>OY723267.1:1493764-1911945 GCA_963210315.1 Rhynchopus euleeides
CACGCTCCCTGAGTGGCGGGAGGGGGAGGTCGCTGGTCCCTTCCGTCGTCCGGGGGAGCTGCATGCCTGTGTACACCTCGAAGTCGAGAGCGAGCTCAATGTTCGACACTACGCCCCTATCCGTCCAGCGCAGGGCCTTCAGCCAACCAGTGAAGGCACGCAGGAGCGCAATGTCAGCCTTCTTCCAGATCCGTTCGCCCGGAGGTACATCGGGGATGCGGGAGAAGTCAAAGTCATGAGGTTCCGCAGGCAGCGAGAGGGCGGCTGTCCAGGGGTGGACGAGGGGCTTTGCACCACGGCTCTTCGCCTCCAGTTCCCAACGCTTCAGCACAATGCGACCCATCAGCGTGTGGAGCAGCGTCACGTCGACGTCGAATCCCTCCGGCACGACGCCATAGCGCGCAAGGCACGGGGGCCAGTCAGAGCGGTCCGCGGCAAGTAGAGGCGCGAATTGGGGCTCAGACCGGACACAGTCGAAGGCACTGCACACCCACCAGAGGTGGTCTGGTGTGTCGTCCAGCACGTCCGCACAGTGTACGCATTTCTCAGGAGGGGGATCTGCGTTCTCAGCATGGGGGGAGGCAGCATCAGGGTCGTCATCGGCCTCCGAGGCAGCGTCTTCCGACTCCGCTTCCTCATACTCCTCGGCTTCTTCATCCTCCTCGCACTCTTCTTCCTGCGTCGCCGCGCCCTCATCGGACGGGTCTGGAGGGGAGGAGAGCGCGTCTGAGGCATCATCCCTTTCACCACCAGAGACGTAGGCGTTGTTGCGGCCCCAGCGCGTCGCGAAGAAGATGCCTCCGATGAGAATCACCGTCAGAGCATGGGCCATCATGGGGTTTTTGGTGGTGAGGCGCAGCTCATTCGTCCTGAGGTAGTCAACACCATTCTCGATCCCAGCGAAGGAGGGGCGAAATTCGGCGAGCTTCCGCCAGGCGTGCCGGCGCAGTTGCTCTCGCAGGGCGTGGTTGCGGGATGAGCGGTCCTCCTGCACCAAGTTCATCTCTCCCAGCGCGCAATCAAGAATGTTGTCGCCCCAGTCAAGGCCCGCCGCGGGCAGGGCAGTATGCAGCGCAATACCGACTGGGCCGAGGGCATCTTTCGGGGATAGCGTGTCGTGGTCCTCGTACTTCTCCTTGATGGAGTTCAGGCGACTCACCAGCCCAGGCCTCCGCGAGCACGTGTCGAAGAGGGTGCGGAGGATGGTGTAGGCATTCGCAGTCGCGGGGTCGGTGAGGTGGCTCTTGTTGATGATGGAGAGCGTTGCACCGACACTTCGCGACGGGTGCTTCACATCGATGATCCCGGTCGTCAGCTTACTCCTGTGCCGTTTCATCGCCGTGTCAGACACCGGCGCGTAGGATCCTCCGTGGATCGTGCGCGACACCACGTTGCTTGCAACAATCTCACCCCGCTGTCTGGTGCCCAGCGGAGAGGACGGTAGGCGGTGCAGGAGCTGTTCGCACGAACCGAGCTTGTCGTTGTTGCGCCTCTCCCTCAGCTTGTCCGAGATGCAGGTCTTTGCCCCAAGGATCGGGGCGGCCTTCTTCGTAGGGAACGTGGCGTCGCCTATCCCAAGGGTGCCTATGTAGGGGCGCTTTCTGCGGACTGCAGAGGAGCCCTTAGGTATACCCATCGCGATCGTCTTCTTGACGTTCAGCGCCATACCGGTCATCTCGCAGAAGCCAGCCACGACATCCACAGCTTGTTGCACCGACGCCTCATCCACCTGCGAAATCAGCGTCGCATCATCGGCAAAGGACTGCGTCTCGACCTGGGGCACACGCTGCTCGATCGCACGGAACAGAACGGACAGCAACGCATTGATGAGGATGACCGATATCGGGCACCCCTGCAGGATACCGTTGGTCACCTCGAAGCTCTTGCCGACGCCCAGCGGCATCTTGAAGCGCCTCTTCAGCCCTCTGTACATTGTGCGGAGGGGACGCAGGATACGCTGGTCCATGCCCATGGCTTCCGCCAGCCTTAGGACGAGCTTCTGCGGGACCCTGTCGAAGCACTTCTGGAAATCTAGCGCGAGCAGGTATAGCTGCTGCGTGTCATCCAGAAGCGTTTCCTCGATAAGCGTGGTCAGCTCCATCAGCACGTCATCACAGCGGTGTTTCGGCCGGAAGCCGTGCTGCGTATCCAGCGCCCAAGACTCCTGCCATTCCATGATGTCGAGCAGGCGGCGGCAGGCCCACAGGCGGTACACCGAGCTGGTGACGGTGATCGGCCTGAGGTTCGTCGGAGATAGGTCTTCACTCTTCGGGATGAGGGAGACCAGGGCCGTCATCAGGCCTGGAGGCCATTTCACAACATCGCAACAAACAATCGCAACAAATCACAACAAATCACACCTTGTCACAACAAATCACAACAAATCACAACACGTCACAACAAATATCAGTGAAAAATGTTGTGATTTGTTGTGATCGGGTGTGATTCGTTGTGATTTGTTGTTTTTTTCCCCTGCCTGATTACCCCAAGTGCTGCAAATAAAAATGATCACGCCAGCATCGCACGTCGGGTTGTTAACACGGACAAACAAAACAGCCCCACCACACCACCCCACCCCACCCCTCCTCGTCTTTGTCTTTGTTCAGAACTTTGGGGAAACGTGCAGTCTCACTGGGCTCGCTCCAGCTGCAGACACCCACAAAGAGAATAGGACTCGCATCGCTTAGGCTTCTGAACACCTCCTGCAGAAGACAAGAGGGAAATTAGAACGGGTGTGCAAACACCAACACCGCGCAGAGGTTGTGGTGAGGAAGGGAATGGGTGTATGTTTGGGGGGGAAAATATCAAGAAAGGCACAGGGGGCGTTTGCTCTGTGTCAAAGTGTGCTCTGATTGCAGTCAGGTTGCAGCCTGCATTGTTAGGCGGCCCACTTTTCTGCGCTTCAGAACGAAGGCCCCCACAGAGGAGTGGGGGGAGGTTACCTCCGCCCACTCGTTCTGCAGGTTGTGTCAAGATCTGAAGACCGCATTGCGGGAAGGCTGGAAAACACATAAACAATTATTTTTGTGCCTACCACCCCTCGTGTATATGTCACCCCCAACAGGTGCAAAAATCGGGAGGGGGGTGACATAAACACACCTTATAGGGGGTGACATGTACACGGGGGGTGGCAGGTTTGTGTATGTCACCCCCCACCAGAACCGCCTGGGGGTGACATAAACACACCACGTTTGGGTGGTGACATACACACGGGGGGGTGATAAGTGAGAAATATATCAACAGCGAAGGAATGGGTGGTGGTGGTGGTGGGGGTACTGAAATAGAAGCAGAAGGAAGCACAAGGGTAACTTCCTTTCACTCTGGGGGGGGGGGGGTGTCGAGTCGAGAAAACGTAAGGCTCGGATGATTGGAGTCGAATTCTCCATCATTTAGCCAAAAAATGGTGGGGTTGGGTGCGGTTTTCATTTCTTCAGGTCGAAAGGAAGGGGGGGGGAGGAGGGGGCTCTCGATCCAAAGACGAAGCTTTGGCAGCACACACCCCCCCCTCCCCCCCCCCTCACACCCCCACACAACACTGAAGAAAGCCATCATATCAACCACCAGGTCCCATCACGCCACACACCACCCCAACCCCTCCCCTTTCTGACGAGAAGAGCAATGCCACTGCCGTATGTATATAGCAAGAACAACCAGACTGCTGTGCCAGATTTTGGGGGAGCGATGCCTTGCAATAATGATGCATCACAACACCCCCTACCTCTGCACGTATCTGATATTTTTCATCACTTTGGGATGGCTCAATGGGGGACGGCAAAAAATAGACATGAAAGAAACGTGGCATTGCGACGACCCTCTATAAATCATGCACCCTTGTGAGGGGAGTGGGGAGGAGGGAGGGGAGGTGAGCTGGACGGGAGATCAGACCAAAGGAAGGGGTAAGTATTGCGACGATACTGTGCAGAGGGAGGCACGGATTATTTTTTGTCACAACGTGAGAGGCGCCTTCCCCAGATCGTTACTCCCACCCAAACTCCTCCTCCTCCTCCCCCCCAGCCTCCCCCACGGGGACACGGAGAGGGCCACCGCAGCAACCGCTGCTACTTCTGCGAATCAGCGGGGAGCAGGAAACGGGGCGGTGTGGGGTTTGGATTCGGCAGGTGGGGGAGTGAGGTGAGAGGGTGTCGATAAAAAAGATAAGGCTGTTTGTTTGTGCGCCAAATCCGGGAAAAAAACAAGCCAAGGTCCAAAAGGGTGCCAAATATCCCTTCACTCTGACGAGGGCGGGACGGGGTGGGGGGGGGACCTGGCTGGGTGGGGGGAGCTTGCACGGAAGCAAATCACCCTCTTTACCTCACTCTCCCTCGGGCAGTGTGAAGAATGGTTTTATTTGATTGACTTGCCGAATTTTAAAACAACAGGGACTCCTGCGGGTGGGTGGGGTTTTTTTTGATTGTCGAGTGCGAAGGCAAAGGCAAGTCTCCCGGGTAGGAGGGGGAGTGGGTGTAGTTTTGGCGCCTTCTTTCCCGAGGTAGCAACGGGCAACCCCTCCACACACAGCAAAGGCCGGTGGATGTGTTGATATTACCTGCCCCCCTGCTTTGGAGCACAAAACAACAAGCCGCATCATTTAAAGCGGCAGAGAGAGCAACCCAAAGCAGCGGCATCACACATACGACACTGGGGGGGAAGGAGGCACACCACCCGACCCATCCCCTAGTGATGTTTGTTTGTGCAATGCTTTACTTTTCTGCGCGGGTGAGGGGGGGTGGGGGGGATGGGGGATGGGGAGAGGAAGAGTGTGATGGAGGGTGGGGGTGAGGAGATTGGACAAACAGAGGGAATCACTCACGAGGGAGTTTGGAAAGAGCGGGAGAATATGAAGGCGCGGGGTGGGGTGGGGTGGGGGGTGATTAGCAGTTGTCAATCAGTGTGACAGGGGAGGGGGGGGGGGTGGGAAGGCACTGCTCGGTCCCCTTCGCCACCTCGGCACTGCTGCTGTGTATTGCTAGGGTATTGATTTTAGAAACACAGTAAAACAAAGAAACAAACGGCGCGGCTTTTTTTTTAGGAATTTTATTTGGCAAAATCGCGCCCAAAGGAGAAAAAAACGAAAGGTAAAAAAAACACATGTTTGTTGGTGGTGGTGGTAACACACACCCACCACCTACACATAGCTGGCTGACAAGTGGGACCACTGCGTAGTTTTCAGCTGCCTAGAAACGGGGTGGAGATGAGAAGTGGGAAGGGGGGGAAGGGAGAAGCTCAAATCGGCCGAGGGCATGTATAGAGGAGAGTTGGGAAAGAGAGAAACTGGCATATAGAACCAGCAAGGCCAGTGTGGTAGTTACGAAGAAAAAACACCAAGATGGGAAAAAGTCCAACGCGGGGGTGTGGGAGGGGTGCAGAGAAGGAGAAAAATCTCGTAGGGAAGGGAAGACCAGAAACAGGGAGAGGGAGAGGGGGCGAGACACGCACATCGTCACCGCACTGGGGTCGCATAAAGCAATCGCACCAGGGGTGGGGATGGGGGGAGAGGGGGGGGGCAAACTGGTTACTTTTTTTCGCAATGGGTGTTCTGACCAGGGTATAAGATAGACTTTTTTTCTGGCGCCGTTTTCCGGTTTTTCTGGTTTTGAAAATTTTTCGCGCGCGCCCTCGGCGCGCGCGACCCGCGCAAACCCTCCCAGAATCTGAGAGGGCCCGGTGCCTGCGCGCGTCCTGTCGTACTGAGGCTGCTTGGTGGGGCAGGCGCAGCAGCTGCTTTGAAAGTTTGGACTCTCGGCCAAAAAAGGTCTGGTGCAATGTTTTTACGCAGGGGGGGTCTGGGGGGCGGAGCCCCCCAGCCGCCGGAGGCCACGGTAGTGAACATCTGTTCCCTACAGTCTGGATTCGCTTGTAAGTAGGAAGGCTTCGCTGTATCGCAGCCCGGCCAGCAGGAGATCACTGGTCCTTGAGGGTTCAACCTTCAGGGTGGAGGAGGACGGGGGAGCGACCACTCGTGATAGGTGTGCGTTGTGGGTGGAGTGGGTGCACGACAGAATGGCCAAAGGGTCCACGAGATCTCTGCACACATTCCGTTGTCGAGGAGATGGGCACCTAGCTGTGACGACAGGCAACAAACAAATCTCATCTGTTAGTTGCCCCCAATAGGCTTGGCGACCTTCAAGACTGCTTGAAAGTCGTTCGTGTTCTCGTCTCAGCCCTCCAGACAAGCAGATCTGTCTCGAGTTGGTGGGCTGTCGCCATGTATTCGATGGCACCGAGTGACGCTGCACAGAGGCAGACGACACGGTGAACTCCAGCGGAGGTTACCCTACCTCCGCTGGAGTACACCGTGTGTCTCCCATGAGTCTCAACTAGCGGGAGTCTTAGCGTAAATTAGCTGGAAAATAGACTCCCGTATCCAGTACAGACTGCAGTCTTAGACTCCCTCTTAGACATGGTGGCTGGAGTCCACCATGTGTGCACCTTCAAAACAGAAGAGACCTGCATGACGAGGGCATCACCACCCACCGGGCCACCCGCTAGGTCCATTTTTTCTTCTCCGCTTCTCTGCCTTCTTTGGACTATTTGAGCTCTGTGCGGATCACGATGGGGTCACTTTCTATTTTTTTATGGCGTTTTTTCTGACTGTTTTACTGTCCCAAAGTCACAAAAAAAACGCCGAAAATGAGATCGACCTTTTTTTTTTTTCAGAAAACCGGGAACCGGGAAACCCTGGTTTTGAAAACCGGAAAACCAGACCTATCTTATCCCCTGGTTCTGACACTAGCGGTAACACTTTGTTTGGACAGAACACCCCTCCCCCAAATCACCCCCATCCCCCCCCCCGCCTGTTCTCCCCCTCCAAAGAAAACGGATCGAACAGAACGATGGATTTCCTAACCTAGCTTTTGGTTGGAAGTGTCCCAGCAGTGATCTCTCTCATGCCGAAAGGGACAACTCGGAGACGACATCAGCGTCACAGAAGGAGACACGCTTGGCAGCGGTGTCAGAACCGAACGAGGCAACTTCAGAGAACATGAACACAGGGGAGAGAATCGCAGACCCGTTGGACCCGGTGTCGGAAGACGGGGGGGTTGAAGGGTCCGACGCACAGGCCTGCGCAGGGTGGGTTTTGTTCCACATCTCATTTGCCTTCGTGATCTTCCGACGCATCTGCTCCTTCTTGCTGACCATCGACACGGGGCGCATCAGGCGCCGCGTCATAAGGACCTGCAGGGAGCTGAAGTTTTCAACCTCATCTGCCACCTGGTTGAAGAATGCGATCCCCTCGCTCACAATAGCCTTCATGTAGCTCAGCACCATCGCGTCGTTCACACTGCGCGCGGAGGCGGAGAAGCTGCTGCTCGACAGGGAGGGGAAGAGGGTGGTGGTGTGTGGGTGAGGGAGAGGGGGGGGGGTGAGGGAGGAGAGTGGGGTGAGAGGCAGCAGATCGTGATGGATAAAAGGAAATCGATGAACTGACTCCTGGTGTAACCCGTTCACAAGGAGGACCCTGCCATTAAGCTGGCATATTGACGTTACCTATTATGGGCGACACCCAGTTCAATTTACAATAGACACCAACCTGATGAACCCGTGTAATCCTGAGCAAGCACAGAGGGAGAATAAGCGTGGTTATCCACTGTGAGGTAGGCGTTGTCGGCGGTATCGCCCTCTCTTGTTCTGACAATGTGGAAATCATCAGCGAGGGGGCTGCTCGCTGAGGAACGTGCACCCCTCAAGAGAATTCCTGCGGTGAGACGCTGGAACTCCCACTGAGATGGCTCCCAGACCACCGTGGCGGCGCAGCTGCTGTGCTGGGCCTTGGCGCATCCAGAGAACACACCCTTTGCGTTGCATTTAAGCGCGTCCCAGTCTGTCTTGGGGCATTGACTGGGCGATGTCGTGTCGGGAGAGGGTGGTGCAACATCATTTCAACAGCTTGTTTGTGGGAAGAGTTCGGAGAAGCAAGAGGAGAACCTGACGTTTGAGCTAGCCCCCAAGCAGCCACAGACCGAGACGACGCGTGCAAACACCCTCTGGAGGACCCTCTCGAATAACAGCTGTTCACATCTTCGACGAGGCTGCCCCACGATCGAGGGGGTTGGCAGCCGTTGCTTGTTGGGTCTGCCAAGTTGCGTCGCAGACCTGCTGGGGTCTTGTTGCATTGCCTTGGAGACGACGAGTACGGTAATCGGTTGCCCGATTTTCGTCACACAGGCACACCTGACATCCGACTGCGAAGCTGAATAACCTACGGGAGACGAGCAAACATGAGTGGTACGATCCAGCCGCAGGGCCTAGTGCCGACAGCGTTGTGGCTGGAGAACACAAGGCCTCAGGTGACACGGGACACTGGCAGATGCACACTGCTTCCCACCAAGCGGGTCAGGCTGGAAGGGTGATCACTGGTCGCAGACGGAGACGACTCGGTGCAGCGGGAACTTAGTGATGTAGACAGGGGATGGAAGCGACGGCGTCCTAAACAGTGTCGGGCCGGCGGCAGTCGAGAGAAAGAAGAGGTCGGAGTACGGTGCATCTATCACAAGTACAGTTGGACCATTCGAGCAATTCTGGACGTTGTGGTGGCTTGGAGTCGACGGACCTCTGGGTTGAGGTAGTCGACACGGTCGGGGCTGTCGCACAATCGAGGGGGCACGGCTGTCATCAGCCCTCTGGACAGCCCCAAAAGGTGACGGGAGCAAGAAGGCTGGTCAGTGAGCACTGTCAGCAGCCAACAGGAGCCACCAGGACCAACCCAATGAAGGCGCTGCTCTGCTGGGATGCGCACCCAGCGCGGTTGCCCTCCAATGCTCGAGCTTGTCAAACGTGGCAGCCCTTGAGTCCACTCGGGAGCCAGCTGGGGATTCCTATTAGAACCGGAGAACTTCTGCGCATCCTTCGACAGACGGAGAACCGGCATAAACAGAGATTCTGCGGAGAGGAAGCCGCCACCACCCATCACCACCATGTGGTCTTCTCCCTGCAGCTGCACTATCAGGGCTGCCTCCCTCAGGGTGGCTGGCGGGTGAGTCGGTCGTGTGACTGTTGCTACAGTGACACGGTCTGCCGGTAGGACTGCACTGACCGCCGCCTGCCAGTGCGGACGCAGTGAGGTGACGGCTGCAGGATACATAAGGACTTCTGACCAACCAGGTGCGTGTTGGCAACCGCAGCTTACAGGGCGACTTCCACCCCAGTGGAGGCAACAAGCAGGCGACGTAATCTTGCCGACAAAAGCAACCGCAGACTCCCCAGCAGGTAGACACCGGGGATGTCCATTGGCAGATGGGAATAGAACCCAGAAGGCGGGGCCCGTGCAGCCCGGCAACCACTACAACCATGGCCACCCTTGGCACCGGGTACGGCAGCCTCAGCGCGAGGTTTCGGGCGATGGCTTTCCCGGAACGAAGGAAGGGGTCGACGGAACAAGATTGCGGACCTAGGAGCGAAAATTCACACAGACAAAAGACAAGGTTTGTAGGGAGACGGAAGGACCCCCAGTATCTCTGCGGGATGTGCGGGGCGGGGTGTCTGTTGCTCATGCCACCCTGCAAGCCTCGCCCCAGGCAACTGCCAGGGATAGGTTCGAAGACAAGAGCTCCCACGGGCAGCTCCCCGACACCGCGCAGACAGAGAACCGTCGGCGCTCTGTTCCTGGGACAGGAATGACGAGCCGACACCTTGAGAGCATACACAGCAGAGCTGTGGAGACAGCATGGAGGCCTGGCGGCTGTGGTGAAGAACACTTGCCTCTCGTCTGCCTGCGCTTCGAAAACGCGGAGAGCAGTCTGCCGCAGAAGCCGAGCTGCTGGTGTCTTGGCTGTGAGGGACGTCGCTCTGGTGCAAGAGGCGGCGGGGCTGATGAGACGGGCGGTAAGCCAGCCTGAGGCCTTCTGCAAAAAGACAATGCGGAATGCACGTGGCCTGGACAAACTGGCTGAATGGCGTCACCAGCGTGTCCAGCTCGAGCTGGCAACAACTGCAATCCCGCGAACACCGTCCCCACACCGGTACCTGTTATTGAATCATTGGAACCCACCCGAATCGTTCGCGGCGGTTCATTTGAGTGATTATAAATATACCCGTTGTGACCTGTTGACCTGCTATGAAATGAAACACCGTATGTAATAATACACCATACCATCCTCCAGACCACTCACCCGGTCAACCGGAGGGTAATAGACCCTTATATACGTTAGTTAGTCTCTCTAGTTCGAACCTACTCTAACCCAAGTGAACCTCCCATACTAGAGGGTACCAGAACCGGTATGGTACGTTCGTGAGGCAGCCTTTCGGTCCCGTGCCGCATACTGACGGGTGATGCTGTGGATCTCCTCATCAAACACTTCTTAGGCAAGAAAAAGGCTACTGAGTATGTCACCAATCGTTCAAGGATTGGTCGTGATTTCTCTCTTGTCCTTTCCGATATTCTTAACGGCATCGGAAACTTGGTATCTCGAGAAATGAAGAATCAGGAATCACGGAATCGGAGCAGGGGGTTTGGGGCGGCGGTGCCACCTGTAGCGCAGCCCCAGCAGGCAGTGGACCCCGCAGGCACGAGAGGAAAAGCACAAACCGACGCCGTCTTTGTGCAGGGCTCTGCTGGTTCCCGCCGTACAACCGCGACGCCAAGGGTGGAATTGACGATCGATCGATGTGGGAGACGGGTGGGCCGTGACGCGGAACCGCCAGTTGGGAGAGAGCCACAGACCCAGAGTGGAGGAACCGCAGGACGAAGAACGAGGGATACCTTATCCACCCGGCTCAGGTGCCGACGACCCTCACAGGCGACGCCCGCACTCAATGGAGACCCAAAGAGACTGTAAAGAGAGTGGAGAGAATCCTGCACGGATATTACTTCTCCCATCCTGCACGGATGATACACCACCACCACCCCCCCCAACCGCCCTTCTGGCTCAGCAGAGCATTTGCCAAAGATATCCGGTTCAGGGACAGTCTGGCAAACACTGTGTGGCCTTTCCTGCCCATCCTCATCCCCACCCGACGTCATGCGATCCCCAGGGCCGGCGCAACTCAGACTCTCTCGAGACTGGTGCGGGCATGGTATGGTATGGAAACCCCCCCCACCACCCCACCACCCCCTTCCCCCTCACCCCAACCCTGAGCATGCGTCTTGACGACCCCCAAGCAGCAGCAGCAGCGCATCCGACACCAGGGCCTCCCTGCGGTCAATATGGTAGTCGACCCGGGGTGATGTGCTACAAACAGTAGAGCCCTGGTGCCGGGAATGACGTCTCCCCTCCCACATACCCCCCCCGCCCCCCCACACCTCCTGCTCCCAGCGATGAGATTTGCACCTCATCCCCTGAGCACACTGCACCTTCACCTTCCACACGGCTTCACCTCATCCATCCAAACCCCCGGATGGGGAAGCCAGGTCGTCGTCTGCGAAGCAGTGACGAGGGTCTGCGGAAACTCCAATGGGGTTGGGAGGGTCGTGAGTGGTTGGTTGTCCCACCCGCCCTCCACCCACCCACCGTCATCAATCCCCCCCGGCGGCCCGGCGGTACTCAGACTCTCTCGAGACTGGTGCGCGTGGCATAGTACGTCAGCTCTGGTTTGGGTTGGGAGTCGACTGAGGCAGCGACTCCTCCCAGCCCAGATCCCCTCGTCCCCCCCACCCCCAAGCGTATGTTGCGCATTGCAGCGGTGCGGCGTCCTGACACCAGGGCCTCCCTGCGGTCAATATGGAAGTTGACCCGGGGTGATGTGCTACAAACAGTAGAGCCCTGGTGCCGGGGGAGGGAGGAGGTGGTGGAGGAGAAACAGGGGAGGGGGGGGGGTCAGAACAGGCAGGGAACACAGCGGGATGCCAGAGAACCAAAAAAATACTGAGGTGTTAGCGACGATATCCGCCGTAGAGAACAGCGCCAAGCGTGCCGCACGAGTCCAGAAAGGCGACCAGACCTGGGTAGTGACGTGTACCCACTACGCCGGGATCAGCAGAGCGGGGCGTGCCCCAGCGTGGGAAACCCCCGGGCCTGGGCCGGCCCGTAGCGCCGCGCTAACGCTTGTGCCCGAGCACCTAGCTATACACGGTACGCCATAGGATAGGATACACCCTCATATTCACCAGTCCCACCCCCCCCCACCTATGATAAATTATACCGGAGTTCAGCTCCCCCCCCCCTCCCCTCCTCCCTCCATCCATTCACCCGTTTCTTCACACGCAAGATACATCCGTCCCACTCCCGTTTCACCCCTTCCCCCAATCTGCTGCAGCGACATACCCAGAAGCAGGGCACCCAGGGAGCGACTGGACCCAGGACAGGACAGCACCTGCAAGGGGGCTGAGAGCGGGGCGGCGACGCACAGGGGCATCGAGGGTGGCGGAAGCGCGTGCGGCGGCCTGCATGGTAGCGGCTTGGTGGCTTAGTGTCCCGGAGGTGTGCTGAAGATTGCCTTTGTCAAGTGGTGGCGGGGGGGGGGGGGTGGGGGGTCAGAAACACTCCCTTTTCCCGCTTTCAGATGAAGCGGTGTGGAGCGGTGGGGGGAGGGGGGTTAAAGATAAGGAAGAGGGAAGGGAGGAGGAAGAAGAGGAAGGAGGGGGGGGGGGGGAAGGTGGCCTTTGTTTTCCTGCACCGAGAAAATCAGCTGTGTCTCAGCAAGTCTTTTTCTTGTTGCGTTCGCCTTCTCGTTGCTGGCTGTGCCAAGAAACAACAAAAAAAAGGTTGGGGCAGGGTGAGCTAGTAGAAGTCTGGTGTGTAGAAGCTCGGCACCTGGCGGAGGGGGTGTTGTGGGGGGGGGGGGGGGGTGACTGTGGCGACTGCGCTTCTAATGATTTCTTGACAAAACTCCAACTTTGAACACACGAGGAGGGGGGGAGGGATCCCCTTCTCCCTTCAGGCAGTATCCTCATTTTTTTTGGCATTTTTCAGCGTGTTTCTTCCCAAGAAGAGGGGAGAAAATCACTAACAATACCGCCCTGACCTATACGTCTTGACGACCCCCAAGCATTGCAGCAGTGCATCCCAACACCAGGGCCTCCCTGCGGTCAATATGGAAGTTGACCGGGGGTGATGTGCTACAAACAGTAGAGCCCTTGTGCCAGGGAGAGAGCGGAGGTGAAGCGGGGTCAGGACACGAAAATCGGGTGTGTCGGGGAAGAGGGTTTGATCGTCGAGAGGGAATGGAAAAGTAAATCTCCCAGCACCTTCTCGCAATGTTAGTCCTTTTTGTAGTCACTACACCAGATATGTTGAACAAGGCAGATCAATGCACAACGGGAGTGTCGGGGAAGGGGGTGGGGGTGGGTGGGGGGTGGGGGGGCGTCTTCTTCGGCTGTCCAGACGTTTCCAGCAAGGTTCAGAAAAGAGGAAGGAGGAAAAACACGTTGGGCATCTCATTGGAAACGGTGGTGGGTATAAAGGGCGGCTTGCCCCCCTGGAGAGAAGGAACTCTTCAACCAACCAAGTGTGAATCTTAAGAGAAAGTGGGGGGGGGGGGGTCACGACTGTCGAGAATGAAGGAAAAGCAACAGAGGAAGAGGACGGGGGGTCAGCAGAAGTTGGGCGGTCTGCAAAAATACGACAGGCCACTCTTCGTTTGTCTGCTGGGCCGTGACCTTCAGGTCACACGGATGTGCGCGACACACATACGCCGCGAATAGTCTTTTTTGCGAGGGGCCAGGAGAGGCTTGTCAACGCAAACCAAGACGAGTAGAAAGATGAATATCATGCGGCTGGGATACGGGAAAGGGAAGGGTGAAGTGAAGTACACGACGGACTCCAGCCAAAAAAGGCCAGTTAAAAAAGGGTTGGTCCGAGTGGGGATTGGTACCACCACTTTCCGGGGTATCCAACCCCGGAAAACTCCCCCTCGGACTAACTCGACCGGCTCGAGTCCGTCGTGTAGAGAACACTACGGGTCCAGAGCTGACCCCCCCCTCCCCTGATCCCTTCACTTTTCGGAAGGGTGAAAGACGAAGGGTGAGTGAGAGAGGAGCTGTCAGAGGCGGATAATCCAGTCAAACAAGAAGCACAGTGATGGCATCAAAAATGCTGAGATAATACTTCCCAGAGACGATCCCCCCTGAGCCCCTTCACTCTTTGTGGGGACCGATGACTGTGCGCGTTATTCATCTGTTTTGTGGGCGAGGTAAGCATATGGCTCTCTGCATACAGGCCCTGAGAAAGGGCAGGTTTTCCAATGCCCTCAGTTGTTTTGGGTGGGATACTTTAAAAGTCCCCAACAATTGCATCGGAGTCCCAGGGGTCTGTCCAAAAATATTGGTTGGGGTCAACAGCGAAGTAGTCGCCGTACTCCGGTTCGCCATACATTTCGTACGTGTTGTCGTCATCCCAGTAAGCACATCTGCAAGACACTGTTGCGGATGCGTCGAGAAAGTGTTCCTTGAATGCCTCCTTGGTGTCCCCCCTCTCCAGGAACGCAAAGGTCAAATTCCCAAAATGGGACCTGGACAGCCTCGCCCACAGCCTGCTGTTCTCAGACCTCTGCTGCCACCTCCGCGACACTCCCGCAAGATTGCACAGCTCGGCAAACCCCGCAAAACCCAGGGCCATCTCCAGCATCTCCTCCGGAAGCTTC
Source organism: Rhynchopus euleeides (assembly GCA_963210315.1). Taxonomy (NCBI): domain Eukaryota; phylum Euglenozoa; class Diplonemea; order Diplonemida; family Diplonemidae; genus Rhynchopus; species Rhynchopus euleeides. Next base: position 1,508,282 of record OY723267.1, read on the forward strand.
GCTAGCGTCGGCTCCGCCCTCCGCACCACCACCTTGGCTGCGTGCTGCGGTACCTGCCCCCCCGCAGCGCCCGTCTCTTCCGTGCCTGCTTCGCGGCACGTCTCCTGCCGGGCCTTGGCGTTGCGGCGGCGGCCACTCTTTAGCCCACGGCCCCCTCTGCCGGCCTGCCGGGGTGTCCGTGGGAGAAGGTGTCGGTGGCAGCAGCGGTGGCGTTGCTGGCAGTGCTGCCGCGTCCGCGTGAGGACTTCCCGCCACGCGAAGCAGAGCCACAGCCACGCAAGGCGGAGGAGCCCCGCGGCATCGTAGATGGTGGGGGGTGCTGTCCCCTCGTTGGCCCCACTCGGTCTGCAAGTCTGCAAGGGGTGTTGTGTCCGAAATCTCGTGTATGCGATGTTCGGCCTGTGATGTGGGGGGGGGGGGTTGTAGATCCGGAGGGGGCGCTCAACAACATCGGGATGTACTTTCGGGAAGTGGTGTCAACGGGGCTTTTGTGACTTGTCTCCCTGCGTAGACCCTGCGAAGACCGGTGGCGTGCCATGGCGCATAGCTAGCAGCGTTCTACTCCAACTGCAGGGGGGATCTGGAGTGGTGAGAGGGGAGTGGCGGTGACTTACGCTGTGCTGGTTCGCGCCCAATCCTCCTTGTGGCTTCAACGGTGTGCAAAAAAGATAAGGCTGTTGTTTGTGCGCCAAATCCGGGCAAAACAAAAGCAACTCCGCAGCCTGATGAGGAGGTTGAATTTGTTGCCCAAGCGCTGCCTTCTATCTTTTTGACACTGACAGGTTCCCTGTTGTGGTAAAAAAAGCGAGATCGGGAAACTTTAGTACTCGTACAGATGTTAAAGCAGAACGCACACAGCAAGACTTGGCGAGGGCTAGACAGGCTTGGTTATCACGATGCACACCGATACGGATCAACCTGCGCGGTGTTCCCCGACTCTCTACTCAAATGTGCTCTCAGAAGAGGCGCAACTGGGTTAGTGAGAAAGTGCCATTTGCTTTTTGGTCATTGGCTTTTACGACGACCAAACAGTGATGCAGACGCAGTTGCCGGAAGGCACTGCAGAGAACAGACAGAGGCCATCATGTTTTGTTGGAACGCAGCAATACATGCCGGGGGGTCCAACATCCAATTGTGTGGTGCTCCGGAACAGGCCGATTCACGTTATCCCGAGGGTTCCCTTGTGAGGCCCTTTCTTACACAGCTCCCCCAACCCTTTTTTCCAGGAACACCCTTTCGCCGTTCCTAGTTTGGCCTTCGGCAAACATGCCACGCCCATTTCGCCTAGTTTGTGGTGCTCTTCAGTTCTTTGCGGATCGTGGATTTCAGCATCGTGCAGAAGGAGACCTCGTTTTCATCGTCCATATCACCGGAATCTGGCTCGTCAGCATTCTCTGCGACATAGACGAACCGATGGCTGGGCCTGATGTCCCCTGCGAAGTGGTTCACCCGCAAGCTGTCGGTGAGGAAGGGAAACAGCAGCTTGACACGCCGCTCCATCAGCAACAGCGACCTGCCTCTGTTGAGCCTCCACTGCCTTGCGCTCGCCCTCCGTGACGTCGAATAATCAAAGGTGAACACCGACACGAGCAGGTTCAGCAGCACCAAAATGGACATCGCAGCGAACGTCAGGTTGATTGCATACGCCAAACCAGACATACTGTCGGAAAGCGACCTGGGGGCAAATCCAGTCCCCTGGTGCCCCAGGGCCAGCCTCAGGAGGTGGTCTACCGTATCCAACCACTCCTCCTGGTTAGACAGCGTGTGCAGCCCGGAGGAAAATCCGACTAGCAGAACGGTGAACACCAGCAGGAAAGAAGGCATCTCCCGGAACATCACCCGAAAGAAGACCCCGGTCCACAGCCCGACCTTTCTGTGGAACTCGGCGTATTTTAAAGAGGCGACCCAGGTTGTGATGAGCGATATCGAAAGGGATATGGTCGCCCCATGTGAGGGGCAGCTGTTGGACAGATATATGATGACATGCACAACGAACATCAGGTGGGAGAGGAGCCCCAACACATCGCCTTCGGAGAGCGGGGTATACCGGATGATGTGGAGGAGGCGGTTGGAGGGGGAGTGATGCATGAAGTTCTTCTGGCTGATGAGCCAGTCCCAAACGTGTCGGCTGTCGTCATCCTCCAGCTGTGGAGGTGGTGAGGCCCCGCCGCTGACATAAACGTTCTCTCTTATGATCCTGGCCTTCACTGTGATCTCACGGAATGTCGCGTAGAAATCGATCACCACAACGATTGTCTCAAACAGCGCATCGAGGAAAACCGTCCACTCGAGGATCATCAGCAGCTTGGTATCGATCACCCCACTCTCCACAAAATCACACCCATCGGGTGACGCCGCAGCGGTGAGATTATCAAGAGGGGGCATGACACCCCCCAGGCTCTCTGTTGCGGCAACCCCCTGCCCCACTGAGTTGATCATATCAGTGTTGACCCGCTTGTACTCAACAGAGAGGAGAGTGAGGAGGACCAGCCTGCCTAGGTAGAGCGCGAAGGAGGCTATCATGCAGGCTTTGCCGAATTGCTCCCATTTTGCCTCGAGGACCCCGATGATGTGGGGGTGGTCGGACAGCTCGACCTTCTTGTTGCAGAGGATGAGGGCGAGGAGGGAGACGTGCTGCGGAGCGGAGGGGTCGAGCGGGATGGTGTCGATCTGATCCAGCGGCACGGAGGTGCATTTGATCCTCCCGAAAACCCACTCCGTCCGGCTCATCCGCTCCAGGATAAAATCGAACATCTCCCCATCATCTCGATGCGCCTGCACTGCAGCGAGCCCTAACGGGGTCATACCATTCGCCCCCTGCCAAGATAAAGGGGCGTCAGGAGCAAATCCCAGGCCTTCCGTTGTCTTATATTTTTCCATAAGCCAGTCGAACATCCCCTTTCTCCGGTGAACCGCTGCGAGGTGGAGCGCCGTGTTTCCAAAGGAGTCTTTGTTGCAGAGGAGTTTCTTCGCATCACCCGACATGAGTAGGGTTTCCGCCGCCTCGCGCTGCCCGCAGGTCACCGCGAAGGAGAGGGGGTACTCTCCGAAGTAGGTCATGCCCGATGGGGCGAAGAAGGCGCCGTAAGCCCTCGAATGCGGGTTTGCATGCGAGTTGAGCAGCAGCTCCACCAGAGTCGCGTCGCCGAAGGCCACTGCAAGGTGGAGGGCCGTCTCCCCATCGAACAGCCCCAGGTGCACCCCGCCCTGCTGGTAGGGCAGGTTCACTACCTCCTGCCAGTGCGCCTGGAGGAGGTAGTTTACCACCGACACAGCGGCAGGGCTCTGGAAGACTCCCATCTGGATGATGCACCAATGGAGGAGGGCTGCCCCGACGTTGTCTCTGCTAGGCTGATTCGCGTTGACCAGGTCGGGCTTCTTCGCGATAAGCGCCTTGAGCCTGTCCACCGCCTCAAATGGAGGTGCGCGGATGATCTCCATCACGCCTTCACGCTCCCAGTGAATGAGCTGCCGCCCCATCTGGGCAGCAGTTGACGTTGCATTGGACTGTCGATCCACGCCGGAGCCGAAGGCTGCCATCAACCCACAGCGGGATGCGTCTTATGCAAACAATGCAGTTAGACGGATGAGGGGGGGGGGTGGAGGGGGGGGGGGGCGGGAGTCGAATCTTCTCCTTTCGCGCGTCTTCTGCGGTGGGTTAAAATGCTAGCTCCATGCCATGGGGAGGGAGGAGGGGGGGGTGGGGGGCCTGACTGTCGAGAGTGAAAGCAAAGGCAAATCTCCCGTGTGGGGGAGGGGGTGTCGTGTGTAATGTGTAGCGCACCTGAAAAAGCGTGATGGGGATTGGTGATGGACATGGAACCGCGTTGCAACCTACACATGGGGGAGGTGGTGGCTGTGGGGCAGCGGTGGCGGAGGCGGAGTCCGATTCAACAAGCGGCAAAAAAAACTGTGAGAAGAGAAGAGGCGCGGGGGGCGTGGTGGTGGGGTAATGGGGTAATGGGGGGGGGGGGAAACTGCACCCTCCCCCCCCATCCTGCTTCAGTTCAACCATGCCTCACACCCTCCTCCACCACCTCTAAATGTCCGTCTTTTTTGCACTGAGCGACTGCCAATGTGTTCGCTCAGGGGGAGAGTGGGGGGGGGACGGGGGGGGGGGGGGGGGGAAGAAGAGGGAAAAAGAGGACGGGGCGGGGAGGGGCATGCCCCCTCGAAGCAACAGGGGCACCTCCTCACCACCCCGACCCCCACCCATCTCCCTCACCACCACCACCCCGCCACCCCCTCCGCCCTCCGCCTTCCGCCCAATGAGACACTTCCCTCTCCGTTCCCCGATTAGGGAACGGCATGGGGTCAGGCAGGGAGGGAGGGGAGGCGGGCATAGCAGTGAGAGAGAAGGGGCAGAAGGGGGGGGGGGGGGGGGGCAGAACCCCCCCCCCCTCCTCTTCCCCTTCCCCTTCCCTCACCTTTGCCGCTACCTTCTCCCCCCTCCCACCCTCGTCCCCGCATCCGTTTCCTTCCCAGCATATCCGTTGTCGACAAATAAAATGTCGGAATAAAGAATAAATTTGCAAACACGGGATCACGAGAGGCACACGCCGTTTTGTCGTCTCTTCTTTTTAAAGCTCGCCTTCAGCACAACAGCACCTTACTCCTTCATTTTCCAACAAAACATTGAATGTCAGGGGCAGAAAGAGGATCGGGGTGTTGTGACATGAACGGAGATAACAAGGGTGAAAGGAGGAAGAGGAAGAAGAGGAAGAAGAGGGGGGGGGGTGAGAACGGGGGTGGAAACTTATGGCACGAAGTAATAGAATATCACACGCGGAAAACGTGGGTGGGGGGGGGGGGATAGGTGGGTCATACCTACTGCTTTCAAGATCAACGTTTCTAAAACGGCAAAAGGAGACAGTGGGGAGGAGGGAGGAGGGGGGGGGGGGAGACGTTTCCAAGAAAAGAATGAAGAAGATCCAAGGATCCACTCCCTGAGGAGAGCAGATGCGGCCATCCGTACGGACAACAACAGGAACTTTTTTAGGAGATCTGTACGGACAGCAGCAAAACAGAATCTCGGACAGGGATGCTGGCCTTTTTCCCCCGCCCCCCCCCGCCCCCCCCCTCCCCCAACCTTTCTTTGAAGCGAACAACACACACTCCGCCCCTTGGCAGAACTGCTGCCTTTACTGTGTTTTTTTTAAAATTGGTTTATCGCACCCCCAGCTGCACGGTGGTCTTAAACAGCGGTTTACATATGTAAAATGCATATCATTTTGCATATCATTTTGCATATGAAAATCCCGGGCTGACATAAGACAGTCGGGATTTACATATGTAAACCTGGGATTTACATATGGCCTCGTCCCAAACCCCCCCCCCCAAAGTGGCCTTTTTGGGGTTTTTTGCTGAAAACCTGAAAAATACAGGACATAACCGGTCCTGACCCCCAAACCTGGCCCAAAAGTGATATCTGGGGCTATCCGGGGGTTTCCTGGGGCAAATGAGGGTGCAGGGGGGTCTGATTCTGGTGGTGATTTCCTCTCCCACGGCCTTTCTTCGAGGGGGTTCCTCCCCCCCTGAAACCACCTCTTCCGGGCCTTGACTGAAGATTCAGAAACACTTGAGGCGAGGGTCCTCGACAGTGTTGGCAATCGCCAGAACTGTCCAGCAACACCAAGTCCTGTCATCAAGTTACCGAAAGCCGCAAAGCACGAACAGAAGAAACACTATCATTCTGCCCGTTGCTACAAGCACAGGGCGGCAGATCAGCGCTGGCATACTCTCAGACTCTCCGAGATAGTCAGATTGTTCAAGCTCAAACCCCACGACAAGGGTGTGCAAGTTTCCTGGCATAAAACAAAGAACTCTGAACAGCACACGCAACCCGCTTGAGAACGTGTGTCCGGATGAGAGGGCTTCAGTCAAGGCCCGGAAGAGGTGGTTTCAGGGGGGGAGGAGCCCCCTCGAAGAAAGGCCGTGGGAGAGGAAATCACCACCAGAATCAGGCCCTGCACCCTCATTTGCCCCAGGAAACCCCCGGATAGCCCCAGATATCACTTTTGGGCCAGGTTTGGGGGTCAGGACCGGTTTTGTCCTGGATCTTTCAGGTTTTCAGCGAAAAATCCCAAAAAGGCCACTTTGGGGGGGGGGGGGTTATGGGACGAGCCCATATGCAACTTCCAGATTTACATATGTAAATCCCAAATTTACATATGCAAGCCAGGATTTACATATGTAAATCCAGATTTACATATGTAAATCTGGATTTACATATGTAAATTCCGATTTACATATGTAAAATCCGGCGATTTATAGGGGGACCCTTTTCGAATTTTTTTTCCGGGGTGGGTCTATTTTGGACGTTTGAGGCCGATTTCGAAGGAATTTTTGAGTTTTGAGCCTATTTTGGGCCCTAAAACGCGTTAAAACCGGTCCCGAAAATGGCTGATTTTTGGCCTTGGCCAAATCTCGCCCAAAATATTGACCCAAAATTTTCTGGGACGAAAATCGGGTCCTGGTGGTCTGGAACTGTCCATTTTCGAAGACAGTCGTGAGAAAATCTCGAGTTTCCGCCCCGAGTTCCCTCATGCGACCCCAAAAATCAAGCAAATGAGGGTTGCCTCCAAATCGGGGTTGTGGGGAGAAAATCGGCCAAATGAGGTTCGGGTCGTCTCTTGTGCGAAATTCAGACAAAACTCAAGTATTCAAACGCTATACCTACCCCAACCGCAACCCCACCCCCTGCCTTCTGCCCCCCCTACCCCTGTGCAAGGTCATGTGCCCCGTCCCATCGCGTGTTGCCTTGATTGTTGCAGATTTTCAAATTGGGAAATTTCAGGTGACCCGATGATAGGGATGTACCCCGAGGGTCTACCTGCAGGGATCCACTTTTTGCTATGCCTGCATTGCTGCTGTTTGCGCTTCTCGCCTCCGCACACCACCCTGGGGGGAGGGACAGAGGGCGGAGGGGGCTACACACTTACACAACCGATTCGGTCAAACAATGCCACGTCATCCCCATTGGGGTCCTGGACCGCGGCCTCTCTCCCAGCGAATTGGTGTCGTCATCAGGCAGGCTAAGTAGTTGTCTACACAGGACATTGGTTTTAAGGGGGGTCTGAGTTCTGCGGAACTGGCTTCAAGGGACGCCCCCTCGTAATGACTGGGTGGATGGAGCCAAGTAATACCAGGTGGTCGGACACCGGAACTCTCGGCATTTATTAGTCGCGGGAACTGTGTCCGTGTGGTAGGTGACCCCTTCCGATTCCACTGATTCCACTCTTGAACATGTAGTGTTGAAAGATACTTGGTGTTCTGATGTTTTACAGGGTACTTGACAAAGGAAAGAGGGTGGTCAGTCTTGTGATCCACCCTGAATCCTTCCTGTGAGCAGCAGATCCACAACACCTCGACTTCTTTCAGCGGCTGTATTGATATTGCCTGACACAGCAAACATGATTCAATTGGAGGAACAAGCCTCGTACACCAGCGGCCCAAAAGGTGGATTTCATGTATGGTTTTAGGATTTCCCTTACTACTGATGGTGTAGAGACTACAAAGCCTGACCTGATGACGCCGCCATGAACCTGGGAGACACGCCGCGTGAGAAGGGACCTCGGTGCGGGGTGGCGTGAAGATCCTGCCTGAGTGCCCTCGTCGGGACCCGCGGTAAACCGTGGCGTTCCCCCCGAGGCAAGTCCAGGACGAAGGTTGCAGATAACCGCTGCACCTCTTCGTCCGAAAGGAGCTCACAGGATAGGGGAACTGCCCACACCCCACTCACGACAGTGTATCCGAAAGGTGCACTGCGCGTGTGGTGGCGGTGTCGGGTCCAGACCCACCTCGTTCCCCCATGCCCGTCAGTTGTTGCCCCTGCAGGGGTGGCTGCGGTCTGGCATGGGGGGCGCCCTCCCTGCCTTGCAAGGGAAAATGTAGAACGGCATGCTGCCCGTTTCTTCATTTTTCACCTTGCCTGGTGGGGGGGGAACCTCTCACGAGGCAAAAAAGAGGAACGGCATGCTGCCCGTTCGCTCATTTTTGCCTCGGGGGTACATATGCAACCTCCGGATTTACATATGTAAGCTCCGGATTTTACATATGTAAACTCCAAAATTTACATACACGGTGGACTCCAGCGGGGGTAGGGTAACCCTTTTCGGGAGTCTCAACTAGGGGGAGTCCAACTCCCGCTAGCGGGAGTATAGACTCCCGCTAGCGGGAGTCTATACTCCCGCTAGGGGGGGTCTGACTCCCCCTAGCGGGAGTCTTTTCACCTATTTTCACTCATTTTTCCCATGATACCTATGCAATGTGGCACTCGTCACTGAAGTACAGCCACACCAAACGAAACGGACGTTTCCACCCATCCCAGCTCGCAGACCTGATTCACAAAAATGGGGAAGAGGACAACGAAGCCGGCAGCGAAGCCGGCGGCAAAGTCGATTAAGAAGAAGAAGAGCGCAGAGAGTCCCGAGGCTGCGGAGGCGACGAACATTGTGCATGATTTTTGCACGGCCTTCCCTGTTAAAAAAGGGGGCAGTGTGCTGACACTGGGATCCATTAGAAGGCTCCTAGCAACGGTGTTGAGCAAGGAGCTCCACCAGCACAGCACCCAGGTGGCCAACGCAATCATCGCCATGTCTTCCCTGACATGGATAAGTTCGCTGTCAGGGAAGTCGCAACGATGCGGAAGGAGGGCGCTCTCCGTCATATACAAGGTGGAGGCGAAGTATGGCAAGGTGCAGGATACAAACGTGTCGTCGGGGGCAGCCTGAAGCCGCGAATGATCGCGACACGGGCGAACGGCTTGGCACCGTGGGTCTGGATAGATGCTGGAGTTCGGCCGGGTGAAACCGGAAGTCGCAGCAAAATTTGCCCCCCCAGATTTCTTCCTCAAACCCACCCGTGGGCTGATCCGGCCTTGCACGGTGGACTCCAGCGGGGGTAGGGTACCACTACCGGGTTTAACCCTTTTCGGGAGTCTCAACTAGGGGGAGTCCAACTCCCGCTAGCGGGAGTATAGATCAGCAGTGGGCAACAATGAGGCGATGCGGGGGGCGAGGGCACCGATGCTCACTGTGCGACATCCCAGAAGAACGCTGGTATCAACAGGTGCATCGATACCCGCACCTGACTCTCTCTGAGATGAAAGAGGCTGGCTACCCCTCCCTCTTGGCAGGTGTGCTTCCCAATGCCCGCTACGTCACCCCAGCACTCCATGACTGCAAGGGGCTCGCCATGCGGCTGATCAGGGTACTGGATGAGACAACAAAAAAATATTCGACAAGACCTGTACAAACCTTGCACTGAATGTGTCGCAGCATGGGACAGGTGCTCAGTTCCGGAAGGTCGTGCTTGCCTGTCACAGGACACACCTACAAGGGCTTGTTCCGCTACCTCTTTGTCTCCCTTGCAGACCTCATGCATTTCCGGTATGCAGACATCCCCTGGCGCTTCTGGGGATGCAAGGATGAGTCAGCCCGGATTCCCTTCTTGCGTGCTCGGATCTCAGGGCATATATTTCACTGGTTGATGGAGCATGCCGAAAAGGGATCAACGCGCAATGCCTACGTACACAGTCTCCATCATTGGTGGGCTCCAGAAGATGCAGTGCCTCTGCAGAACAACGACGAATGAAGAAGCAGAGAACGGACATCGCAAGAAAGATGCCGTTACAATCGCCAGCTCCGCAACTTACGAGAGAGATCTTGCGATGGCAGAAGAGAAGCGGCGCGCATCGGGCATGCCTTGGAAGGTTGCGCACCTGTCGCAGGACGGGATCCTCGGGTATAGAGAAGTCATTCTGTGTCCGTGTCTGCACACCCGACACGCTCATAGATTGGCTGTGTATGTTCTTTGCACACAGTTGACACAGCTGCAGAAGGGGTTTGTGCACTGCAACACACAGGACTTCGTTGAACCCATCAGCGCGCCCTACTTCCTGTTCCGGTTCCCCGAAGGACACCGCAAATTATCGCTCTGCTTGTGCAAAATGCCAATCCCGCTGGGGGCGACTTTCACACCATTCGTGTCATCCGAGGCGACTTTGAGCACGCTTGACCAACGCGCACAGCAGGAGGGGGATGACAGTTCTGACGAAGAAGATGAGGCCTGCAGGATGGCTTGTCTTGCCCAAGGTGTAACACAACTACGACAGGCGATGGCCGCACTTTGACACCTCAAATTCTAACCGCTCACCTCCGCAGGTGCAGCCGCTACCAGGAGGATAGGTAGGTAGTCCAGAGTCCGGGGAAACTGACAGAAGCAAACCAAGCCCCTCCCCATCCCTCTTCCACCATGATTTTACCCCCCACGCCAGTAGACTGTAACTATATCATGGGAAAAATGGATGAAAATAGGTGAAAAGACTCCCGCTAGGGGGAGTCAGACTCCCCCTAGCGGGAGTATAGACTCCCGCTAGCGGGAGTCTGGACTCCCGCTAGCGGGAGTCTTTGACACCCGCTCAGACTCCCGCTCCCAGACTCCCGCTAGGGCCGCTGGAGTCCACCGTGTACGTCACCCCAGCACTCCATGACTGCAAGGGGCTCGCCATGCGGCTGATCAGGGTACTGGATGACAGGGGTGGAGCTTGGGGGTTTTTTCGGGTCAGCTGACCTGATTTTCTGCAGGCCCTCACAAAAAATCAGGTCAGGGCAGGGGATAAGATAGGTCTGGTTTTCCGGTTTTCAAAACCAGGGTTTCCCGGTTCCCGGTTTTCTGGGAAAAAAAAAAGGTCGGTCTCATTTTTGGCGGTTTTTTTTGTGACTTTGGGACAGTAAAACAGTCAGAAAAAACGCCATAAAAAAATAGAAAGTGACCCCATCGTGATCCGCACAGAGCCCAAATAGTCCAAAGAAGGCAGAGAAGCGGAGAAGAAAAAATGGACCTAGCGGGTGGCCCGGTGGGTGCTGATGCCCTCGTCATGCAGGTCTCTTCTGTTTTGAAGGTGCACACATGGTGGACTCCAGCCACCATGTCTAAGAGGGAGTCTAAGACTGCAGTCTGTACTGGAGACGGGAGTCTATTTTCCAGCTAGTTTACGCTCAGACTCCCGCTAGTTGAGACTCATGGGAGACACGGTGTACTCCAGCGGAGGTAGGGTAACCTCCGCTGGAGTTCACCGTGTCGTCTGCCTCTGTGCAGCGTCACTCGGTGCCATCGAATACATGGCGACAGCCCACCAACTCGAGACAGATCTGCTTGTCTGGAGGGCTGAGACGAGAACACGAACGACTTTCAAGCAGTCTTGAAGGTCGCCAAGCCTATTGGGGGCAACTAACAGATGAGATTTGTTTGTTGCCTGTCGTCACAGCTAGGTGCCCATCTCCTCGAAAACTCTCGTCTAGGCTCTACGTGGCGGAGATCTCGTGGACCCTTTGGCCATGACAAGGTCTGCCGTGCATCCACTCCACCCACAACGCACACCTGTCACGAGTGGTCGCTCCCACGTCCTCCTCCACCCTGAAGGTTGAACCCTCAAGGACCAGTGATCTCCTGCTGGCCGGGCTGCGATACAGTGAAGCCTTCCTACTTACAAGCGAATCCAGACTGTAGGGAACAGATGTTCACTACCGTGGCCTCCGGCGGCTGGGGGGCTCCGCCCCCCAGACCCCCCTGCGTAAAAACATTGCACCAGACCGGTTTTTTGGCCGAGAGTCCAAACTTTCAAAGCAGCTGCTGCGCCTGCCCCACCAAGCAGCCTCAGTACGACAGGACGCGCGCAGGCACTGGGCCCTCTCAGATTCTGGGAGGGTTTGCGCGGGTCGCGCGCGCCGAAGGCGCGCGCGAAAAATTTTCAAAACCAGAAAAACCGGAAAACGGCGCCAGAAAAAAAGTCTATCTTATACCCTGGGTCAGGGGTAAAAAGAAAAAAAAATATAGATTTTCGGGAAACCGGAAAAGTTGGCTCCTCGCCTTGGGGCCTCAAGGTGACCAGGAGGCGTTTCGTGAGCAAAGTGACCCCAGCGACATGAGCACAGGCCTCAAACAGTCACAATAGAGGACAAATGAAGCTGCCCAACCCGTACCGTGCAACAGACGTTTACTACCGTGGCCTCCGGTGGCTGGGGGGCTCCGCCCCCCAGACCCCCCTGTGGCATGTGCCTGTCTTGTACCCAAGCCCTTTACATCAGGGAATCTCAGTATCCTCAGGAGGACGCAGCCAACTCACACAGAATCCGTACGCCCGCAAGTCACAGATGTTCACTACCGTGGCCTCCGGCGGCTGGGAGCTCCGCCTCCCAGACCCCCCCTACGGCATGTGTTTGTCTTGTAACCAAGTCCTTGCGCGTCCGGGGCTGCATATCGGTTCCGGTACCTCGCGGGAGGCTGGGCCCGAGCACTGATCTCTGAGACGAACCGGGGGGGAACCCAAAATCGTACTCCTTTCGCTTTATTATAGACACCCTGTCCAGCAACTGTGGGAGAACAGTTCCGGACTACTTTTTGTTGAGCGCACACTCACGAGGCGGAGGCGGGGGTGTAGTCTGCGAGGCTTCCTTGGATTTTGGGGTCTTCTTCTTTCTTCCGGCCATTGTTAAACTTGAGCGCACACTTGCTGTCTCAAGGCTGTGTTGAGGCCCTGTGAAGTGGCATGAGGTGCTAATCCAAAGCTTCAGTCGTACGATTTCCTTCGTTACTTCGCGACTTCGCTACGCTTCGTCGCTCGTAACTAGTAATAAGAAAAAATTGGCTGACCCGATCTGACCCGATCCAGCCCGCAACCCCATATTTCAAGCTCCACCCCTGCTGGATGAGACAACAAAAAAATATTCGACAAGACCTGTACAAACCTTGCACTGAATGTGTCGCAGCATGGGACAGGTGCTCAGTTCCGGAAGGTCGTGCTTGCCTGTCACAGGACACACCTACAAGGGCTTGTTCCGCTACCTCTTTGTCTCCCTTGCAGACCTCATGCATTTCCGGTATGCAGACATCCCCTGGCGCTTCTGGGGATGCAAGGATGAGTCAGCCCGGATTCCCTTCTTGCGTGCTCGGATCTCAGGGCATATATTTCACTGGTTGATGGAGCATGCCGAAAAGGGATCAACGCGCAATGCCTACGTACACAGTCTCCATCATTGGTGGGCTCCAGAAGATGCAGTGCCTCTGCAGAACAACGACGAATTTGAAGAAGCAGAGAACGGACATCGCAAGAAAGATGCCGTTACAATCGCCAGCTCCGCAACTTACGAGAGAGATCTTGCGATGGCAGAAGAGAAGCGGCGCGCATCGGGCATGCCTTGGAAGGTTGCGCACCTGTCGCAGGACGGGATCCTCGGGTATAGAGAAGTCATCCTGTGTCCGTGTCTGCACACCCGACACGCTCATAGATTGGCTGTGTATGTTCTTTGCACACAGTTGACACAGCTGCAGAAGGGGTTTGTGCACTGCAACACACAGGACTTCGTTGAACCCATCAGCGCGCCCTACTTCCTGTTCCGGTTCCCCGAAGGACACCGCAAATTATCGCTCTGCTTGTGCAAAATGCCAATCCCGCTGGGGGCGACTTTCACACCATTCGTGTCATCCGAGGCGACTTTGAGCACGCTTGACCAACGCGCACAGCAGGAGGGGGATGACAGTTCTGACGAAGAAGATGAGGCCTGCAGGATGGCTTGTCTTGCCCAAGGTGTAACACAACTACGACAGGCGATGGCCGCACTTTGACACCTCAAATTCTAACCGCTCACCTCCGCAGGTGTAGCCGCTACCAGGAGGATAGGTAGGTAGTCCAGAGTCCGGGGAAACTGACAGAAGCAAAACAAGCCCCTCCCCATCCCTCTTCCACCATGATTTTACCCCCCACGCCAGTAGACTGTAACTATATCATGGGAAAAATGGATGAAAATAGGTGAAAAGACTCCCGCTAGGGGGAGTCAGACTCCCCCTAGCGGGAGTATAGACTCCCGCTAGCGGGAGTCTTTGACACCCGCTCAGACTCCCGCTCCCAGACTCCCGCTAGGGCCGCTGGAGTCCACCGTGTATGTAAATCGGAAAATTTTGATATGCAAAATTTTGATTAGCAAAATGATATGCATTTTCTGCATAAGACCACCGTGTGCCATAACCGAGGAGGATCCCAAAGGGGGTCCCCCCCCCCCCCCCCACACACCCCTCACCACGGACTAGTCGCCCGGACGACTAGTCGGGACGACGGGTGAAATGACGACGGGTGAAACGACGGGTGGCACCCGTCGACTCGACGGGTGGACCCGTCGAGTCGACGGGTGGCACCCGTCGGCACGACGGGTGAACCTGCTGAAACGACGGGTGTTCCAGCCATTTCCTGTTGATATGGGCCAATTTCCATTGAAAACTAGGGGAGTACCTTGCATGGCATCAGGTTATTTTTCACGCCGAACTATCTTCCCTGCACAGCACAGACCCACCCCCCCATTACTTTCCATTTACAATTCCTAGTTGGTGAAGGGGCTGCCCACCGGTGGACCACCAGGAGGGGGGTGAGCCATCCAGGTGGGCAGGGGGCCTGGGGGTGGGGCCTCAAAACAACTCCCTCCCACGACGTCACTCCGCTCTCGAGGACAAACAAAATCACCTACGTACCTGAACTGCCAAACACCCCCCCCCCTCACTTACGGGTGCGCGGATCTCATGTGCTCGTCGCGCTTTACAGTGGTTTTAAAGAGCTCGAAACAAACACAGCAACGCTTTTTCAGCACGCGCAAATGGTGACTGAGGTAGTGCTGGCTCAGTCCCTTCGGTTGTCCGTTTGCCGCACTCCTGGCATGTGACAGTGCAGGTCTGACACGGCGCGTTGTTTTGCGGCCGATGTGCAGCATCATAATGCGCAAACAGTGCTTCTCTCGTGTGGGCAACTTTGGAGCACACAATGCAGATATGCTGCTGCACAGGCACTGTACCGGATGGCGTTGGTTCTGGCACTTCTGGCACATCCTCGCTGTTGCCCCAGGATTTGGACTTGCAGATGCATGCGAGCAGCGTTGCCTTTGGAGTGGTGTTTTCCGGGTCGCCCAGAAATTGTTGGCCCCATCGCCCCCTTTTTGTGACGTGAGATCCAAGGCCGAGGGACTCGAGTCTCCGCTGCAGTGCTGCCGTTGCTCCCTTCCAACAAGCGTTCCTCGCAGTGACACGGCGGCAAAGCTTTATCGCGCCGAACTTCAGGAGGGTCGGTTGGTCCAGCAGGCCGCACCCCTTGCCTTTGGTCCTCTGCATTTCGAAGAGCAGCAGGTCCCGTTCGGCGGTCTGCTGCGATGTCACCCTCAGGGCATGGAGTTTGGAGACGCCATTCCCCCTCTCCAGTTCCTCGTCACTCAGGGCGAGGGGGTGTGCATCTTCTGGATCAAACCAGTGGCTCATCGAATATGGATATATGTAACACCACGCCCCTCGGATGTTCTCCCAGGTGACACCCACTCCAGGACAAACACAAGGATGTGCATTGCGATGAGCGAGAAGATGAACTCTTTCGCGCACTTTCCCTCCTGGTGGTACTTGATGGGGATGTCGTTGTAGCGGAAATGCACAAGCATTTCCATTACAATACAGAGTAGATGCTGCACCCCTTCGTCTTGGCAATGGTGAGTAAGCGACTCAGAACATCTCTGACCTGGTTTCCCGTCATGTTGGAACACGTTGAGCTGCCAAGGACAGCCTTCTGCACGGCAGGTCCATCAGGCAAGATCTCTGCGAGTATTGCGATGAACCCGTTTATGTCGTGCAGGGGGTGTGATCGTGTACGCTGTGGAGGTGAACACCCCTGCGTACAGGCTCTCAAACCCAGCTTCATGAAGTTCCTGGATGCTAGCCCTGTGGCAGGCGTGGATCTGTTTCAACCAGTCATTTCGTGGTGTGGTACAAAACGCGCTCCTGTGCGAAGATGACCCCATCTTACTAAATGCCGACCACAGCTCAAGATGGTCCCCTGCTACCCTAAGCAGGCGAGCCGAAACATCACGTTCGCCTTTTCGAAAACCCCTCTCTGCACTCTTGCGATTTGCTTCAGGAAGTTGAACGTGAACCACGTTCTGTACTCATCCTTCTGCTAATCGGCAACTGTCACCAACCGTGTTGCGAAGGCACCGTCGAAAATTCCTACGGCCAGCCTGCTCTGCTGGGTCTTCTGTGCCTGTTTCTTCTCCGCCTCGTACAGCTTCACCATAGCTGCAGTGCCGCGGGGCAGGCGTCGGCCATCTCCTTGAGCCCTGTCGGGTGGTCCTTCCCGTTGCTCTTCCGGAGGCCCAACCCGACAAACTCGATGTCTGACCCGCTATTGACACGGGCAGCGTACATCGTGCGACCCTCCTTCGCGGTCGACTTGCTGATCACCCCACCCCCCAGCTTCTCATACTTTTTGTACAGGGCAAGACTGATGATGGGATCAGTCGACTTGATGGTAGTATCCGCCAGCTTGCCGAGAAGCTGCTTCAGGGCCATGTGGCTCAACCCATCAGCATCACGCTCGACAACATACGTGTTGATCCAAGCACGTACAAACACCGTCATGTCCACAGCGCTGGCGAGGGCCTGCGCTGCAGTACGCTTTGCCGCTGGCATTGATTGGTGTGGCTCGTCTGGGTGGCCTGGGTGGTGATGATGGTATCTTGGGGTATCTTGGCCTGGGTGGTGATGAGGGTACGGTATCTTGGAGACTGCCTTGTGGGTTGTGCAAGGGTTGGGGGCTGGGGCGAAAATTTGCCTGGCAGAAAAGTGATCACCTTCATGAAGTAGGTTGCTCTGTCAAACTGACACAGTTTGTCAGAGTCAAGATCCCTCGAACAATGAAAATCCACGAGAACAGCCGTCGCACATGCACTTGAGGCCCCATCACCAACTAGGAATTGTAAATGGAAAGTAATGGGGGGTGGGTCTGTGCAGGGAAGATAGTTCGGCGTGAAAAATAACCTGATGCCATGCAAGGTACTCCCCTAGTTTTCAATGGAAATTGGCCCATATCAACAGGAAATGGCTGGAACACCCGTCGTTTCAGCAGGTTCACCCGTCGTGCCGACGGGTGGCACCCGTCGACTCGACGGGTCCACCCGTCGAGTCGACGGGTGCCGCCTGTCGAGTTTTCACCCGTCGTCCCGACTAGTCGACCCCACCCGTCACTGCCCGACTAGTCCGTGGTGCTGTTGGGGGTTAAATATCACAAGGCAAAAAAATAGGGGATAGTGAGGGGGGGGGGGAGGGGGGGCCTTTTGGCTGTTCCTCTTAAACTCGTGAGGAAATGGGAACCCCCCCCCCTCTCCTCTGGAGGATGGAACTGGTGAAAAAATTGCAGATGGGGGGATTATGGGGAGAGGGGGGGTGTGAGGATGAGGAGAGAGAGAGAGAGAGAGTTATAGAGAGATAAGGGCGCCAGAAAACAGCAACCAAAGCATGCTCGGAACACCTCTTGCTGCAGGATTGGCACAAAACACCCTCACCGATCGATGCAGCAAGGAGGCGGAGCTACCCAGGCCTGAGACTGGCGGTATTGAGGGAGTGGGGGGAGGGGAGTGAGAGGGGTCTGCTGTCCATGTGCCAAACGCTCACGGAGAGTCGGTGTGACACCCTATTTAAATTGAAGAGATCCGTAGAGAGAGGACCCATTCCGAAGAATGGCCCAATTTTCCTTCATTTTCTGGGCGGAAGGACCGCTCGCCACCAGCCACCTCCCCTCACCGCCCCCTCGTTTAGATATCTTCGCGGTTGAATTTCAGGTTCAAAAAAAATTGAACCTCTGTTTTTTTTCTCGTTTTGTTTTTAAAAAAATGCACCCGAAGTCACAACAAAACCCGCGAGTGCCCCCGCTGTGAGGGTTTTTGTTTTCACTGAATATTTCATCCTGTGCAGCGACGCAATCACGAGCTGTATGCGTCTAGGGAGGGGAGGGAAGAGGGGGGAGGGGGAGATGTGAGGCAATGGGAAGGAAGAGACGCACTCCGTGAGGGGCAGGTTGTTGGGCACGTCAATCATCCGATCCCTTCTCCTCCCCCCCCCCCCATCCTCCGTCCCGTCCCTTCGTGGCAAAACTCGTGATTTTGCATTGCCTGCGTTTGGCAGGATGGAATAGCACAGTGTGTGTGGGTTTGCCGAAACAAAAAAAATACACGGCATATTTTCTTTGGGCAATCGTTAGGTTCTAATTCACCACCAAAACGGCCCATCCCACCACCACCACCACCACCCCTCCCCCCTAATTCGAAATGAAAAAGGCGCATCGCTTGAAACCTCTTTCGTTCCAACCCCCCCGCAGCAAAGTTGTTAGAGCAGAGCACGGCAGGAGGATATCAGAACAGGAGGGTGGTGAGATCGAGGAGAGTAGGCTCAGAAAGCCGACTACCTCTTTCACTCAGAGTCTCTTTCACTCAGAGAGAAGAGTACAGGAATATAATTCCTCAAAGAAGGGAGGGGGTGGTAGGCACGGCCTGTTTGGTTCTTTATAATCTTGCTGGGGGAAACAGGACACATCAAGATGCTGTGCCTTTCGTGGAGTAAAGCGGGGAGTGTGGGGATACGTGGTGAGCGAAGGGGGTGCGGCAGAGGCTGCACCTCTCTCCCCCCCCTCCCCCCTCCTCGCAACACTGGAGGGAGTGCAGCTCGGGGGTGAGGCGGGACTGCACCAAGCCCCCTCCCCCCCCTCTCCCCTCCCCACCGCACCCCACCCCAGAAGACTAGGCCCCCCCCCCCCGAGCCGTGGTCAGGGCGGGCACACTGCTCATCGCCAGGCTGCAATGCACCCTCCACTGCACAGTGTCCGCTACCTTCTCACACACACCCGCCCCCCCTCCCAGCGCCTTGGCTGCGCCGCGCTTGGCACACAAGCGAGTCAAGCAGCATCACGGCGTTGGAGGTTCACAAAAAAAAAGGCGGTGCATCCCGTTCTAGCTTCTTCAGAGGAGTCGCGTTTGTCGACTCTACTGATGATGGTAGCCACGGTGCTCCTTGGCTGCCGCTGCGTACTTCTCGCAGGTCTCGTCGCTGAAGTCCTCAGGGACGTACCCCAGCTTCTTCAGCACTTCCCGCGTGGAGTAGTCCATGTTGAGGCAGTAGAAGTGGAGGTGCTTCACACCACCCGCCATGAGCTTCTTGCACATCTCCACCATCTGGTCAACACCGAAGTCCTTCACCTTCTGGTCTGCCGCCTTCTTGGCGTCGCCCTCGAGAGTCTCGTCGGGCTTCACCGTCTCGATGGTGGAGTCGAGCTCCTTCGGGACGTACGTCTTGCACATCACGGTCATCTTCCGGAACCCGGGGTAGGCCTGTGCAGATGTGGGTGGTGGTGGGGACAGGCGGGCTTTTGTGACATGACATTGACGGCACGTATCCTAGCGAGAGCTCCCAGGTCCAACGAGGTGAAAGATATGTGGGGTTCAGAGGTTGGATGTTTTGGTTTTGGAGGCCGAAGTGGGGATATCCCATTTGTTGGCATGGGGTTGTGTGTGTTGTGTTGTGTGTGAGGGATGAGAATCGCTCCGACGACACGGTGGCACGAGCCCCACATTGCAGAGATACAGCAAGTGCTGCACAGCAACATACCTGCAGGGGGAGCAGACCGGGCAGGATGGGCACGGTGATCCCGATGTCACGGCAGTCCTGAAAGGGGTGTGTTGGTGAGAGGAGTGTGTGTTGTATATCGAAGCATGTAACCGAGACTCCTGCTCGGGAGATTGGGAAATAAAAGCCCCCCCCCCTACCCACCCCCCCACACGGATATGCAGGCAGCCTTTCCAAAGAAAGGCGTGCCGGTGGAGTGGGCTTCATCACCAACACACAACCACCGCACCCGACCCAATAGAGGCACACCTGGACGAAGCGGAGGAAGAGGTCAGCGTCGTAGAACATCTGCGAGATGATGAGGTCGGCACCCGCATCCACCTTTGCCTTGAGGTACTCCAGCTCCGACTTGTAGACGTCGTCAGAGATCTTGCCAACCTTCAGGTACTCCTCGTAGTCCGTGATCTTGTCAGGGTGGCCCTCAGGGTACCCCGCCACAGAGATGCAGAAGTAGTCGCCGTACTTCTCGCGGATGAACTTCACGAGGTCCAGGGCGCACTTGAACCCCGTGTCGCAGGCCTTCCACTCCTTCTCACCCGCAGGCGGGTCGCCGCGCAGCGCGACGATGTTGCGGATGCCGTTGTCCTTCGCGGTCTGGAGGGCCTCCTCCACCTTGCCCGCCTCCATGTTGGTGCAGGTCAGGTGCATGTTGGAGATGTACCCGAGCTCCTGCTGCGCCGTCTTGCAGAGGTCCTGCGTGAGGGTGCTGGTGCTGCCACCCGCGCCCCACGTGTAGTCGACGAACTCGGGGTTCATCCCACGCATGCGCCCCAGACGCGCGTTGAGGTTCGTCACACCCACATCGGTCCTCGGGGGGAAGAACTCGAAAGACCACGTGATGCCGTCCTTGTTGTCAAACGCCGAGTCACGCGGCGCCGACAGGACCTCGCTGATGCGCTTAGCCTCCGTCATCTTGACTGCTTTCTACTCCTGTCCTTTCGGGAAGAAGATGCTTCGGTTGACAACACGGGGTGCTGGTGGCAGTGACGACGCTGTTCAGATAGGGAAGAAGCAAGACACAAGGGAATGCCCTGGAATGGGAAAGTGTGGTGTATGTGTGTTGTGTGTGGACAAGCCTGCCAGGGGGATGTCGTGTGTTTTGTGGTGGCGGAAACACTTCGAATGAGATTGGGGAGAGGGGGTGTGTGGCGGTAGCCGTTAATGCCAGTGGCGTGTTGTTTTCGCAGCAATAAAACCCCCTTCAGAATGACACCGATTTCCACTGATGATTCTACTCCCGTCACTCTGTTTCCTCAGCCTGTGCGCGGCATAACGAAGGTGCGCCAACCAGCCGGAGGAATAGCAAGAGAAGAGCAGTGCACACACTGCTGCCCTGAGAAAGGCAAGCCCTACCTCGCCTACTCCCCCCTTTGGGTGGGCCAGTTGGAACCCCTTCCCAACCCACACCCGATGACATTCTCCTGTCCGTTCAGGAAAAAAGCATGCCAGGCAAAAAGGTGAAACTAATTGATAGAAAGCTGATAACGGAGCTGAGATGGGATCAGTATCTAAATTCAGAGAAGCTACGCCCGGCGGGTTTCCACCAGAGGCTTTTCCATGAGATGCGCGTCACGACCTGGGGCATAGTAGTCAGGAAGGGTGCTGAGGACAGCGAAGCCATGTTTTCGATAGAGCTCGAAGGCGGGGCCGCGAGACAGCGCAACGTGCAGCTGCATGGCTGGGCTGTGCTCGGCCCTGCTCAGGGCACAGGCCTCTTGCAGCAGAAGGGACCCCACACCCTGGCGCCTGCTGGCCTTCTCCACGGCAATCTTCAGCACACGCGAACACCCCTCCTGCTTGAGGTTGTTGCTGTAGATGAGGTAGCCGACAATCCCATCGGGGGACTGCACCGACCCGGCAGGCACAGCACGCTCGGCAATGACCAGCCTGTTCGACACCTTTGCAACCTCCTTGTGCAAAGTGGCGACCATGCTGTCCTCCTTGTTGAAAGACTGCTTCTCAATATTCTTCAGCCGGGCCAGAATGGCGTCCATGCCTTTCCGATCGGCCTTCCCGACAAGACGTGCGGTGGCCTCAACGGGGGGTGGCCCCGCAGGGAGCGGGTTGCCCTCCTCGTCATAGCCACACCATGTGTTGGTGCTGTGTGCGCCCGTGCCGCATTGCCCCGGCTGACGGGGCATCTGGGAGGGCCTGCAGAAATACAAGGGTTGGGGCTGGGGCTGGGGGGTTGAAGGCTACTCCAAAAAACCCGAGATAGGTGCGCCTCAGCGCCGGGTCGTGGCGAGCGGCGTGTGACAGTTGTATAATTCAAAAGCCGTGAAGCTGCGTTCCCTGTCAATGTCAATCAGAGAGTGATGCATGCAGGAATATGAGTGCGAAAAGTGAGATGCTCTTCCGAAATACACTGAAGGGGAGGGTATGGGCGGTGAGGGTAGTGGTGGTGGGGGGAGGGGTAGGTAGGTCGGGAGGTGATGGTTGCAGTGAATCACAACGAGCAGTGGTGCGTCTTGCATGAAAGGGGGTTGGGAAGGGGGGTAAGGGAGGCGCCGAGCTCGTCCATCTCGAGTGAGACGGTCAAGAAACAACAGCTTCTTCAAAACCCTCCGGATAATCGTTTGTCTTCTACTCTTCTTTCACAGCAACGAGCGGTCTTGGCAACCAGCGAGATACCGGGGTGGGTGGGGGACGTCGTCCACAGGACCACACACTGCCACACTGCGATGATCGCCGCTAAACCACATCGCCACACCGCGACTGCCCTCCCCTGGGACACAATCCGATGGAGGGCGTGGCTTGCCTTGCTCCCCACCCACCACCCCTCTACACAAACACACGGGGCAGGAGCTTAGAAACGACGTGAGAATTGGCGCTGACCCTCCACCCCAACCCACCCCACATCCGCCCTCCTCCAACACCGTGCACATCGCAGGAGCGAGCTGTAGGCCAACAGCGCCGCCTGTGCTGGGGCATGAAGCAAGCAGGGCCCATGAAGGCTTTGAGGCACAAACGTCTGTGTGGTGAGGGAGGCCGTTGGCCCGGCAGACCTGCCTGGAGGGGCGTGGTGTCGGGTGGCAGGTTGGACGCTGCTCGCTACTCATCGGGCAGACTCAGGTACGCCAGGAAAGTGAAGAACCCGACAAAGGCAAGGGGGCGCCCTCGGTAGATCACATTCGCCCGAAGGAAGGACTCGATTGAAGTCATTCTGCGGAACGACACGCAGCGGTTCTGGTGATGGCACTGCGAGTGCTCGTCCTGCCCGATGATGTAGCGTGACACGTTGTCGACAGAGACACGCTTGAACCCGTCGCTGATAAAGGTCGGCACGAAGTCTGTCCTCACCGACTCATTCCCGCCAACACCCCAGGTGTGCCACAGCTTGCCGCAGAGGTGGCTGTCAGTCGGCCCGATCAGGACGTACTCCAACACACACTTATTCTTCCGCCACTCCGCAGGCCAGTCAGCCCCCGCAGGGATCATCTGGCAGAGGATGATCGCAGCGTCGTACTTCTCCAGCGCATCATCCTGCGCCAGAGTCTCGCATTCAAACGGCGCAATCTGCGCCCGCTGCGAGCGGGGGTATTGGACCATCATAGGCGACATCCCAGGGTGCAAGTCCGTAGCGATGCACTTCAACCCTGCCTCCTTGAAGGCCTCTGTCTCATTCAGGAAGTAGGAGAGACGCCCTGTGCCTGCACCCACCTCCAGGATAGGCACCGTCTCGGCCTTGTATGCAGCAGCACGGCTCACAAGGTATTCCGCAAGGCTGTCGATGTACTCCTTGTTAGGGAGCAGCAGGTTTGCAGTCGCCTTCGAGAAGAACTTCAGGGGGTGCGACGACACGTGGGTGTCGTAGAAGTGGGGGACGAACGTCGCAAAGCTGATGTTCGCGTAGATCCCGTTGAAGTCTCTGTTGTAGTCGTCGAGACGGCGTGCAAGGTTCACACCATCCTCATGTGTTGTGTACTTCCAGTTCTGCGGCTCAGGGATGTCAAGCCGGAAGGCTTCCACCAGCTCATGCCACGTTGGGAGGTACCTTGGGTAGAGGAACCGCTGGATCGCTGCCCCATCGATGCGTCCTGTGTAGAGGCTGACACGGTAGATGATGGACAGCACCGTG
Organism: Rhynchopus euleeides; assembly: GCA_963210315.1. Lineage (NCBI taxonomy): Eukaryota > Euglenozoa > Diplonemea > Diplonemida > Diplonemidae > Rhynchopus > Rhynchopus euleeides. The sequence continues at coordinate 1,531,839 of OY723267.1, forward strand.
AACAGGTGCAGCAGCGCGGCCTGCATGTGCTTCGGGTTCTCGATCCACCGCTTCAGCTCCTGGTAGTCAGCGACCTTGAACCCCGTCTGCATCATGTCTCCCAGCTGGTTCTCCCACCACATGTACTCATTGGCGACAAGCGATCTGTCAGCCTGGGGTGTCAGGAGCTTCACCTTGTAGTCCTGGATGTCAGCTTCGGTGAGCGTGAATTCATTCTCGCGATACACCACAGCGAACGGGTCAAAACCGTATCTGTGAGGTGGGAGAGGCGTTGGGAGCGTGTGGAATCATATCGAGCATGCAAACAAGGCGCTGTGTGTGTTGATACGACACAATCTCACACGCATTATGGCACCGTGCAGAGCATGAAGCTTGGCCTGCCCAGCAATGGAAAAAGCGTGTTGCAGAAACATAGCATGAAGGCATATTGGGGCACACTGAACAAACGTGAGTGAAGAAAGCGCAAAGAGCAGCTCCCAGCGAGTGTGAGGGGGGCCATGCCATGCGACCCCACCATACTTCTTCCGGAAGGCGAGGCGGAGCTCTCGCGACGTTGTCGTGAGGCCACGGACCAGTCTGTAGTCATCGAGGAACTCCTCCTCGGACACGCCAAACTTCTGGAGGAATGCATCCAAATCGTCCTGAAGCAGGGCCGAGATGAACACAGGATCGACCTGGTCGTAAGGGGTGTACGCATCTGCCACCAGATGCTGCAGCTCCTGCTTGTTATGCAGATGCCCCACAACTTTCTTCAGGTCATCGTCGCCGACGGGTCGGAAGGCTGCTGCTTCCTGCATGGCCCGCATCTCTTCCTGCGGGAGCCCAGAGAGGCGCTTCGAGTCGTGTTGGGTCATGTGGGTCCCTCCCTTCCACAGCCCCACACGGGTGCATGACACGAGCCTAACCGTAGTTCGCTGCATTGTGATGCCTCCCCTCCAAGGGCCCTGGTTGGGGTGTGTGTGGGTTAACTGAGTGTTGGCGAGCTTCGGAGGAAACAAGGCGGGGGTGGGGCGGACTCGGCCCCAGTGAAAAGGCGGTGGCTCTTGCGATGCAGTTTTTATATCTCCCACACAACCCCGCCGCTTGAGCCACGGTGCGTCGTCAAGCGGTTGAAACGGCGGTGGTCAATAAGGCGTTGAAGCAATGTGCCCCTCACACAGCCTTTGTGAGCGCTGAAAGGGCACACCGCATCACAGAGCAAGTCGTCTCCCACACAACTCCGCCAACTTGAGTCACAGTATGTCATCAAGTGGTTGAAACGGCGGTGGTCAACAGTATCTTTGTATCAAGCAAAGTGAGAAAAGTGCAATCTGTCAGAAGCTCTTAAGTCATATCCCTAGCACAGAGTGCTTCATGTCCATTGTGTGTGTTGTGTTGTGATAACGGGTCATCATCCATGCGATACAGGCAGTGCTGCCTTGTGATACCCAACCATATTGCTGAGCGGTGCTGTTCGTATCTCCCACACAACCCCGCCGCTTGAGCCACGGTGCGTCGTCAAGCGGTTGAAACGGCGGTGGTCAATCAGGCGTTACCCAGCAAAACCCACCCCAAAATTATCCACAGCCGATATATAGGATGCACTGTCTACGTCAGAAGCTCTTAAGTCATATCCCGAGCACAGAGTGCTTCATGTCCATTGTGTGTGTTGTGTTGTGATAACGGATCATCATCCATGCGATACAGGCAGTGCTGCCTTGCGATACACACCCACTCTGCGCCCCTCATGCGCTGACGCTGTTCGTGTCTCCCACACAACCCCGCCGCTTGAGCCACGGTGCGTCGTCAAGCGGTTGAAACGGCGGTGGTCAACATTGCGCACACAGGCTTGCGGGAAGGAGGCCAGAGAAAGGCAATTCCAGCGGAAAGGGGGGTGAGGGGGGGGAGGGGCGGGTAGGGGTGGGGGTGGGGGTGGGGGTGACCTTCGGGCTGTGCGACTCGCCAACAGCAAGCCTGTGACAAACTAATATCTTATCGGAGCACCTGGGATTGTTTCTCAATAGGATTCGCAGACACCCGCTGGATCACACGGGTTTGAGGCAAGGGTAACACCAGATTGCTGTACAAGACATGGTAAATGGCAAATAGCGTACCCCGCCATGGAACTAACTGACGTGCCACCCATCGGCACGAGGGTAAATGAAAAAAAATCTGAAACGGACACCTCAGGCAACACGCCAACAGACACACAGCTGATCCCCTACGCATGAAGATGCAGGTGAAAGGTGAGCCCATCGAGTGCGTCAATCACACCATCCACTTCAGAACGAGTTGCAGAGTCAAGCATCTGTGCATCCTGCTGATACCAATCTCGGTGCAAAGAGCGGGACTCGGGGGATCCACTCAGGTCATAGAGCGTCTCGAGATAGAGCTTCAGATGGCCTTTGTTTAGAGCAAAGCAGAGGAAGGCACGCAGCTTCGCGTCATTGGAAGGGGTCGATTGGGAAGGCCCCGACCGCGACGCGCGCATGTCAACAACATTGTGCACTGTGTCTACAGCTTCGGGGAGCTTCACCGACCCGAGGTCCTGCGCCAGCTTCCGCTTCATTGCTGTGACCACCTCGATATACTGCCACACGTGTCTCTTTTTGAAGCGCACGTTCGCCTTAAACCCACTGTTCAGCAGGGCGATGAGGGCCGGGCACAGCCTCTCCCGCGCCAGCACACCCAGGGCAGGGTTCTTCCCCTCGTCGAATATCTGCCTCAGCTTGGGCCCCTTGCTGATCTTCAGCGCCCTCCGTGAGGCCGCATAGTATGCGAGAAGCTGTCCCACCGCGGCCTTCAGCTTCCCGATCTCACAGAGCTGGTCGAACTCTGCTGTCTGCATCACCAGGGCCACCACGTCGAACCCAGGCTCGGGACCGCCCGGGTCGGGGTTGGATCCCGGCACAGGGCTGCTGGGGTCAGCCACACCATCCGCTGGGCTTGGCCCCGCTGCCCACTCTAGGGCATCGCTGTTGCCACCGGAGGTGCTCGCGGTCCGTCCGCTTTCGCGCCGCCTGCGGCGGTCCCGCATCTCGGACACTTTCGCTGCGCAATCCGATGCCGCCCCCTCTGCGGCCTCCAGCAGCATGCTCTCCGCAGTCAGGCCCAGCGTTTCCGATGTGGTGTACTCCAAGCTCGGTGCGGCAGGCGTGACCTCCGGTGATGGTGCTGAGTCCAGCGACTTGAGGAAGGAGGCATCATCGTCGGAGAGGGTGAGGCGGAAGTCGAACCGCATGTGTTTGCAGGCACCCAGGAGGTGTTGGATGAGGAACTCACGCTCCGCCTGTTTGATGAAAACCGAGTGTTTGTCGTAGAGCTTGGGGAGCACGAGGGGCGCATTTAGCAGCGCGGTCAGCGCGGTGTGGAACCTGCCGCTCTGCAGCAGGTACTCAACGAGGAAGGTCTCGCGTCCCGCAGTGGCGTGGTTGATGCGGCGTGCCAGGTCGAAGTTTTTCATCACATCCCCCTCCTCGCCGCACACCTCTGTGAACACATCCAGCTCATGGCGGTCTGCCTTCTTTAAGAACCTCCCTTTCTTCTTCAGCTTGAACCGCAGGGCGGCACACCACGCATCGACATACGTCTTCACCCACGGGTTGCTCCGCTGGCAACGGAGCAGCCCACTCACATCTGCATCGGATGATCCCTTGAGGCCCTGCAGCGCTCCGTGCAGGGCCTGCAGCACTTCGCACCCGGGGGGCGGAGGCAGCGCCTGTGACACACCAACCGGCGACAGCATTGACATGTTCCCCTCGGAGTCCTGGTGCAGCGGCGATGCTGTGTCCGAAGGGCTCATCACATCGGATAGCATCGAGCTTGTGTTGAAACCGGTGACGCGGTAGGGGCACAGTGATGCGGCGTCCTCTTCCTCGCTGTCGGTGGCGCTGCTGCTGCTGCAGCTGTGTGTCCTGCAGTGTGCCTCGCGGTCCTCCTCGCGTGGGCTGCCGCCCCCCTGGAGTTCGGCAAGCAGGTCGCGTGCGGTGCACAACAGGGGGTCAGTGTCAGAGATGCTGGCAGAGACAGCGGCGTCGATGGCTTTGTTCAGCTCAAACTTGTCGCGGTACTGAACAGCCTCTGCCATGCGGTTCGCAGCCTCCGCCCGTTCCGCCAGCGTGGCCTGCACGGCGGCCCACCCAAGGCGGAGCCGCATCAGCTCTTCGAGGGGCAGCGTGTCGCGGTGACATTTCACAAAGTGGTAGTAGGTTGCCCGGTCCTTGCTCTCGATCACCGCAGTCACCTCACGCCCCAAGGCCTTCCGCTCCTGCTCCTCCTTGCCCACCATCAGTTCTGCCCAGTCGTCGGCAAGGGTCTCGAGGGTGGCGATCGCTTCCTGCAACTTCGCATGTGGGTGTGCCTGGTTGAGGCTGCGTGCATCAGATAGAACGGCGAGGCAGTCGTTGCGGCGCCGCGTGCAGGAGGATATGTCTGGGCTGCCATGGTAGGCTGTGGATGTGTCATCGTAGATGTCCTTCAGCCGCGTGGCCTGTGCGAGAACCTTATCTGCAGCCATCTCAGCACGCTGAAGCTTCTCCGTCTCCTTCTGGTCGATGCGCTGCTGAAGCAGTTCAGATCGCTGCTTGTCAGCCTCCTCAGCTTCGGCATGTCTGCGTGCCTCGAGCTCCACTCGCTCGCGAGCCTGCTTCTTGCTGTACTGGTGTGCCAGCAGGTGTTTGTGGAGGAACTCCAGGCACATCGCCTCGCTCGCCAGCGATGTGAATGTCCGGGCCTGCGGTAGCACCTCCTCCAGCCCCAGCACCACGCAGGCAAGCTCCTGCTCCGTCGCCTGGGACACACCAGAGAAGGCACGCGACGCAGCTGCAAGCCAGTTGCTCACTCGGGCAGCCACCCCTGCACGCTCCTCCAGGCGGGCCAGCTCGTGACGCCCCTCCAGCACATCTGCCGCGATGTCGGGACCACCCTCCTCGGCCACCTCATCCAGCGCGTCAGCGTCGCCTGCGCACACGCAATCGGCGACCCGTTTCTGCCAGATGATGCGCTGCATCACAAGGGGGGCTGTGTCCTGCAGGGCCTCGGACACCATGACGTCCTCCTCCGGAGGGAGGCCTGCCAGCCATCTGTGCTTCACTGCAGCCTCCAGCAGCTCGTCGCTGTCAACCATGTGAATCTCTTGTGTCGCGTCGGCGAAGTCGCAGTCGAGCTGGAAAAGCCAGTGCTCCAGGTTGCATAAAACCTGGTGGTCAGGGTCACGGCAGGCCTCCAGCTCGAGGGTGATCTGTGCGTTCCACATGCTGCTGCCGGTGTACTGCAGGTAGTCGAGCGGGCTCTCGTCGATGCCATTCTCATCACGGCACAAAGTGTGCCACGACAGGTGGCGCAGGCGCGCAGCAACAGGGTCGCTGAGCTCCATTATGTTCCGTCTGATGTTCTCGCGCTGCATGCATGCTGTGAGGACAAGCTGGATGGTTTGCAGCATGTCAACAGCGTTGCGGCTGTTTTCATTGGTGGCGTAATCTCGCGTTTGAAGCTGTGCCTTCCGGATCGCGATCTCCAAATCCGCAACGTCCATGGGCCTCGGCCTTGCCTGCATCATGTTCGGTATCTTGTTCTCAACCTCTGCCAGGTCCTTACGCTGTTCGAGCGCGTCTTGCTTCCTCTTCTGCAGCACTGCCAGCTGGCTTGTGCCCAACAGCCACGTGGTGCTATCCAGGACATTGACCAGCGCGTCCTGACAGGGGTGCAGCCCAGTGTACACAGTATGAGTCGGGTGAGTGGGGATCCGGTTGACTGGCTGTTGCCGGAAGGATGCTCCTGCGCTAGCGGCTGGTGAACGCGAGAGGCCAGGCGAGCCTGGTGTTATCAGGGAAAGGCGCCGTGCCATTTGGCGTGCCTTCCGGAAGGCAACCAGGTCGAGCTTGCTCGTGCGGAAGCTGATGGAGACCTCGCCCTTTGTGTCGGGGCAGCCGTTGTGTGTGAAGCCGACGCACTCATCATGCTGCTGGCACCAGGTCTTCGCGACATCGATTGTCATCCTCGCGGACTCCAGCTCCCACCCGTCGACATAGGAGACGACAATAGGCCCGTCGGGCTTGCGTGTCCACTCGGAAGTTGAACGGAACGCCTTGTTGTAGTAGGGGGTCACATCGGGGGTCAGAACGTTCGCCATGCGGGCTGAAAGCTTATCGAACTCAGAGAACCTCTCATCCGCGATGTACGTCGTCAGCTGGTTCAGCACGCGCTGCGCAAAGGCTGTCGCAGAAGCCATACGACCACGCGTCACACGCTGCAGCTCGCGTGCCTCCTGCTGCGTCACAAGCCCCAGGGCGGTGCCCTTCTGCAACTCATAGCACAGCCTATCTGCTGCCTCGGAGTCGAGAGCGCTCTGCACACGCCGCGAAATCCATCGATCCCGCATGGCACGCACAGCATCTGGAGCCGGCAGCGCAAGCGTCTCCGGCCGAGACGGCACCCTGGCAAACCCTGACAACGCATGCCCCTGACTCTTGCCAGGGGGGGACTCGATGGACAGCGACAACTGGCACAGCTCGTCCTGGGGGACCCCCGGCTGCTCATAGCACGTCCAGTGCGCACGTGCCCGGTGCAGTTGGTTGGCGAAGTCCTCAGCATGCGCCTCAAACCTCAGCAACAGGTCGTCGTGTTCTAGGTCCTCCGTCAGAGCCACCCTGCTGCCGTGGAACAGTGCAGGCAGGCTCTCTGCAGCCGCCCTGCCCCAACGCTTCCGCACTCGCATCACGCTTGTGGCGTTGACAGGCCACAGCCGGAACACGACATGATCGCCTGTCCGCGCCATGATATCCACACAGCCCGGAACCTGAAAGGCCTCCTCCACGATGGCAACCGCCTCCTGATCCCCAACGACGCGGCGCCGCTCGGCACCGACCTGCTTCACCGTCACCCTGTAGCAGAGGGTCTGCAGGAGGACCTCATCATTGCGGCCTTCATAAAGGAGCAGGCCTGCAACCAGGGGGAGGTCAACCCGCCTCTTGATCGTCAGGGAATCGGGGCCGCAGAGAAGGTAGAGCGCAGCCTCCGTCACGGCAACGAGATACTTCCGGGTGTCGAAGGAGCGCCGCCCGTCCTCCGTGTGACGGACGAAGAGCTGTGCCTCCACGACGCCTGAGAAGTACAGCACACGCTCTCCATAGTCACCCAGCGTAGCGATGGCGAGCTCGCAGACCCCCAGGTGGGCAGTGTCGCAGTGGGTGACGAGGGCTTGCTGCGGCAGCATCCCGTTCCCCCCAGCACGCTGCAGGATCCGCAGGTGGTCTAAGCTCTCCGCACTACCGAGAAGCAGCACAGGATGCCTCTTCTTCAGCTTGGTGTGTCGCCGCAGGATATACCGCTTCAGCAGGTCTAGGCTGCGGTGCCGGCAGGACAGCAGGAAGTCTTTATCTTTGAACCCCAGGAGGAACTGCTCTGGGGCTGTTGCGCAGTCCACCAGCAGGCGCAGGTGCTGCACATGCCGGTGGTAGATGCGGTGTTTCCGGCTGAATGAAGGCTTCCCGCTGCCCCGCGTCGGATCGGTGTAGAACAGAACATAGTGTGATGTGACAACCAAAACGTAGTGCTGGTGCTGTTCGAGGAGGTCAGACACGTTGCAGGCAAACCACACCACTTCCCGCTGTGGGATATCTGCCTCATCGGCAAAGCGCATGCTGTTCGCGACGTGGTGTGTGACGTGTCCCGTGTCGGGCTCGCGTGTGTCATGCCCGAGGTCAGGCTTTCCCAGGTCGGAAAGGGTGGCAGCAGAGAGGGGGGTGAAGACAGCATTACCCCGGGGCCCTGTGAGCTTGTCAAGCCCGATGCCCACCGCATCTGCGGCCCTCACTGTGTCGCGGTGCAGTCCCTGGCCTGCGGAGTGCCCTGCCATCTCATAAACCGCACCCATGCTGCCCTCGACTCTCCTGTACATGCCCGCGACCCCATCCACGACGCCCTCGCTAATGTGGAACAGGCCCCCCCCGAGCTTTTGCGTGATGTTCTGCATCTTCTTGCGCACCTTCTGCAGGTCTTTGAGCTCCTTCACCTTCTTCATGCGGCGTGCTCCGGAGTGGATCTTCGAGATGGTGTCGCGGGCTGCAAGCTTTCCCTCGAGGAAGAGGGTGGCCTTCGAGCGGGCATGGGTAACGTTGATGTGGTGGCTCCGGTCGAGCCGTACTCCCCCAGAAGCCCCAAGCAAGTCTAAGCAGACGCGGAACGGGCCATCGGGTGTTCCGCGGGTGTGCAGTGCAGGCCGAAACAGAACATCCCCTATGGCTTGGCGGCGGCTGGAATTGCTCGTCTGAATGAGGATGTAGCCTTGCGGCTCATAGCACATCAGAGAGCGGATGTCCTTGAACCCAATTCTGCGGGTGAGGCGGGAGAAGTCTTTGCGTTGGAAAAAGTAGAGCGCCAGATCCGTCACGACGAGGAGCTTCTCTGAGCAGTCGCCGGTGCTCGTCTCCTTGATGACAATCCCTGAGAAGCAGACCTTTGCGTCGCCGTTCATCCGGAGGGTGGGGAACACATCGGGCTCTCGAGCGGCGTGCAGCGAGTCGTGCTTCCCCGATTCCAGTGGCTCATATGAGTCTGACTCAGAACGCCGAATTGCAGTGAGGATATTCAACGAATCGCGGACCATAAAAGTGCCACCGTTCTGCTGACCTTGGTGCTGCCTCGAAAGATGGGCAACGAACGCGCCTACCGCAGATATGCCCCCATCTGTGAAGGTGAACAAATAGTCATGCCCAGAGCACCACAGCACTGCCAGCTGCAAGTCGTCGTGTATGTTGCGTATAATGCCAGTGACCTGTTGGACAGGGATCTTCGTGGTGTAGGTTTTGAACCGCCCTGTCTCGATGATGTGGAGTGCGCAGTCTGTCACGATCAGGAGCCGGTTCTGGTCTTTGTCCTTAGAGCTTCGCTTAACGACTTTGGCAGCGAAGTGGATCGTCTTGCTCCCTCCAACAACGCGTTGCGCGGCATTGAGGGTGGAAATGTCGACAAAAATGCTGGGTGTAGAAGCCGCGTCGGAAAACCCGATAGACGCAGGGGTTGACGGTGTCAGCGGCTCCGTGGCGTGCCCATCATCATCGTCGAAGTAGCTTCCCTCCTCGTCCTCCTCCTGCTCTTCAAGATACTCCATGAATTCCTCCTCTTCCTCCTCCGTCTCCTCATCCGAGCTGAGATCGGCGATATTTCTGTCAAAGTCGTAGGTGGCATCTGTTTCCGTTGTATCGTCGTCATCGCTGTCTGTGGTGCCGTCACATGACCCATTTGTGCTGTGGGACTGCAGGGCGGCAACCCATTCATCCTTCTTGCCATCAAGCGAGGCAAAGACGAGACGTTTCTCATTGGTAAGCACGGCGAAGCAGTGGTCGATGAGCCCCACCTGCGGGACACCCTCCTTCAGCGCAGTACGAGAATCGACAGGGTGCACAGCAACAACATCCTGCATTCTGATCTTCTTCAACGCTGTTCCGCCCGGCTTCTCAGCGTAAGACATCCAGATGTCGGCATCCCGCTCTTCAATCCACAGCCACCGCATCGGCCATTCATCGTGGGAGATGTGCCGTTGGAATCTGTCGAGGACTCGGCTCTTCTGGGACACAACTGTGCTCTTGGGCTTCAACACATGCCCAGTGAGCAGTACCCGACCCATTACACCGGATGAAAGGCAGCAAATCACCCCCGATTGGAAGACTGCAACTCGTCTCTGGGGGGGTGGCCCCTCGTCAGGACAGCTTACCCGACTGGGGGCTCCATCGCGATGTGGTGAAGCTCAGGTCAATCTCGTCGGTCAGTCTCGAATTGTTTCGCACAAACTGGCAGTGGGGGGGGGGTCTGTAAGGCACCGTGCCAAACGGTGGTCACAAGCAGGGAAGAGGAATTCAAATCTGAAGGGGGATGTGGTGTTGTGGTGGGGTGGGGGGGTAGTGAAATAGAAGTAGAAGAGAGCACAAGAATGATTACCCTTCATTCGTTATATGGTGTTGGGGGTTTGATCGTCGAGAGTGAATGGAAAAGCAAGTCACCCAGCACCTTCTCGCAATGTTAGTCATTTTTGTAGTCACTACACCAGATATGTTGTACAAGGCAGATCAATGCACAATGGGGGGGTGTGTAGCAGTTGTCTGTCAGTGGCTTGTGGTTGGACCGCAACACAGTATCACTAAAACACGACCAGGTGTTTGTGCGTCTTACGTAGTCTCCTTGACACCATACACTTTGTGCTCCTGCATCGTTGTTTTTTGGTACGAATAAATGGCGGAGGGGAAGGGGGGAAGGGAAAGCAGGTGTGTTTTGCAGGCCTGTCGCTAACTTTTCGATTTTGGAGATTTGGTGGGTTGACGCTCCTGTTTTGGGGGGGGGGATCAGGGGGGAAAACACTAGGGGTCAATTTTTCTCGCGCGCGCTCGTGTTGTTGCCAAATTTTCCCACCGGTGGACCACTAGGTGGGCACGGTGTGAGGCGCTGGGTTCCTTCCGTGGTCCCTCTCCCGCTCGCGCCGTCGGGTGCCGGAGGAAACCAAAAAATGGCTTTCGGGACCATGATTTCGACGCTGCCCCCTGATATGCCACGGCCGTCAAAGCGCAAGGACTTGGTTACGAGACGGGCACGCGAGATGGGGGGTCTGGGGGGCAGAGCCCCCCAGCCGCCGGAGGCCACGGTAGTGAGCATCTGTTCCTGCAAACCCATACTCTCTTCGACGTCGACCCAGTGAAAGTGGGTTGACGCTTGGTCGACGCTTGGTGAGCGTCGACCCAGTGTAATAAATGGGTTGACGCTTGGTCCAGGCTTGAATGGCAACCCAGTTCCACTGGGTCGACGCTCCAAGCCTCGACCAAGCTTCAACCCAGTCCACTGGGTCGACGCTGGGTCGACGCTTTTTTATGGGGGGGGAAACCCAAAATCACTGGGTCGACGGTCGACGCTTAGCGACATGCCTGGTTTTGTATGGTGTTGGGGGGGGGGGGTTAGGGGGGGTCGAAAGCCTGTCCCAAAATGGGGTTTTTCGACATAGCAGCTGCGGCCCTCTATTTGACCTCCTGACCCCCCAGAACCCCCTATACCCCGGTTTTGGGGCCCTATGGGGGTCTTCGCTCCATCCGCCAAAAAAAACCAAAAAAACCGGAAAAAACCCGTGAAAAAGTCGGAAAAAAAGAGTGTGGGGAGTTGGGTCCAGTTTAGCAAAGTGAGCTTATTTTTCGAAAATTGAAAAATTGGGGACACCAAAAGTCCCCAGAAAAATCTTCGACTTGGCCCGCAGAGTGATTTTTTTTGGTGAAAAACGATTTCAACAGTTGTCCAACAGTTGCTGTACAAGACGGCACACCGTTCTCTGCGCATGGGCTGCTGCACGTGAATCATTTGGATGTCCGAGGGGCTATCGGAACGAGGAGGGCCACGAGCCTGAACTACCCGCCAGCAGTGATCCCGTGCCAGGGCTGGCAGGGGGCCGCGGCCCCACCTCCCTTTTTCTGTAATTGTTTGGGAGGGTGGGCCGCCAGGGGTGGCATGGCCCTACCCTCGGCCCTACCTCCCGGGTCAGATTTTGGGGCTTTTGGGTTCGGCCTTGTGGCCGAGTTTTCATGCGCCGCAGCGTATGAAAACCCAACGGCATGCTGGGGGCTTGATGGTGTTCATCGAAGCGCACCTCATCATGCCCCAAGCGAAGGACCATCCCCGCCTGGAATGTGCAACAGCACCAACCGGTGTGGGGACTAGCCTTCGAAGACTTTCAGGATGTTCACTACCGTGGCCTCCGGCGGCTGGGGGGCTGGATTCCTGATTTTTGATCCAGCAGGACGACCAAAGGCAGGAACATCCGGTGCCTCTCGAATTGGGTGAATGTGTGGCCGTGCATTCGATCCTGTTTGCATCATACCACGGGAAGTCGGGGCGGGGTTGGGCTGCACTTTTGTTCTCGCGAGCTCGGCCACCCTGTGCCCGACTTCTTTTATGGTTTGCCCGACCCCCAGCGAGATCACTGGCAGCCAGACCTTGTTCAACATAAACAGCAGACAAGAGAGCAGAATGGAGTGTGGGGCAGCTGCCGTGCTCCCACACATAAACATCGCAGCTCTCGCGCTGCCTGCACGAAAGGGACGGGTAACCTGCAGGTCACCCACAGCAGCCTACTGCCTACGTTCTATACAAGATCAGCGCCGACCACACGAAAGGCTGTTCGACCTGCGGCGCAACAACAAGCTCCGGTGGGAACAGAACTGAGCGGCAACAGGATGCAATGCAGGCCCACATCCGTTGCCCTGCGGCAAGAGCAGTCACATCGATATCGTTGACAGGGCCTGCCCACTGGTGTGTGACGGGGTGACCTACAGATGGTGACCTGGCCCACGGCAGAACACCTGGGTCGGGGGATGGCTGCGACTGGGCATTACCTAACTCTTCATGATGCAGGACTGCGGACAAATGGTCCAAGAGAGCAAGTATGGCTCCCGCTCAGCTCTCACTGAAGTTGAACCAGATGCAAGTGGCGGGAGGAGGAGGGGGTCCCGGGGGAGGACACACCGGCCGGCAACCCACGAGGACTGGCCCGTCCCAGTCGACAGAAGAACAAAGCAGGAACACGGACTCACCTGAAACGACATACTGAAGTGTGGGAGGAGGAGGCGAGCACAAAAGGGCGTCGGCTACCGCACGCCCTTTGAGCGCAGCCGACGACGACCGAACCGGCCACCGGCCGGGAGGTGCGTGTGGCGTGGGGGGCGAAGCCCCCCACGCAAGGGGGGTCCGGGGGGCGAAGCCCCCCGGAAAAAAATTTGGGGTTTTTTGGCCTATTTTTGGCCATTTTCCGCTGCATTTGTTTGATTTTGGGTCGGGAAAGGTATGGCCAGGAAGTGGGAAAAATTGAGGAAAAAGTCGGAAATTTTCTTGACCCGGAGCGAAGCCCCCCATTTTCCTAAGGTGAAAAACCCCAGGGTGACCCAAATTGACCCAAGTTGACCCAAATTGACCCGGAGCGAAGACCCCCATGTTCGTTCCCATAGGAAAAAATTTGGGGTTTTTTGGCCTATTTTTGGCCATTTTCCGCTGCATTTGTTTGATTTTGGGTCGGGAAAGGTATGGCCAGGAAGTGGGAAAAATTGAGGAAAAAGTCGGAAATTTTCTTGACCCGGAGCGAAGCCCCCCATTTTCCTAAGGTGAAAAACCCCAGGGTGACCCAAATTGACCCAAGTTGACCCAAATTGACCCGGAGCGAAGACCCCCATGTTCGTTCCCATAGGAAAAAATTTGGGGTTTTTTGGCCTATTTTTGGCCATTTTCCGCTGCATTTGTTTGATTTTGGGTCGGGAAAGGTATGGCCAGGAAGTGGGAAAAATTGAGGAAAAAGTCGGAAATTTTCTTGACCCGGAGCGAAGCCCCCCATTTTCCTAAGGTGAAAAACCCCAGGGTGACCCAAATTGACCCAAGTTGACCCAAATTGACCCGGAGCGAAGACCCCCATGTTCGTTCCCATAGGAAAAAATTTGGGGTTTTTTGGCCTATTTTTGGCCATTTTCCGCTGCATTTGTTTGATTTTGGGTCGGGAAAGGTATGGCCAGGAAGTGGGAAAAATTGAGGAAAAAGTCGGAAATTTTCTTGACCCGGAGCGAAGCCCCCCATTTTCCTAAGGTGAAAAACCCCAGGGTGACCCAAATTGACCCAAGTTGACCCAAATTGACCCGGAGCGAAGACCCCCATGTTCGTTCCCATAGGAAAAAATTTGGGGTTTTTTGGCCTATTTTTGGCCATTTTCCGCTGCATTTGTTTGATTTTGGGTCGGGAAAGGTATGGCCAGGAAGTGGGAAAAATTGAGGAAAAAGTCGGAAATTTTCTTGACCCGGAGCGAAGCCCCCCATTTTCCTAAGGTGAAAAACCCCAGGGTGACCCAAATTGACCCAAGTTGACCCAAATTGACCCGGAGCGAAGACCCCCATGTTCGTTCCCATAGGAAAAAATTTGGGGTTTTTTGGCCTATTTTTGGCCATTTTCCGCTGCATTTGTTTGATTTTGGGTCGGGAAAGGTATGGCCAGGAAGTGGGAAAAATTGAGGAAAAAGTCGGAAATTTTCTTGACCCGGAGCGAAGCCCCCCATTTTCCTAAGGTGAAAAACCCCAGGGTGACCCAAATTGACCCAAGTTGACCCAAATTGACCCGGAGCGAAGACCCCCATGTTCGTTCCCATAGGAAAAAATTTGGGGTTTTTTGGCCTATTTTTGGCCATTTTCCGCTGCATTTGTTTGATTTTGGGTCGGGAAAGGTATGGCCAGGAAGTGGGAAAAATTGAGGAAAAAGTCGGAAATTTTCTTGACCCGGAGCGAAGCCCCCCATTTTCCTAAGGTGAAAAACCCCAGGGTGACCCAAATTGACCCAAGTTGACCCAAATTGACCCGGAGCGAAGACCCCCATGTTCGTTCCCATAGGAAAAAATTTGGGGTTTTTTGGCCTATTTTTGGCCATTTTCCGCTGCATTTGTTTGATTTTGGGTCGGGAAAGGTATGGCCAGGAAGTGGGAAAAATTGAGGAAAAAGTCGGAAATTTTCTTGACCCGGAGCGAAGCCCCCCATTTTCCTAAGGTGAAAAACCCCAGGGTGACCCAAATTGACCCAAGTTGACCCAAATTGACCCGGAGCGAAGACCCCCATGTTCGTTCCCATAGGAAAAAATTTGGGGTTTTTTGGCCTATTTTTGGCCATTTTCCGCTGCATTTGTTTGATTTTGGGTCGGGAAAGGTATGGCCAGGAAGTGGGAAAAATTGAGGAAAAAGTCGGAAATTTTCTTGACCCGGAGCGAAGCCCCCCATTTTCCTAAGGTGAAAAACCCCAGGGTGACCCAAATTGACCCAAGTTGACCCAAATTGACCCGGAGCGAAGACCCCCATGTTCGTTCCCATAGGAAAAAATTTGGGGTTTTTTGGCCTATTTTTGGCCATTTTCCGCTGCATTTGTTTGATTTTGGGTCGGGAAAGGTATGGCCAGGAAGTGGGAAAAATTGAGGAAAAAGTCGGAAATTTTCTTGACCCGGAGCGAAGCCCCCCATTTTCCTAAGGTGAAAAACCCCAGGGTGACCCAAATTGACCCAAGTTGACCCAAATTGACCCGGAGCGAAGACCCCCATGTTCGTTCCCATAGGAAAAAATTTGGGGTTTTTTGGCCTATTTTTGGCCATTTTCCGCTGCATTTGTTTGATTTTGGGTCGGGAAAGGTATGGCCAGGAAGTGGGAAAAATTGAGGAAAAAGTCGGAAATTTTCTTGACCCGGAGCGAAGCCCCCCATTTTCCTAAGGTGAAAAACCCCAGGGTGACCCAAATTGACCCAAGTTGACCCAAATTGACCCGGAGCGAAGACCCCCATGTTCGTTCCCATAGGAAAAAATTTGGGGTTTTTTGGCCTATTTTTGGCCATTTTCCGCTGCATTTGTTTGATTTTGGGTCGGGAAAGGTATGGCCAGGAAGTGGGAAAAATTGAGGAAAAAGTCGGAAATTTTCTTGACCCGGAGCGAAGCCCCCCATTTTCCTAAGGTGAAAAACCCCAGGGTGACCCAAATTGACCCAAGTTGACCCAAATTGACCCGGAGCGAAGACCCCCATGTTCGTTCCCATAGGAAAAAATTTGGGGTTTTTTGGCCTATTTTTGGCCATTTTCCGCTGCATTTGTTTGATTTTGGGTCGGGAAAGGTATGGCCAGGAAGTGGGAAAAATTGAGGAAAAAGTCGGAAATTTTCTTGACCCGGAGCGAAGCCCCCCATTTTCCTAAGGTGAAAAACCCCAGGGTGACCCAAATTGACCCAAGTTGACCCAAATTGACCCGGAGCGAAGACCCCCATGTTCGTTCCCATAGGAAAAAATTTGGGGTTTTTTGGCCTATTTTTGGCCATTTTCCGCTGCATTTGTTTGATTTTGGGTCGGGAAAGGTATGGCCAGGAAGTGGGAAAAATTGAGGAAAAAGTCGGAAATTTTCTTGACCCGGAGCGAAGCCCCCCATTTTCCTAAGGTGAAAAACCCCAGGGTGACCCAAATTGACCCAAGTTGACCCAAATTGACCCGGAGCGAAGACCCCCATGTTCGTTCCCATAGGAAAAAATTTGGGGTTTTTTGGCCTATTTTTGGCCATTTTCCGCTGCATTTGTTTGATTTTGGGTCGGGAAAGGTATGGCCAGGAAGTGGGAAAAATTGAGGAAAAAGTCGGAAATTTTCAGGTTTGCCCATATAAACCATGGGTCACAGATTCCGATTTTTGGGTCAGACTCCAAGTTTGACACAAGGGAAAATAGGCAAAAATTTTCACCTATTTTTGGTCACCTAAGGGGGGGGGGCTTCGCTCCGGGTCACTGACCCAAGCTGACCCAGATTGACCCGGAGCGAAGCCCCCCATTTTCCTAAGGTGAAAAACCCCAGGGTGACCCAAATTGACCCAAGTTGACCCAAATTGACCCGGAGCGAAGACCCCCATGTTCGTTCCCATAGGAAAAAATTTGGGGTTTTTTGGCCTATTTTTGGCCATTTTCCGCTGCATTTGTTTGATTTTGGGTCGGGAAAGGTATGGCCAGGAAGTGGGAAAAATTGAGGAAAAAGTCGGAAATTTTCAGGTTTGCCCATATAAACCATGGGTCACAGATTCCGATTTTTGGGTCAGACTCCAAGTTTGACACAAGGGAAAATAGGCAAAAATTTTCACCTATTTTTGGTCACCTAAGGGGGGGGGGCTTCGCTCCGGGTCACTGACCCAAGCTGACCCAGATTGACCCGGAGCGAAGCCCCCCATTTTCCTAAGGTGAAAAACCCCAGGGTGACCCAAATTGACCCAAGTTGACCCAAATTGACCCGGAGCGAAGACCCCCTATGAGTCCGATTTTCGGGCTCCCGAGCTCCGGAAAGTCGATTTTTGATGATGTCAAAATTTGTTCCATATACTGCACCTCAGGGTCAGGCACGTACACCCCCCAGAGGCAGATCAATCAACACTCTCATTATGGGGCGTCCGAGTGCACGGCAGCATGCGGATGTGCACGCCCAGGAGTTTCTGAGCAGGCTCCGCGAGAGGCGTGAACTGCTGTGCAAGGTGGAATCCACAATTGTGGAGGAAAAGAAGAATACGCGCCTGGTGACGAAGAAGATCCCCCTTCGCAGTTTTTTATCCGCACTTCAACGCCTTGGAGCTCGACCGACGAGAGTACGTGTCAAATCACCATCAAAAAGGCGTCGCAAGAAGAAGGCGGATCTGCCGTACTTGTGGTGTGTGAACTGTCATCACGCAGGGGAAGGCGATCAGGGCGAAGCAGATGTCGAAGAGGAGGAGGAGGAGGAAGAGGAAGAGGAGGGGGGTGAGGAAGAGGAGCAGGCTATCCCGACAGCAACGGTCTCGAGGTCCGTCCAAACCAGCCGAAGGTTTCACCCCGAGGACGATGTTCGCCTATTTGGCCACCCACTGCAAAAATTGCCTAAAATTTTGGGCCCTCGAAAACCCCCAAAAAAACTCGATCCTACGCCGAATACAAGGGGGGGGGGGGGCTTCTATTTAGCCCCCCCCCCAGTAGGGGCATAGCTTCCGATAAGCGGGGGTCGGGGGTCGCAGGGGTCGGGGGTCGGGGGTCGGGAGGGGGGGTCCGCAATGTTGTTAAAAACCCGGGTCCCAGAATAAAAACCCCAAAAAACCCAAAAAACCGGGTTTAAACTCTAAAACCGGGTTTAAACTCGGTTTAAACCGAGTTTAAACCCAGTAGGAAGCTGCAGGGGGTGCACACGTTACGTGCACTGAGCTGGTTTGCGGGAGGGGAGGGGGGCCAGGGAGGGACGCGGCTGTCCGACTTGTTCAACTTTCACAGGTCTTCGTTCATGACCGCGTCATACTTCTCATCGAGAAGTTTACCCCCGAGTTGGTGCCTGCTCGGCAGCTGCTTGACATCTATGCTGGGGCGTGTCACCCCGACGGCCTTGAGGAAATGTTCATCCTCCATAATGGAGAGGGGGAGCCCGGCAGCCAGTACATAATCTGCCCAGGCATCCACTATCCTCGTCATCTCCGTCTCGTTGGGTCGGGGGGTCGCAACAATCCTGCATTGCCTGGCTGGTTTGGCAGCTGGTTTTGACTTCTGAGGGGGGTCTCCTCCACAGGCGTTGCTGGCGTTACTGGTGATGCTGGTGCTCCTGGCAAAATGACCCCACCACGGTTCGGAAAAACGCCGGAAATGCAAATTCCGCGAAACTGAAAGCCACCATTTTGGGGGCACCAGGGGGTACTACCCCCCGAGGGTACCGGGTACGGTACCCTCAGATCA
The DNA here is from genome assembly GCA_963210315.1 of Rhynchopus euleeides. Lineage (NCBI taxonomy): Eukaryota > Euglenozoa > Diplonemea > Diplonemida > Diplonemidae > Rhynchopus > Rhynchopus euleeides. The sequence goes on from OY723267.1 coordinate 1,550,061, forward strand.
CTGCCGCTAGCTATTTTTCTTGGCTTCGGAGTCTGCACTGGAATGGTAGAGGTGGTAGAGTAAAAAAAACCCCCTCTCCCACCCCCCACCAAAAAACCGAGTTTAAACCCGAGAAATCTCAGGAATAAAAACCATAAAAACCCAATAAAAACCCGGTTTAAACCCGAGTTTAAACCCACCCTAACAACATTGGGGGTCCGAGGGGGTTGCCTTACTATTTCCTAAGGAATGTGGCCTGAATGGGGACCACCAATAAGGGGTGTTAATAGGCACCCCATGTCAAAAATGACTCCACTGCGATCCGCACAAACTCCAAACTTTCAAAAGAACGGGTTTTTGAAAAACCCGAGGAGGGGGTCGGGAGGGTCCCGCTGGGTGGGTGGGTGGCATGGTGTGCCTCCCAGCCACGTCCTCCCATGACAGTACCTGGACCAGACCCATGTTTCGTCGTTGAAGCTTGGTCCCAAGACCCACGAAATGACCCCACTACGATCCGCACAAACTCCAAATAGTCCAAAGAACGGGGTTTTGAAAACCCCGTGTGGGGGGTCGGGAGGGGGGCCGACCCCCCCATATTCCAACCCCTAGTTTCCGACCCCATTCTACGACCTTTGTTTGTGCGCTGGTTCGTTACCTGTGGGGTACATGGGTGAACACATGCGCTGCCAACAGTCTTCTTTGCTAGAGACCGGGAGCCTGGTTAGCGCAAAAAACGCGAAAATTCCGACCCGAGTTTGACCACAGTTTCAGACCCCCCATCTTCCGGATCCTGACCCCCCCAAGAATGGGGGGTCGGGATATAGCCCCGACCCCCTCCGACCCCCGAAAAATGGGGGGTCGGGAGGGGGTCGGGGGGTCGGGGGTCGGATTCCGACCCCCGAGGTTCCGACCCCCCCTTTTCTCAAGGAACCACATCCGCATTTCAGAGGTGTTCTGTGGCACCTACACCAACAAAGTGACCCCACTACGATCCGCACGGAGCCCAAACAACGCAGGAGAGGGGGGAACCGCGTTTCCTCGGGAAACCCCTGAGATTTTTTGGGAGGGGGGGGTAGTTTTGCTAAGGGGGGGTCGGGGGTCGGGGGTCGGAGGGGTCTGGGGGTCGGATTCTTATCGGAAGCTATGAGTAGGGGGGGGGGGGGCTTGTATTCGGCGGAAGCCGAATTTCAGCCAAATTTCAAATTTTCAGCCTGTTTTTCCAGTCCTAACAGGCACCCCATGGTCAAAATGACCCCACTGCGATCCGCACGGAATCCAAACATGCAAAGGAACAGGGTTTTGGACGCCAGTGTGGGTGTCCTCGCAGGTGGCTGACTCCCGGGAATATCCTCCCATTATCAGGAGCCAAACCAGACCCACATTTCGTGGGTCAAACTTGGCACCTCCACCCACAAAATGACCCCACCACGATCCGCACGGATTCCGAATAGTTAGAGGGGTAACCCCTGCAGAGATTCGGGCAAATCCAAAAAGCGACAAAAAATAATTTCATACTTGTAAAAATTTCGACGATTTCCGGGGAGTGGGCGGGCCGAAGCCACGACAGTCTATACACACCATCTGGTCACCGTTCAGCCGCAATCCGGGCAGGATTTCGAGCTCAAACGGGCATAGCTACGCCTCATTCTGCAGCACAACATCACAATCCCGAACCCAAACCTACCTGTCCTCGCCTGTCGTCTCGAGCACACGGGCAGCCTACAGAGCGCAAACGGTCACGTGCTGGATGGGTTTGGACCGCATACCGGACCCAAAACGGCCAAAAAACCAGTCGAACAGGTTCTACCTGGACACCCGGCCACCAGGTGCAAACCAGAGTTGGCCTGGGCTCCACTCTAGCAGGGAATACAAGGCCTCGGGCCATCGGCCCTTCGCCCACCTGTACCCTGCATTCGGGTGCAGCTGTGTCCTCCGACGAAACATGCAAACACTCGGGTGCAGCTTTGGCTCGATTCCGCCGCCCCCCCGGCACCCCACCGCGGTGGGACGGGGGGGTTCGCGGGGGGGCGCTGGGGGGCGCGGGCGGCGAAGCCGCCCGCGCCCCCACGTTGTCGATTGCAGGGGGATCCGCTGTCGCCGCTCTGCCGGTCGCGGGGCGCCGCTTCGCGGCAGCCCCGCTCTCCGGCGAGCGACTTTGCGGCCCTTTTTGATGACGGTCGACAGGGATGACAGCAGATTTTGGGATGAGACAACATTGTTTTTAAGTTTATCCAAGCCCATCGCAGTCCTGACGGACAGACTGCAAAGCGCCCGTTCATCGTTCATCGACTTTGTCCAGGGAATCAGCAACCTCATCCCTGAGGTGACGAGGGTCATTGAAGAAAAGGGGTTCACGGGCAGCACACTGGAGAAGGCGCGAGTTTTCATCGATGCTATCGAGACGAGGACCGCAAAACACTTTTCCTTTGACGGGGTCGAACTTTTTAAATTCCTTGACCCAACCATGAACCACCGCCTCCTGGCGAAGGAAGAGCGGGAGGAGGGGGTGAAACTCGTCATGAACTACCTTTTCCCCTACACACGCATGCGGACAAACACGAATGACATTAGCGACACAGAACTCCGTGACCTTCTGAAGAAAGAGATGGGAGAGTTTTTTTTCCGGGGGTACAGTGACAAGCACACGTTCATGGGCTTTTGGGGGGAAGGGTATGAGAACGATGACTTTACGAACTTAAACATGTTTGCCCGTGCCCTCGCCAAGAGTGCACACTCTGAGGCGACCGTGGAGAGGCACTTCAAGCGCCTCTCTTCAGTCATCTCGAAACACCGTGCCGTCTTGAGTGCGGAACGGGCTGACAACTGCATGTTCCTTGCGATAAACCATAAAGAGCTTCATCCTGAACACTTCCCTGTCTTCCACGCAAGCCGGGATCGTAGGGCGCAGAGGAGAGCGGCTCTGCTATCACAGACGTTGCACTCCTCGCAGCCTGCGAGTCACAGCCAGGAAGGTGTGGCCCCCCCGGAGTCGGACCCTGACCCCCTCGACGTTTTTGATTAATGCTTCAAACACAAGGAAATGCCCCCCCCCCCGTCCGCCGGGAGATTTACTTTTCCATTCACTCTCGACGATCAAACCCCCCCCCCCCCGTCCGCCGGAATTGTCAACTCTGTGGTTCCTTTTCATTTTCTTGTTCTTGTTCTTCTCTACACCCCGCCCCGTAATTATGTTCATAGCCCCAATCCCAAAGCCCCCCCTATTTTTTTTGTCTTCTTACACATAAAAGAGCAGCTGTGTGTGTTGGGGGGGGGGATGATCTGACAACAGTGCTTGGGAAGTGGGAGTCTCGGATCCTGGTATCACAATTTAAACAGTCGAGCTGATGGCCCTTTGCGGAGCTGTCTCTACCTCTGTAATGCAAGCTTCATTCAAACAACCAATTGAAGAAGTGAGGATCCGTGTGCGTCTTCCAGGCAGGTTCTTTCTTTTTTCCTTGTTATTTTTTTGATTCATGGATGCGAATGTAAATACAGCTGAAGCGTCGTGCGTGAATGTGCGTGTTCCGTTGGGGTGAAGGGGATTTTTTCGTGACAGCTCATTCCTCAACCAATGATTCTCCTCGAGAAGAGGAAGGATAAACTAATGGGCCCAGTTACCATGTACAATAGTAGGTTTCACACTGCTGCTCGAGACGAGTCGATAAAATTGAAGTGCATACAGAACAGACAGAGTAAAAAAACCTATGGAGAACTCTTCGCTGTGGAGGGGGGGGGGGGGGTGACATTGGATTTGCCTTTCTCTTTCTTGGGGCCTTCGCAAGCCAGGAAAATCCGCCAATCTCCACCATTTCCCCAAATGCAAAAATGGAGGAAATACTCAAACACACTAATGGTGGATTTTCTTGGTCAGCAAAGGCCCTGAATTGCTTTCTTGTTTGGCCAGTTTTTGGCGTTGCTGTTCAAGTTGGTGACTCTTGATGAGCCTCATCATGATTCACCCCCATTCCTTTGCTTTTTTTTTTTCAATCTTCAATTGCTTTTGAACAACAGGTTGCTTCACCTCGCCACCGGGAAATGAAAAACGGGCAAGACGGAACAGAATGGTGGCTGATTCCAAAGAGGTAGCGGAGTGCTGCAGCATGGTAATAGGTTGGACGGTGAACCCAGCCCCCACCCCCCACCCTCCCTTGCCAGTCTTCGAAGCAGCATCCCCTCCCCCACAACACCCCACCCATCATCGTCACAATCCTCACGACACAATTTACTCAAATACTATTGCCAGATAATTCGGATTAGCGCCTCCCCGGGCAAAATCTTTCAAAAAATTCCAAAAATCGTATTCTATTTTCATTTTTTCACCGTACCAAAAAAAAAAAAGTGTCACCAAATGCAGGGCTGTTCCTAACTGGGGGGCTTGTTCCCCACTTTCAGGATTCTGAACTTTTTTTCTAAGAATTTTTGTAAGGGGAAAAAAAGTTTTTTTCTAAGAATTTTGTTAGGGGAATTTTTTTCTAAGGTTGTTTCGCAGAGGAAAAAACTTTTTCTAAGTTTTCCCCAGTCGACAGGGTGCGCACAAGGATGGAAGGGAAGTCTGTCCCACGTACCGTTCGCCTTGCTGGCCAACTGGAGAGCCAGACGTTCACTACCGTGGCCTCCGGCGGCTGGGGGGCTCCGCCCCCCAGACCCCCCTGTGGCGTACGTCTCGTACTCAAGTCCTTCGAATCCCATCAAGTCGGGGTCCAACCACTCCAGTCGCCTCTGAGGACGCAGCCAACTCGCACAGAATCTGTACGCCCACACGAACAGATGTTCGCTACCGTGGCCTCCGGCGGCTGGGGGGCTCACGCCCCCCAAACCACTCATGTAGCGTGTGCCCGTCCATCTATCTCACTTCCCTGGGTACAGTGCAGCGTAGGAGGTCAGCGCCGCATCCATGAAGCGCTTCTTCGAAGCCTGACTGACATCGGACAGGAGGTCGGGCTTCCCCACCTGGGAGGTACACTTGCCGCGTTCGCGACATGCGTGACACGCGACACGCTACCTGAAACGTGAGTGTGCCTTGCTAACACGGGCATTTCAACGGTCTGCCGACGACCGTTCCCCAAACCAGTAAACCAGCAGTTTTGGAAAATCGGAGAGATCACCCTACTGCGCTGAATATGGTGCGCACCACTGCAAAAATCCCCGGGAGCTTTTGAGCTTTCAGACCTGAAGGGGCCAGCAGGTGGGTGGCGTCGGGGAGTGGCAGCTTTGTAACTGTCCTCCAGCTGCTGGCATGTCCAGCCCTGGAGAGTGCCAAGGTGTATTGAGTCCCTGCGGAGCACAACCCCCGATGAGAACGAGTGCCAGATGATCCTCATTCATTTTCAGCTGTAACGCGCATGAGGGGCACTCTCTGCCGCAAGCATCTCTGGGCATCACTCGAGAGCTGTCACATGATGACGCGGAGAGAAATCAGAGAAAAAGTCCCGCCTGACGGGCACGCGCCTGGAAACTGTGGGGGGGCGAGCAAAAAATCCCTTGTAAAAATTCTTAGAAAAAACCTGGTTCCCCGACCCAAAAAACCTGGAAAAAGGGCTCGTTCCCCGCCCAGGCCTGCACGGGAGATCAGGGCTGTTCCTAACTGGGGGGCTTGTTCCCCACTTTCAGGCAGGCCTGGGCGGGGAACGAGCCCTTTTTCCAGGTTTTTTGGGTCGGGGAACCAGGTTTTTTCTAAGAATTTTTACAAGGGATTTTTTGCTCGCCCCCCCACAGTTTCCAGGCGCGTGCCCGTCAGGCGGGACTTTTTCTCTGATTTCTCTCCGCGTCATCATTGACAGCTCTCGAGTGATGCCCAGAGATGCTTGCGGCAGAGAGTGCCCCTCATGCGCGTTACAGCTGAAAATGAATGAGGATCATCTGGCACTCGTTCTCATCGGGGGTTGTGCTCCGCAGGGACTCAATACACCTTGGCACTCTCGCAGGGCTGGACATGCCAGCAGCTGGAGGACAGTTACAAAGCTGCCACTCCCCGACGCTGGCCCTGCTGGCCCCTTCAGGTCTGAAAGCCCAAAAGCTCCCGGGGATTTTTGCAGTGGTGCGCACCATATTCAGCGCAGTAGGGTGATCTCTCCGATTTTCCAAAACTGCTGGTTTACTGGTTTGGGGAACGGTCGTCGGCAGACCGTTGAAATGCCCGTGTTAGCAAGGCACACTCACGTTTCAGGTAGCGTGTCGCGTGTCACGCATGTCGCGAACGCGGCAAGTGTACCTCCCAGGTGGGGAAGCCCGACCTCCTGTCCGATGTCAGTCAGGCTTCGAAGAAGCGCTTCATGGATGCGGCGCTGACCTCCTACGCTGCACTGTACCCAGGGAAGTGAGATAGATGGACGGGCACACGCTACATGGGGGGTCTGGGGGGCGGAGCCCCCCAGCCGCCGGAGGCCACGGTAGCGAACATCTGTTCGTGTGGGCGTACAGATTCTGTGCGAGTTGGCTGCGTCCTCAGAGGCGACTGGAGTGGTTGGACCCCGACCTGATGGGATTCGAAGGACTTGAGTACGAGACGTACGCCACAGGGGGGTCTGGGGGGCGGAGCCCCCCAGCCGCCGGAGGCCACGGTAGTGAACGTCTGGCTCTCCAGTTGGCCAGCAAGGCGAACGGTACGTGGGACAGACTTCCCTTCCATCCTTGTGCGCGCCCTGTCGACTGGGGAAAACTTAGAAAAGGTTTTTTCCTCTGCGAAACAACCTTAGAAAAAAATCCCCTAACAAAATTCTTAGAAAAAAACTTTTTTTCCCCTTACAAAAATTCTTAGAAAAAAAGTTCAGAATCCTGAAAGTGGGGAACAAGCCCCCCAGTTAGGAACAGCCCTGCTTTCAGGATTCTGAACTTTTTTTCTAAGAATTTTTGTAAGGGGAAAAAAGTTTTTTTCTAAGAATTTTGTTAGGGGAATTTTTTTCTAAGGTTATTTCGCAGAGGAAAAAAACCTTTTCTAAGTTTTCCCCAGTCGACAGGGCGCGCACAAGGATGGAAGGGAAGTCTGTCCCACGTACCGTTCGCCTTGCTGGCCAACTGGAGAGCCAGACGTTCACTACCGTGGCCTCCGGCGGCTGGGGGGCTCCGCCCCCCAGACCCCCCTGTGGCGTACGTCTCGTACTCAAGTCCTTCGAATCCCATCAAGTCGGGGTCCAACCACTCCAGTCGCCTCTGAGGACGCAGCCAACTCGCACAGAATCTGTACGCCCACACGAACAGATGTTCGCTACCGTGGCCTCCGGCGGCTGGGGGGCACCGCCCCCCAGACCCCCCATGTAGCGTGTGCCCGTCCATCTATCTCACTTCCCCGAGTACAGTGCAGCGTAGGAGGTCAGCGCCGCATCCATGAAGCGCTTCTTCGAAGCCTGACTGACATCGGACAGGAGGTCGGGCTTCCCCACCTGGGAGGTACACTTGCCGCGTTCGCGACATGCGTGACACGCGACACGCTACCTGAAACGTGAGTGTGCCTTGCTAACACGGGCATTTCAACGGTCTGCCGGCGGCCGTTCCCCAAACCAGTAAACCAGCAGTTTTGGAAAATCGGAGAGATCACCCTACTGCGCTGAATATGGTGCGCACCACTGCAAAAATCCCCGGGAGCTTTTGGGCTTTCAGACCTGAAGGGGCCAGCAGGTGGGTGGCGTCGGGGAGTGGCAGCTTTGTAACTGTCCTCCAGCTGCTGGCATGTCCAGCCCTGCGAGAGTGCCAAGGTGTATTGAGTCCCTGCGGAGCGCAACCCCCGATGAGAACGAGTGCCAGATGATCCTCATTCATTTCTAGCTGTATCGCGCATGAGGGGCACTCTCTGCCGCAAGCATCTCTGGGCATCACTCTAGAGCTGTCACATGATGACGCGGAGAGAAATCAGAGAAAAAGTCCCGCCTGACGGGCACGCGCCTGGAAACTGGGGGGGGCGAGCAAAAAATCCCTTGTAAAAATTCTTAGAAAAAACCTGGTTCCCCGACCCAAAAAACCTGGAAAAAGGGCTCGTTCCCCGCCCAGGCCTGACCAAATGGGCAATCTATTTTTTGACTTTTTCGCCTCCGGAGGCGCCTCCGGAGGCCCGAGAGCCTTGCTCCGGAGGCCTCCGGAGGACCTCCGGAGGCCTCCACCCGCCTCCGGAGGAACCTCCGGAGGTTCCTCCGGAGGAGGCCATTTTAGCTCCTCCGGAGGCCTCCGGAGGCCGGAGGCCCGGAGGCGCCTCCGGAGGCCCGAGAGCCTTGCTATGTCTCGAAAAAATTTCCCCGTGGCAAAAAAAAAAGGTGTCACCAAATCGGCAAAAAAAAATTCGGATTTTTTTTTTGCTGTCGGCCGACCGACCGACTGGCCGACCGACAGGCCGACAGCTGTCGGGTTGGTCACCTTGCCATGTGCAACGTCAGCAGCAGCAGTGGGCTCACCCGCCACCGTCTCCGCCAGCACCGCCGTCCCCCATGGCCATGTCTGCCGGGATGCCGTACCCCGGGTCGGAGCGACACCCCGCGGACGCAGCCGACGTCCTGGAGTGGGATTCGCTGATCGAGTCCGACGCACCGTATCTGGTGCTACAGCTGGAGACCCGCTGGGTGTCGGGGTCGTCGCACCTCCCTGGAGGCCGCATCCTGGATGAGGCGTTCGCAGCGTTGCGCCTGTGGATTCTTGCCACGGCGTACGTGTCTGGCTGGGGGCGCACTCCCCAGCGGGAGCTGGGGAATCACCTGCTGCGACAGGTGCTGCTGCAGGTCGCGTTCGTGCGCGACAGGGTGCCGCGCGCCGCCATCGAGCGGCACCTTGCGAAGGAGGACCCCACTTCCCACCCGGTGATGCGGGCGGCTGCGGCTGTGGGGCCGGGGGCCGCCGCCCCCCACACACAACAACAACACACGCGCCCCCGCGCCGCTGCTCGGGCCCCCCAGCAGCGCATCGCGGCGAAGGCACCGGCGAGGGCGCCGGGAAACGGCAGGGCCGGGGGCGGGCGCGCGTGACTGCCCACCTTCCGGCTTCAGACCCACCCCCCCCTCACGCTTCTACATCACCCCGCCCCTCGCCGCCCAACACACCCCCCTGCACCCGCCCACAGCATCATCAACAACGTCACCAACAAAACAACCAACAACATCAACAACAACAACACCTCAGCAACTTCTCCTCCACCCGCCACTTCCCTTCGACCCCACCCCGCTCAGCCAGGGCCCGCAATGCCCTCAGGCGCATCCGGCGCCGCCAGCGGGAGACCATCGCTCTTCGGGAGGGCGATGATGCGGCACGTGGCCGCTCGGGTCGGGGGCGTGGCGGCGCGTCGCACGGGAGAGGTGGAGGTCGCCCCCGGGGAGGCCGTGGAGCGCCTGCAGGCCGTGGTGGCGGGGATGTGGGCAAGAAGCACTTCGTCGCAGAGGCAGCTCCTGTGGGCAAGGCTGGTGCGATGGGCCAACGAGCACGGCCTAGAAGTCGACGCCGACACCGCCATGCTGTTCGTGCTGGCGACAGGGGTGTCGCCTCAGGGGATGCTGGCCTACGCAAAGGCGCTCTCCGGGACAATGCGGCACCTCGGCTTCGGCCAGCAGCCCCTCCTCAGCCTGGCAAGCGCGCTGCGGGCGGCCGGCGGGGCCATTCCGCAGCGGCAGGCGACGCCGATGCCGAAGGGGGTGCTCGTGGCGTGGGCGTTGCAGCAGCAGCCGCACCTCCAGCTGGCGGCGCTGACGGCGTGGAAGACCGCCAGCCGGTGGGGGGAGGTGTGCTCCCTCTCCTCGGAGCAGTACATCGCAGTGCAGCCCGGGGAGGTGATAATAGACTGGCACACCTCCCCGAAGGGCCGCCGGGCCAACCCGTTCACCCCCTCCAAGTGGACGGTGATATGCGGGGACCTGACCCCCCTCATCGCGGAGCTGGTGACGCGCCTGCGCCCCTTCGAGCGGCTGACGGCGGTTTCGACGGCAGATGTGACGGCGATGTGGCGGGCTACACCGGAGATGGAGGACTACTCGGGCCACAGCGTGAAGCGCGGGGCACTCACCTTCCTCTTCGGGCTCATCGGGTCGGGAGCGGATCTGTCGGAGATGCTGGTGGGCCGCCTCGCGAAGCACCACGGCGAGAGCGGCCTCTCCAGCACCACCATCCGCTACGGGGGGTGCCCCACGGAGATGGCGAGGGCGCTGCGGACGCAGGAGGTGACACGGCATCTGTGATGGCCGACCCTGAGTCCTTTTGCCGCAAGCAGCGGGGGCTGCACTCGATGACGCGGCGTGCGCACCAGTCGAGGCTGCCGGCGACGGAGGAGGAGCGCCGTGCGCCCCTGCATGTGTCTTCTGTGGCGGAGATGGACGTCGAGGCGCTGCGGGCGAGGATGACCGCCACTGTGAGGCGCAGGTTCGACGAGGTGTGGCGGCTGACGTTCCCTGATGCGCCCCCGCCGGGCACTTTTACTCCTTCTCCCTCTGAGGGGCGCTCCCGCCCCTCGCATCTACAACAGAAGCATGCGGAGCTGCTGGTGGAGAACGGAGTGGCTGGGCCTGCGTCGGGCCCGGGCCCCTCCCTGTGCGTGCCCTTCACTGTGATGGAGGAGAAGCCGTCGGGGTTGCGGCAGAGGTTCATCCTCTGGACCAAGCAGGCAAACGACGATCTGGAGGAGTCCTACACGGCACACGTCCCCCTGGGGCACATCTCGGGGTACCTCGACGCGGTGTTTGCGGAGTGTGGGTCGGCGCGGGATTTCAAGTGCGGGTTTTATCAGATCCCCATCCCTGCGCCTGCACGGAGGTTCTTCCGCTTCGCTGACGAGTCGGGGGACTGGTATGAGCTGCTGAGGTTGCCCATGGGCCACTGTTGTGCGCCCGAGCTGATGCACACTTTGGCTGCTGTTGTGGGTGGGCACCGGGACTACGTCCGCCAGGAGTTCTGCACTGCGCCTGAGGTGGGGGTCGACGTCTGGATCGACAACGTGCGTCTGACCGGCCCCCGCACCAGTGTCGAAATGGCGACGCGGCAGATGGACAAGGTGGCTGCGGCGTGCGCTGCGACATGGAAGCCGTCTGACTCGGTGGACACGGCGACGGTCTACGAGTTTCTCGGGGTGGCATTCGACCATGCTGCCCAGACCGTGTCTCCGTCGGACAGGCTGATGGCGAAGCTGGACAGCGTGGACTGGCAGAGGGTGACGGCTGGTGAGCTGGAGTCGCTGGGTGGAAGGTTGCTCCACGCCAGCGCCATTTCGGGAGTGTCCCCGGGGAGGTTCTGGTTTGGGATCAAGTTCCTCCGCCGGGTGACTAATTTTTTGAACCGGGCGGTCCTTCGGCCGCCTGACCCTGTGCGGATCCCCCCATCGGTCTGCCGGGAGTTGCGGCAGTGGTGTGTGTGTGTGGGGGTTGCGCGTGTTCCCCCCCACAGAAGAGTTATTCAGTCCACACCCCCGTCTTTTACTTGCTTTGTTGACGCCTCCCTCAAGGGCTGGGGTGGCGTCTTAATAGATTCCTTTACACAAGAAATGCAGGTCATTGGTGACTCGTGGACCGCAGCCGAGTCCCAGCTGCACATTAACATTCTCGAGGCGATGGCCCTCAACAAAACAGTGCGAGCCCTTCCCCGGTCTGTGTGCGGGGGGGCTGTAGAGATCTGGGTCGACAATACGACCGTGGCAGCTGTTGTGCGCAAGCGGCTGTGTGCCGCCTGCCATCTTATTAACAAGTCCGTCCTGGAGGCGGTAGAATACCTCACAGCCCTCCAGGTTTTGTCTTTTTCCGTTGGATACGTCCACACCTCTGCCAATCCGGCAGATCTCCCTTCCCGTATCCCCCCCTCTTGCATTTCTTCTCCCGAAACCCGGGACCAGGTTTCACTTGCGGTGCGGCGCTTCTTCACTCGCGGTGGGGCAGGCGGAGACCTCGCCTCAACAGCCTGAATTGGCGGTTGTCGCGGGATCTCTTAACCCCTTCGCGTTGCAAGTGAGGAAAAGCTGAACCGGAAGTCCCCCTTCCTCCTTCCCATCAACACCCCCACTACCCATTCCATTGCCTTTGCCATTCTTGTCGTTGCGCACACACACCACCAGGAGAACTATAGCCGAGTCGACGTGTGTGTGCCCCCTGTCTGCGATAGCCGGCCAAGGTATGATTCTCACAGTTTACTGAGGGAATATGACCCAAGGCCATTGGCAGCAGACACCCCCATCCCCCTCATCACCCCTGACACCCCACAACCCCAATCCTGTTGCCTTTCCCCTCTCTCTCCCCCCATGTTGTGCCCATGCACCTTCCCGGGACACTTTGTATATAACTTTAACACCACACCACACAACACCCCCTTCATCAGGGTAATCTCCCCGCGGCCAACACTCTTCGTCTTGTCCGCTTTCTTTTATTGTCCCACCCTCCATCCCCCGGACCTCGCCTCAACAGCCTGAATTGGCGGTTGTCGCGGGATCTCTTAACCCCTTCGCGTTGCAAGTGAGGAAAAGCTGAACCGGAAGTCCCCCTTCCTCCTTCCCATCAACACCCCCACTACCCATTGCCTTTGCCATTCTTGTCGTTGCGCACACACACCACCAGGAGAACTATAGCCGAGTCGACGTGTGTGTGCCCCCTGTCTGCGATAGCCGGCCAAGGTATGATTCCCACGCCAACACCGACTCCCCCGTTGCGACTGCGATGGACGCGTTGCGTGACGCTGTGGCTGCTGGTGAGGGGTGGTGCTGCATCAGCAGCGCCGAGTACCTGACTCTCCTGCGCTCCCTCTTGCCCGCAGGTGCGAAGGTGTCGGACACCGCCCTCTTCTCCCTGGTGAAGGAGAACGCCGACTGCATGTCTTCTGCTCTGCATCCTCACGAGAAGGGTAGTGATACCCGGGGGATGAAGAAGAAGTACTGCATCGGAAATGCAGTGCCGGGACGGCCGTGCAGCCTCCACTTCGTCGGACAGGGCACGCCTCCGCCGGCCCCCGTGGGGCGCCCCTCCAAGACCCTCCCCGAGCGGGTCTTGCAGGTCAAGGCTTTGCAGAAGGCCTTGCTGAGGGCGAAGGACCGCATTGCGCAGCTGACGGAGGAGTTGGCTGCTGCGCACGAGGTTCTCGGGCGCAAGGGGGACATTGTTCTTCGTGGGGTGACGGGCCGGAAGTCCTGCACCGAGCCCTACCCCATGAAGGTGCTGCGGGCGCTGTTGGAGTTGCGGATGGCTGGCATCGGTCAGGAGTCGTCGCGCAGGGTGCTGCGCGACATCATCAAGCTCCTGAGGAATCATACCTTGGCCGGGCTATCGCAGACAGGGGGCACACACACGTCGACTCGGCTATAGTTCTCCTGGTGGTGTGTGTGCGCAACGACAAGAAAGGCAAAGGCAATGGGTAGTGGGGGTGTTGATGGGAAGGGGGAAGGGGGACTTCCGGTTCAGCTTTTCCTCACTTGCAACGCGAAGGGGTTAAGAGATCCCGCGACAACCGCCAATTCAGGCTGTTGAGGCGAGGTCCGGGGGATGGAGGGTGGGACAATAAAAGAAAGCGGACAAGACGAAGAGTGTTGGCCGCGGGGAGATTACCCTGATGAAGGGGGTGTTGTGTGGTGTGGTGTTAAAGTTATATACAAGGTGTCCCGGGAAGGTGCATGGGCACAACATGGGGGGAGAGAGAGAGGGGAAAGGCAACAGGATTGGGGTTGAGGGGTGTCAGGGGTGATGAGGGGGATGGGGGTGTCTGCTGCCAGTGGCCTTGGGTCATATTCCCTCAGTAAACTGTGAGAATCATACCTTGGCCGGGCTATCGCAGACAGGGGGCACACACACGTCGACTCGGCTATAGTTCTCCTGGTGGTGTGTGTGCGCAACGACAAGAAAGGCAAAGGCAATGGGTAGTGGGGGTGTTGATGGGAAGGGGGAAGGGGGACTTCCGGTTCAGCTTTTCCTCACTTGCAACGCGAAGGGGTTAAGAGATCCCGCGACAACCGCCAATTCAGGCTGTTGAGGCGAGGTCTCCGCCTGCCCCACCGCGAGTGAAGAAGCGCCGCACCGCAAGTGAAACCTGGTCCCGGGTTTCGGGAGAAGAAATGCAAGAGGGGGGGATACGGGAAGGGAGATCTGCCGGATTGGCAGAGGTGTGGACGTATCCAACGGAAAAAGACAAAACCTGGAGGGCTGTGAGGTATTCTACCGCCTCCAGGACGGACTTGTTAATAAGATTGCAGGCGGCACACAGCCGCTTGCGCACAACAGCTGCCACGGTCGTATTGTCGACCCAGATCTCTACAGCCCCCCCGCACACAGACCGGGGAAGGGCTCGCACTGTTTTGTTGAGGGCCATCGCCTCGAGAATGTTAATGTGCAGCTGGGACTCGGCTGCGGTCCACGAGTCACCAATGACCTGCATTTCTTGTGTAAAGGAATCTATTAAGACGCCACCCCAACCCTTGAGGGAGGCGTCAACAAAGCAAGTAAAAGACGGGGGTGTGGACTGAATAACTCTCCTGTGGGGGGGAACACGCGCAACCCCCACACACACACACCACTGCCGCAACTCCCGGCAGACCGATGGGGGGATCCGCACAGGGTCAGGCGGCCGAAGGACCGCCCGGTTCAAAAAATTAGTCACCCGGCGGAGGAACTTGATCCCAAACCAGAACCTCCCCGGGGACACTCCCGAAATGGCGCTGGCGTGGAGCAACCTTCCACCCAGCGACTCCAGCTCACCAGCCGTCACCCTCTGCCAGTCCACGCTGTCCAGCTTCGCCATCAGCCTGTCCGACGGAGACACGGTCTGGGCAGCGTGGTCGAATGCCACCCCGAGAAACTCGTAGACCGTCGCCGTGTCCACCGAGTCAGACGGCTTCCATGTCGCAGCGCACGCCGCAGCCACCTTGTCCATCTGCCGCGTCGCCTCTTCGACACTGGTGCGGGGGCCGGTCAGACGCACGTTGTCGATCCAGACGTCGACCCCCACCTCAGGCGCAGTGCAGAACTCCTGGCGGACGTAGTCCCGGTGCCCACCCACAACAGCAGCCAAAGTGTGCATCAGCTCGGGCGCACAACAGTGGCCCATGGGCAACCTCAGCAGCTCATACCAGTCCCCCGACTCGTCAGCGAAGCGAAAGAACCTCCGTGCAGGCGCAGGGATGGGGATCTGATAAAACCCGCACTTGAAATCCCGCGCCGACCCACACTCCGCAAACACCGCGTCGAGGTACCCCGAGATGTGCCCCAGGGGGACGTGTGCCGCGTAGGACTCCTCCAAGTTGTCGTTTGCCTGCTTGGTCCAGAGGATGAACCTCTGCCGCAACCCGGACGGCTTCTCCTCCATCACAGTAAAGGGCACGCACAGGGAGGGGCCCGGACCCGACGCAGGCCCAGCCACTCCGTTCTCCACCAGCAGCTCCGCATGCTTGTGTTGTAGATGCGAGGGGCGGGAGCGCCCCTCAGAGGGAGAAGGTGTAGAAGTGCCCGGCGGGGGTGCATCGGGGAACGTCAGCCGCCACACCTCGTCGAACCTGCGCCTCACAGTGGCGGTCATCCTCGCCCGCAGCGCCTCGACGTCCATCTCCGCCACAGAAGACACATGCAGGGGCGCACGGCGCTCCTCCTCCGTCGCCGGCAGCCTCGACTGGTGCGCACGCCGCGTCATCGAGTGCAGCCCCCGCTGCTTGCGGCAAAAGGACTCAGGGTCGGCCATCACAGATGCCGTGTCACCTCCTGCGTCCGCAGCGCCCTCGCCATCTCCGTGGGGCATCCCCCGTAGCGGATGGTGGTGCTGGAGAGGCCGCCCTCGCCGTGATGCTTCGCGAGGCGGCCCACCAGCATCTCCGACAGATCCGCTCCCGACGCGATGAGCCCGAAGAGGAAGGTGAGCGCCCCGCGCTTCACGCTGTGGCCCGAGTAGGCCTCCATCCCCGGTGTTGCCCGCCACATCGCCGTCACATCTGCCGTCGAAACCGCCGTCAGCCGCTCGAAGGGGCGCAGGCGCGTCACCAGCTCCGCGATGGAGGGGGTCAGGTCCCCGCATATCACCGTCCACTTTGAGGCTGTGAACGGGTTGGCCCGACGGCCCTTCGGGGAGGTGTGCCAGTCTATTATCACCTCCGTGGGCTGCACCGCGATGAACTGCTCCGACGAGAGGGTGCACACCTCCCCCCACCGGGCCGCGGTCTTCCACGCCGTCAGCGCCGCCAGTCGGAGATGCGGCTGTTGACACAGCGCCCACGCCACGAGTACCTCCTTCGGCATCGGCGTCGCCTGCACGGTGCGCTAGTGTTGGCAACCACTAGTGGAGTCGACAACTGAAACCTCGACAACTGACTGGGTTGTTGACGACAAGTGCCAGTTGTCGACTCGACAACTGGCACTTGTCGACTCGACAACTCTATACACTGTACTGCAGGAAGAACGCCCAAGTATGAAGGGGAAAACGCACAGTTGGGTGTGTGCTTGGGATATGAGGTGTGGTGGCATATCAGCGCTGGACTTTGTTGCGAATTTCCTTGTGCCGTTTCTCCCTCCCACAACCCACATCACCAGGGTCTTGCAAGCCCTGACCAGATTACCTCCATTGTTGAATAGATACACACACGCCAACAGACACACACACACACAGCTATCAATCATGCCTGCCTCTGCCAAAACCACGGCGAAGAGAAGCAGAACGGAGGAAACCGCCCCGAGCTCGGCCCCCCCGACGAAGCAGCCCGCCACTCAGCCGGGCTTTATTCAACTTTTTGTTGAATACTACGTCGAGCCGGAGGAGGGGGGGCGGCTGTCGAACACAGCCCTGAAGGCACTGATCGGGAAGATCACGGGCAAGCCCATAAAGGGCAACGACGGGACCGTGAGCGCGGCGATGGGGGCCAGGTACAAGGAGTACCAGGGGGGGACGGTGTCGGAGAAGTCGGCGAAGGAGGCGCAGCTGGAGAGGTACTCCATCCGCACCAAGGGGGGGACGGATACGGAGTTCATTGGTGTGAGGATCACACCATCTCCATCAGCCTCCGCCAAGTCCAAGGCGAAACTGGAGCAGATGCAGAAGCTGCACCCGCACGCCGCCCTCACCTCGGGCGTAAAGATGTCCCGGCTCTACGCCGCAGAGGTGAAGCTGGCTGCCCCCCAGAAGACGAAGGCATCCTCGAAGGCAGACAAGATCTTTCCTCAATACTCAGGAAGGAAGAGAGACGTGTCGTCGTTGCAGGGAGCAGCCAACACCTTTGCTCCAAGAACCGTCGGGGGATTCTACGAGTTCATCGTGGAATCTGGGCTGTCGACGGTACAGAAGGTGACCCAGAATGGGCACATTCTGCGCCTCACCCTGCGGAGGCTGCGCGCAACGCAGGACTTGGAGGCGAAGGAGTACGAGGTGGACCTGCACATCCCCTCCAAGTACCTGCTGGACCCGGGTCACGCTGCGCAGGTCAAGGACCGTGAGGGGATCGTCGTTGTGAGGCAGCTGCTGGTGGATTCTGGCGGCGAACAGTCGATACAGGCAACGACTGACACCGGCAAGTTTACAGACTTGCTGGATGGCGACGAAGATGAAGAAGAGGAACTGGACGATGAGGCAAGTGAGACTGCCCCCCCACCTAGCCCAAGCCAATCTAACTCAGGCCCAACGCAGGTGGATGTGGATGACATTTGATGATCCAGTGTGAGTGTGGAAGCGTCAACGTATATGAAAGCACGTATGTGCACAGCCTGACGCACTGGTTTGATTCCATAGATGCGCACTGTCTCTCCCTCAGTGATGAAGCTTTGGAAGCTGGCAACGGTCGAAGCAAGATCTACTCAGCCTGTGCCTCGGAAAGGACTATGGAGCGCGACCTCATTCTTTTCGAGATCCAACAACTTCAAAGTTGGGGCGAGAATGGGCTTTGGGGGGGTTCAGGACATACTCCGAAGTTAATGACCGCCGTTGGGGCATTCAATGTGTGTTCATGTGTTGTTGCGGGCAGCTGGGAAAAGGCAACAGGATCTCTCTACCGAAGACTTGAGTCTGCTGGGCTGGCGGACCACGTCAAAGAGAGAGGTCAGAGCGGGTGTGTCTTTTGGATTGATCCGAAAAAACCACCGAAAACCATACTGAACGTGTGTGTGTGTGGCAAGGAACCTTGGGGTGTGCCTCCCACCCCTACTCAAGAAGAAACCCAGTCTCTCCCGGAGGAGGTTCATGAATTTCGATGCATTATTTGTGACTACTCCTCAGCAAAGAAAACGTCTCTGTTTGCACACTACGATGCAAAGCACAGACCAGGGAGCAATGTCCCTTGCTCGTCATGCACAATCGAATGCAAAATATGTCACACAACAATAAGATTGAAGGGACAAAGCCAGCACTACCTGGCCCACCACCCCCGCTCTCTCACAACAAAACGTTGCTTACTTTGCTTTGAGACCTTCCGTAGTGTCCGTGAACGCGATCTCCACATGAAGACTGACCATCCTTGAGAAGGGGACAAGGAAATTCGCAACAAAGTCCAGCGCTGATATGCCACCACACCTCATATCCCAAGCACACACCCAACTGTGCGTTTTTCCCTTCATATTTGGGCGTTCTTCCTGCAGTACAGTGTATAGAGTTGTCGAGTCGACAACTGCCAGTTGTCGACTCGACAAGTGCCAGTTGTCGAGTCGACAACTGGCAGTTGTCGAGTTTGAGGTTGTCGACTCCACTAGTTGAGGTCACTCGTAACTACCAAACTAGTGCACCGTGTGCTGCTGCGGAATGGCCCCCCCGGCCGCACGCAGCGCGCTTGCCAGGCTGAGGAGGGGCTGCTGGGCGAGGCCGAGGTGGCGCATCGTCCCGGAGAGCGCCTTTGCGTAGGCCAGCATCCCCTGCGGCGACACCCCTGTCGCCAGCACGAACAGCATGGCGGTGTCGGCGTCGACTTCTAGGCCGTGCTCGTTGGCCCACCGCACCAGCCTTGCCCACAGCAGCTGCCTCTGTGACGAAGTGCTTCGCGCCCACATACCCGCCACCACGGCCTGCAGGCGCTCCACGGCCTCCCCGGGGCCGACCTCCACCTCTCCCGTGACGCGCACCGCCACACCCCCGACCCGAGCGGCCGCGTGCCGCATCATCGCCCTCGCAAAGAGCGGTGTTCTCCCGCTGGCGGCGCCGGATGCGCCTAAGGGCGTTGCGGGCCCTGGCTGAGCGGGGTGGGGTCGAAGGGATGTGTCGGGTGGAGGAGATGTTGTTGAGGTGTTGTTGTTGTTGTTGTCGTTGTTGTCGTTGTTGTTGATGTTGTGGATGTGGGGGGGGTTGGATGGGCGGCGAGGGGCGGGGTGTTGTAGAAGCGCGAGGGGGGGGCGGGCCTGGAGCCGGGAGGTGGGCAGTCACGCGCGCCCGCCCCCGGCCCTGCCGTTTCCCGGCGCCCTCGCCGGTGCCTTCGCCACGATGCGCTGCTGGGGGGCTCTGGCGGCGGTGCGGGGGCGTGTGTGTTGTGTCTGGGGGGCGGCCCCCGGGCCCACTGCCGCAGCCGCTCGCATCACAGGGTGGGCCGTGGCGTCCTCCCTGGCGAGGTGGCGCTCGATCGCAGCTCGCGGCACCCTGTCTCGCACGAAGGCAATCTGGAGCAGCACCTGTCGCAGCAGGTGGTTCCCCAGCTCCCTCTGGGGGGTGCGCCCCCAGCCTGCGACGCACGCCGTCGCCAAGATCCAGAGGCGCAATGCCTCGAAGGCCTCCCCCAGAATGCGCCCCCCGGGGAGATGCAGCGAACCCGACACCCAGCGAGACTCGAGCTGCAGTACCAGGTACTGCGCGTCGGTCTCGATGGCCGCATCCCACTCCGCGACGTCCGCCACATCCGCCGGGTGCACCGCCGCGCTCGTCATCGGCGCCGCCATCTGCGGGTACATCGGGGGCGGTGTCACCGGGGGAGCACCCATCTGCTGAGGAGGGGGAGGGGGCTGCGACGCCACCATCGATGCAGCCTGCTGCTGCATGGTCGCGACACGCCGGTCGAATTCCTCCTGGAACTGACGTGTTTGTTCTGCCGAAGCCTCGTCGAAGCGCCGCTGCTGCGCTGCTGCCTGTGCCTGCACTTCGTTCAAAGCCTCGCGCACCGCTGCCACCTCCCGTTCTGACTGCACCCGCATGTCCTCGATGGTCGTCGCCGCCATCTCGGTCTGGTGCACCGAGGTCTCGACGAGTCGGATGTAGACCCAATCCGGAGCGGGGAAGGGGTAGGTCACATCCGGACCGTCGTGCACTTCGACTCCGGCCACATAGTTGTAGGCCTCCGACAATGTCACTTCATATGTCGGAGAGCCGTCCTGGTCAGGTGCACCCGCAGAGAGACGCGCTGCGTAACGCGCGAAATCCGTCGATCCGTCAGACGGTCTGCACGTGTATACAACACACGCATTCACCAGGGCAGCGGCCTGGTCCCCCAGCATCCGCACCGACATCTCCACAGGGGCCACAAACCCCTGCCCAGCGGTGGCTCTGGGGGAGACCGCCCGCGCCCGCTGAGTCCCCACCCACGACATGGTGAAGGGCTGCAGGGGGACGACGTCAGGGGAGGTTGTCATTGTGTAGCGGGCGACGGGCGGTTGGAAAGGGCAGTGGGGAAGAAGGCGTGGGAACAGAAGGTGAAAGTGTAACAATAAAAGAAAGCGGACAAGACGAAGAGTGTTGGCCGCGGGGAGATTACCCTGATGAAGGGGGTGTTGTGTGGTGTGGTGTTAAATATATGTACAAAGTGTCCCGGGAAGGTGCATGGGCACAACATGGGGGGAGAGAGAGAGGGGAAAGGCAACAGGATTGGGGTTGTGGGGTGTCAGGGGTGATGAGGGGGATGGGGGTGTCTGCTGCCAATGGCCTTGGGTCATATTCCCTCAGTAAACTGTGAGGATGTCGCGAGGACGCAGACCGGCGGAGGGGGCCTAGGCAAAGACCGGCAGAAGGCCACCCTCTCCCTCGCCCACGATGCCACCTCCTCCTTGGGCCGGAGTAGTGTCTCGCTGCACGTTGTCACCGCCCACGTCGCTGCAGACGAGAATCGCGTACGCGGGGCCTGCGCCTCCGCCCTCCCCCTGAAGAACGGGAAGGCTGCAGGGAAGACCTCCAACCTGCAGGCGGTCCGCCGCATAGTCTCCGCCCACAAGCTCCGTATTAGCAACGCCACCCTGAGCGACCATGCTAGCACGGAGGCGAAGGCGACCAGGGACGCGGGGGGCGCCATCGTCCACCTACGGTGCATGCACCATAAGGTTGGAGGCGCACTGAAGTACGCAGTGCAGACGGCGGGGAAGGCCTTGATGATGTCTCATCGGGTCGACCCGGCAGCCAACGTTGCCAGCGTACTTGCAGTCCTCGACCCGACAAACGGCCGGTCAACCGCCGGGGTCATTTTCGTGGATGCTGAGCTTGGGAAAGCACTTGACATGCGCTACCCCCGGGGCCTGGGGTTTGCCCGTGAGCGGGGGTCGAAGTGGCATGCCCGTCCTCAGCAGTGCTCCCGCCTCCTCAAGTTCTCCGCCTCCATCCTGGAGATGGTGAGAGAGGAGCGGTTCACCCCGACTGCGACAGAGATCCTCACTCTTCTGGGGACCCCCACCGTCGCCGCCTACTGTGCAGCCTGCCATTTCATTGGCAGCCTGTACTTGAGGTTCCTCAACGACCTCAAGCCCAGGCGGTTGAACGAGGAGACGGGCCGCCTCGAGGTCAACTTCGAGGCGGGATGGGGTGTGCTGAGGCCGCTGCACCTCCTCGCCCGCGACCTGAGCGCCGACTCCGCCGACAACGACTTCCCTGCCCTGCGGAAGCATTGGGGACAACCCCGCCACGGTGAGGAGGAGGTGGGGCGGGCTGAGGCGTTGGAGGTGGTGAAGGATCACCACGATGTATTTGCGGAGGTCTGGGTTCCCTGCATCCAGGGGTTTGCGAGCACATTGGCAAGGTTCATCGGCTACGATGAAGCTGCAATGGCGTCGGCATCACCCGAAGACCTCCCTTCGCTACCCTCCACACAAGACCTCGCAGAGTGTGTGGCTGGGAATGCATCGTTCTTGGCGCAGAGGGCCCCCAACCTCTCTTCTGCTGCCTTGTCTGGGATTACCCAGAGCAAGGTGAACCGCTTCCTGTTGGGTTATGGCAACTGCAACAACGCAAGGTATGCAGGCTCTTCAGCCTCCTTTTTTCTCCCCTCCCTTCGTTCTTTTTTTTTACATCGCAACAACATATGCTGGCAGAGTCAGAACCGATAGATTTTTTTTATCTCATTCATTGTCATTCTCTCTTCCTCTCTTCTTCATGACTTTTCCAAGTCACGAAGAAGACTACTTCATTATCACCATTTCCTGTTTTCAGTGTGATTCGTCGTACAACCATTCCTTTCCATCGCCTTACAGGTACGGCCGTTTGCTGCGCCAGGCGAAGCGGGCGCGGAAGAAGACCCGTGGCGGGATGTACACCGAGGCCGCGGCGAACACCGCCACGGGGGCTTCTGCGGCTGCGCTGAAGGCCGTCAGCGGGGTGGCCCACCCTGACCTCGTCCGCCTCTGCGCCCTCCACGCCATCCCTGTCACGGCGATGAGCAAGGGAAAGGAGGTGGCGCGGCAGAAGGAGGCGCTGACACGCAGCTTTGCTGAGAAGCTGTGTGGCCCTGGCTCTGCGGATGCCCGTGTCTGGGTGGAGCGGCTGAAGTCCGTGAAGGAGGCAGTTGGCATCCTTCCGGTTCGTTCGAAACCGCTGTCCAGATTTTTGCGGAAGGCGGGGCTGAAGCCGTGGGGGTCCGACGCTGTCTCGTCTGCGTCGCACGACGTCCGTGTGCGCTTTGCCCTGACGCAGTGGGGGCGAATCCTCCCCATTCTGCGGGAGAAGGGGCAGCAGCTGCAGCCGAGGGAGCGGCTGGGCCGCCTCGACGCCCCCACCCTGTTCGCGTTGTTGGCCAAGGCGGGCCTGAAGGTGGAGGCTGGGGAGACGAAGCGCGACCTCTCCGCCCTCCTCCTGCGCAACTGGACGGAGCAGTTGAGTGGCCATGTCGAGGCCGTGGAGGAGACCCTTGGCTTGAAGGCCCGCACCTTCCCCGACACCATCTCGCCCTCCGTGGTAGATACAATCACGGAGCTCTACCGGAGAGTGAAGACTGCACCTGCTGCGTTGAAAGAGGAGAAGGGACAGGGTGAGGATGGCAAGGGTTGTGAGGATGGTGAGGAGGCTGTGGATGCTGTGGATGCTGTGGAGGAGGAGGAGGAGGAGGAAGAGGAGGTGGAGGTGGGTGATGAGGCTGATCCTGAGGCAAATGATGTTGGGGCGGCTAGGATCGCTCTCCTGAATGAGCATTGTTTTCCTCTCGGCCTCCACGCCTCTCCAGGTTGTGGGCGGCAGAAGGATGGTGTGTTGCATGCGTCGGAGTCCACGCACGAGGGGGGTTGGGCTTCCCTCAACTGGTTTTTGGGTGAGTGTGGCATCCAGTTTCTCACCTTCCGGGAGATGCAGGTTTTGCAACACGAGGTCAATCCAGAGAGCTTTCACTGGACCGGTAAGTTCACGCTGGCAACGATGCAACGGGCCATCGAACAGCACACAAGTGGACTCCGGAACAATGGCTATCGGCTTCTGCCGGTAAGTAAAAAAAAATACCTTTGTTGATGATCCTCAGTCTATTTCTTCCCCAGCCCTCTTTTTTTTTAACCGTCAAACTCTGCATTGGATGGTTGCCTTCCCCCTCAAAGACACCGTTGCCACATTGCAGAAGTTGACTCCAGCCCAACTGCACGCCTATCCGCGCGAAACGCTTTATTGGGTGGTTCACGACACGGACACTGCCAAGCGCGCCATTGCCGCAGGGGATCTGGATCGGGAAAGCCATGCATATGAAGTTTTTAAACTTGTGCCGAAAGGTGTCCTCCCCACCACCAAGGCACAATTTTTTGGCACCCGACCCAGGCGCACATTCCCTGTGGCAGTGAAGTCGCGTTCTGTTGTTCGGAGCGGGCCCACAGTCCGGAAGAGAAAACGGTTTGGGGGGACTGAAGTCATTGACCTCTCCCAGGTGCCAGAGACCCCAAGAGACAAGAAGGGGCGCCTTGGACATGGGAGGTATGATACGGCTCAACTGAGTGACGAGTCATACATTCCAGCAACTTCCCAACGCCACCTCATCCCAGAGACCCTGCTGTATTTTTCGAAATACCACCATCTCCCCGTCACAGATACTGTGCAGGAAGGTGACGGCTTTTTTCTTTCCCTCCTCCGTTTCAACCGTTTTTCTGCGTACCAGTCAGTCCGCGCTCTGCGTGAGAGTGCCTTTGGTGACGCAACAAACATGAAACACGACCTGGAGGTGTACCTCATGAAAATACACAAGGATACCCTTGCTTCTGTTTTTGAAGAGAAGGGGGAGAAGAACCTGCCCGTACATGAAAGGCACCAGTCTCTCGTTCACTGGCGCAAGAGTATGTGCAAAGCGGCGGAAGATGAAAAGGTGACCCAACGTGGTGGTTCTTTTGCCCTGCATTTTTTTGTGAATGTGCACCAGATTCGCTTGAGAATTATTACTCAGAACAAGGAAGGTAAACCCAGGGTCAGGGAGTTACGGCCTCGCACATGGTGTGAGAAGGCAAAGAACTGGGAAGCAGGAAGTACGGCTTCTCTCCCTACTATCTTCCTTTACCAGTACCGGCAGGATACCCAAACGAATTTTTACTCCCTCCACCTCCCCACTGAGCGTGACTTTTCCCGTGCTTCAAGTGTTTTTTATAGAATTCAGAACATGGGTCCAAACGTGGAAAACGCACAAGAACAAATGGAGCAAGAGGATATGCGGAGGAAGGCGGTCCCCATGGCACTCCCCTGTCCCGGTCCACGGAGGCCCCACGTACCTGACAAGGGCATCGACAATCCCGCGTCTCGTCATGATACCCTCACGCAACGTCTTCTCTTGTTTTCCCTGAGCACAGTCAATGTGCCTGGTGATGGGAATTGCCTGTTTCATGCTTTTCATGAATGTCTCACAGGCAACCCACGTGGGGGCGCTTCCCTTCGCGAAGAAGCCGTCAATTTTGTGACTGCAATGGCGGCTTCTCTTTCATGCAGAGAGGTGCAACCGGAAGTGGAGGCGGTGAGAATGTGGGGAAATCTCCCGTACCATCCCTGCCAACCCCTTGACGACGGTAGTGAGCCATACGTGCTTACCCGTTTAAGAACGAGAAGGTATGCAGAGGATGACGAAATTTCTGTTCTTTCCACAATGAAGAATGTCTTGATCACAGTCGTCACGAACATGATTTATCCTGGTAATCATGATGACTTTGCTTCAGGATTTAACAGTTATGTCCCCCTTTCTTACAACTTCACCTCCATTGACACCACCCTCCAGGATTTTCCTCCAGACAGACGTGTGACCCTGGCTAACCTGGGTCAGGCTGGGGTTGGGGATCATTTCATGTGGATCAAAGGGACACAGGCCAACTTGGAAGCCACACATCGCAAGGGTTTGCGTTCTGTTTCAACAAGAGCTGGGACCTGACACAGGCCAATCAAGGGGTTGCCCCCCCCCCCCCACTCCTGGTGTAGTGGTAGTGACTACAAAAAGGACTAACATTGCAAGAAGGTGCTGGGAGGCTTGCTTTTCCATTCACTCTCGACGATCAAACCCCCCCCCCCCCCCACTTCACTTTTCCATTCACTCTCGACAATCAAGCCCCCACTTCTTGACTGCCCCCCCCCCCCCCATGTTACTTTCAACAAACTTTGCCCATCCTTCAATCTTCCACTCGATCAGTTTGGCTTTTTCCAAAGCCTCGTTTTCCTTTTATTTCAATAGTCCACACCTAAACGGCGTACGCCTTGGCAAGCGTTTGAAAGGACAGCCTTGGGATTGCAGCTCACTGGAATCGCTGAAGGAAGCCCCCCGCCCCCCCCCCCCTAGGGGGGGTCAAATGGGGGTGACAAATACGATTTTTCAAAAAACCGGCGCAGAGGCCCCAAAGCCCCCGTAAACCCTCCAAACCCCCCCAGATCGGTCCGGAAACCCATCGAACCCCACTTTTCCACCATTCCGGGCACCTCAGGTGCCCGAATTGGGGTACCTAAATTTTGTGCCACCGTTTGGTACCGTACAGTGCCACTGTGTGGGAGGTTGGAAAAGAAAATGCCCCAACACACCACATCTGAGGGTTGCAATGCATGTTGCTTGCCAACCACGTCATCCGGTGGGTGTCAGGCGCTATGTAGGTGGCATTAGCCAGGTCTTCGATGTGTTCTGGCTTGTATATATACCTCCCTGCCTGCGGCACAGGCACTGCCTTTGTCCCCCACACCAGCCACAGAGAGCGTATTGTACTCGGTCCACGGTTGCTGATTCATTGTGATGCGTTGTATCCTCGAGTGAACGTCACACACTAGTGGCACCACCACCCGCCATCCGAGAGCTGTATTGACTTTGCGCGCTTCCGTTGTATTCACCTCGCCACGCATATTGCACCGTTCAGTACCAGTGCTCTTGGGCCAGGCAAAGTAGACCGCAGCAACTACCAATTCTGGCACAATGGGTACCACGACAGCGCACTTCATGTGTTCCCGGAATGTACAGCTCGTGTTGCAACAGTCGTTGTCAACACATCCCGGTTGTGGAGCACTGCTGCACAGGAATCACACGACCATCTGGACTGTTCCGTACCTACAGGCAGCCTCCCGGTGCATGGTGGCAGGGAGGTATATATACAAGCCAGAACACATCGAAGACCTGGCTAATGCCACCTACATAGCGCCTGACACCCACCGGATGACGTGGTTGGCAAGCAACATGCATTGCAACCCTCAGATGTGGTGTGTTGGGGCATTTTCTTTTCCAACCTCCCACACAGTGGCACTGTACGGTACCAAACGGTGGCACAAAATTTAGGTACCCCAATTCGGGCACCTGAGGTGCCCGGAATGGTGGAAAAGTGGGGTTCGATGGGTTTCCGGACCGATCTGGGGGGGTTTGGAGGGTTTACGGGGGCTTTGGGGCCTCTGCGCCGGTTTTTTGAAAAATCGTGTTTGTCCACGTAAAAGGGTGGCATTTGACCCCCCCTACCCCCCCCCCCCCCCCCGCCCCCACCCCCACCCACTCTCCCTTTCACAAGTCACGATACATTCCCACACCATACTGTTCCATGTGCACTCCATCCAACAGGACCGCCACACGTGTTAAACCCCATTCCCTGTTCCCAAGGCAGGGCAACCTTTATGGTTGAGTGGTGAGGGGCACAAAGAGACAATAGGTTTTAATGCAGATGCGGACATGTTGGAAAGAGCTCCCCCACCCCCCAACACACCATTCTTGTGCTCCGCTCCCTTCTACTTCTATTTCACTACCCCCCCCCCCCCAACACACACAGGCACGGGCCAGGACCCGTGCAGGGTTAACCCGCCTAACAATTAGTAAAGAGTGATCACCAGTGACAACACCCGTGCAGGGTTACCTACCTGACAATTAATAAAGGAGGGATCAACACATGATGAGGCACGGGAGGGTGGCAAAAGGCCCCCAGACCCCAGAAATCACCGAAAAATGACATTCTCGATGTGCGGTGGGTCTGGTTTCTAGGTTTTTCGGGAGAAAATTGGCCAAAATAATTTCGGAGACAAAATTTTGTTAGGGATTTCCGTTTGCTATGCCTCCTCTAGTGCAACGACAGTCGAACTTCTTCGAACACAGAACACCCCACCAACCTGCCGGGCGTGTGAAGTGTTCGCAAGGATCCGCACGGTGAAAAGTTTCCTGAGTTGGCTACGCCGAACTTACAAAATGGCAAGGTGTGAGTGTCGCTTGTTACGACCCACTGGCTGGACGAGTTCTCTTTTTGGGACAAGACCACACACAACAAGAAGGTTGTCACAGGGGGTCTTCGCTGGTCGTTATTCTTCGTCAATCTTCGTCAGTTTTCACTATTTCAACAGCAAATACACCAAGATGCACTGACGACCATCCGGTAGCGAAGACCCCCACAGTGAAAAAGATAGTTGGCAGCGCTTTGGGTGACAAACACAATCTACCTTGCCTTGTTGTTATGACTGTGCGCACATTCACACCAACCTTCATCAGCCAAACCACGTGAGGTTTGTTCATCCGG
This sequence comes from Rhynchopus euleeides, assembly GCA_963210315.1. Classification (NCBI taxonomy): domain Eukaryota; phylum Euglenozoa; class Diplonemea; order Diplonemida; family Diplonemidae; genus Rhynchopus; species Rhynchopus euleeides. Next base: position 1,578,014 of record OY723267.1, read on the forward strand.
GTTTGGCGCACACACAACGACTTGTCTTTGAAACGTCCAATGCAACACTCACAGCATCGAGGCCAAGTGTTTCTCGTAGTATTTTTCGGTTTTGCTCTGAGTGAGCGGATATAACTGGTGAAAATGGGTACAGTGGCTGAATCTGGAGGTTGGGTGCGGGTTGTGTGTTCCGCATCATCCCTACAAATCAAACCAAGCCGATTGACACCGAACATTTTGTCTGACCTGCACCCATTGTTTCCTGCCTGCCTGCCTGTGTTGTGCTGCACCTGTGCCTCCCTGTTCTGTATTTTGTACCCTCAGCGGGTTCACGATACAGGGCAGTCCACTCCCCCAAAAATCACGGTCTTGACGCCCATTCCATCCACTTTCAGTGGATGTGTTTGGTATTTCCGAATGGAATTTTCCAGCGTCAAGATTACAAGAACAGGGTCAGTCACTTCTACCGTAGCTGCGATGCCGGTAGTTGTGCAGAAATGATTTTTTCGACGGACGCGACGCCTCCCCAGCTTGCCTGTGTCTGTGTTGCTATAGCCATGTGACAGATATTCACATAACGAATGTACTGTCACACCGCAAGGGGCTTTGGACAACGTTAAACAACAGTACACTTGCAGGTTTGGGTCAAAAATTCCAATTTCCGCTGGTCATGGGCCCCTTTCAAAACATTGACCACCTTTCGAGAATTTAGTTCTGCACCATGGATTCGAGGGACTGCGATGATTCGGAACCGAGGATGAAGACTACTGGGAAGGAACTGTGTGCTCTCTTGAAGCACTGGAATCGGCGAACTTGGACGGAACCTAAGCGCGACAGGTGAAGGGGCATCCCGAACAAAGGCATACAAAGTGGCTCTGGAGATATTGTTGCATCTGCGACACCCTGTCTTACATCCCGCCTGGGCTCTGATCTTCACCTATAGCAATGACTAAATCCCTATCATGGGTACATGAAGCTTTTGTAGGTACATTTAAACTTGCGAACCTCTCAACGACCTGTTAATCGCCTTGTACCGAAATCTGACCCTGGGCTTCGGCCCTCACGGCATTCAGCGGGTGACCCGATGCCGGTGTGGATGGAGAAGTGCACAGTTCTGAAACAGTGTGTCGACGAATCCGAGGAATCCAATCAGAGTAGTCCCGAGATGAAGTGGTGCAAGAACTCAAAAACTGTTTGCCTTTGGTCAAGGCCCCCTTTCCAAAAATTTGACCCGCGCAGTGGTGGCCAGTCCTGAGAACCAACAGTAGCATAAGCCTACGACTGGTCCAGGACGAGGCCGACCCTGTACATAGCCTGTGTATGACTACCCTGTCATACCAGGCTGCTGCTAGTTGGCCACAAGCCCCACTGGCAGAATTCTCAGAATTCTCCCAGAATTCTCAGAATTCCCCAGAATCTGACAGAATCTGTCAGAATTCTGTCAGAATTCTCAGAATCTGCAGAATTCTACAGAATTTCTCAGATTCTGCAGAATTTAAAAATCTGGAAATTCTGGGCATTTTTCTGTCAGAATTCTGCGAAACCATGTTAGGACCTGTTAGGATCTGTTAGAACCTGTTAGAACCTGTTAGGACCTGTTAGTAGGTGAAGTTTTGACCTGTTAGGACCTGTTAGGACCTGTTAGGACCTGTTAGGACCTGTTAGGACCTGTTAGAACCTGTTAGAACCTGTTAGGACCTGTTAGAACCTGTTAGGACCTGTTAGGACCTGTTAGGACCTGTTAGAACCTGTTAGGACCTGTTAGGACCTGTTAGAACCTGTTAGAACCTGTTAGAACCTGTTAGAACCTGTTAGAACCTGTTAGGACCTGTTAGGACCTGTTAGGACCTGTTAGGACCTGTTAGGACCTGTTAGGACCTGTTAGGATCTGTTAGGACCTGTTAGAACCTGTTAGGACCTGTTAGTAGGTGAAGTTTTGACCTGTTCGCACCGATTAGGACCTAGAAGCAGGTGGTAACATGCCATTTTCTGAGGTGGTTACAGGTGCCACTGAGGTTCCTTATGGCCAAGGAACCTTTTTCCGATGGTTGCCCGAGGTTGCCTGAGTACTTTACGAGGTTCCCCAAGGTTGCCGAGTCGGTCCGGAGTCGATGCGATTGTAGAAGACTGTCTCTGCTGTGTTGACAGAGATTGTATTGTCCGGTTGGCGCACCTTTCCCTTGGTGCACCGACTGTTTCCGCCCGATAACGTCATTCTCTGCCGGCTCCCATGTCGCGCGGAGGCGTTCCTGGTGGTCGGCCCTCTGACCATGTCCGACAGTCACGCCAAGTCCCTGGTGACGTCACCCGAGGTCGAAGATCTTGTCCTGAACGTGCCCAAACGGCCAAAATAATTTTCGTGACACTTTTTTCAGCTGACAAAGAGTGGGTTATGCCCCCCCTATATGTAACAGCTAGCTGTTCCATTTGCGAGTAACAGCTAGCTGTAGAATGACTTTTGCGAGGAACAGCTAGCTGTTGCATTTACGAGTGACAGCTAGCTGTTATTTGCCCATGGCGTGCAACAGCTAGCTGCTCCTCGTAAATGCCATGCTACAACTAGCTGTTACTCGCAAATGCAACAGCTAGCTGTTATTCGGCAATATAATGCAACAGCTAGCTGTTCCTCGTAAATGCCATTCTACAGCTAGCTGTTACTCGCAAATGCAACAGCTAGCTGTTATTTGGCAATATAATGCAACAGCTAGCTGTTCCTCACAAATGCCATTCTACAGCTCTACCAGCTAGCTGTCACTCGTAAATGCAACAGCTAGCTGGTATTTGCCCATGGCGTGCAACAGCTAACTCCGGAGACTCCGCCGAGTCTCCGGAGTCGGTCCAGAGACTCCGGATCGACTCCGGAGACTCGCCGGAGCTTCTGGATAGTCTACGGAGACGTTTCCGAGTATCAGCTCGCTGTTCTTGAATGTCCCAGGGTTCTGAGTTGGTACCGTACTAGGTACTACCACCCGGTACCACCCCCAACATTGGAAATCCAGACTTGGGTCCCAGCCCAAAAATTTTCAGAAATTATGAATTTCCGGATGAATTCCAGCCAGCAGTGTGGTCATTTTGCTCTGGGAGATGAGTTTTTGGCCACTCAAATTTTTTCAGTCCTCACGACGAAATACCACAAGCAAATATGACCGACTCAAAATCTGAAAAAAATGAAAAATCCGAAAAATTATTTTCTCGAAAAAAGTGGGTTCGTGGGTTTCGTTTTTCCCCACAACCCCGGAAAAAAAATTTGGAATTTTTTCCAGATTTTGGACTTTTTTCTTTTTTTTAGGAGAGGGGGCCCGGTGCCTGCGCGCGTCCTGTCGTACTGTGGCTGCTTGGTGGGGCTAGCGCAGCAGGTTCTACTTTTGCTTCTACGGGCTCTTAGCACTGTAACATGAACTACACAAACAACAAAGCTCTAGGGCAAACAAACCGCGCACTGGCCGGGGTTGAGCTGCGTGGGGCTCCGTGCTGGCGGCATGAACAAGGGGCTGTAGGCAAATCTACCATTCACAAGGGGCAGCCCGCTGGTGAGGGGAAAAGGGGGCGAGGTAAAGGGGGGGGGGGGCAGGGGGGGAGAGGCGAAAGCGACTGACAGCGAGGGCGTGGACCGACTCCGCTGGCGCATTCACCGGAAGAAAGGGGAAGGGGGCACGGGGGTGGGGAACGGGAGGGGGGGGGGGAGGGGCGAAAGGAAAGAGGGGGGTAGGGGGGGGGAGCCGACCTACGGCTATCTCGCTCCCCTGGCGGCCCTACTCCCCTGGCTCTGGGACCCCTGGGAACTCCGCTGCGAAGACCCCCGCGCCCCTGGCCGGCTCGCCCGCGCCCGCTTGCCTGCCCGCGCCCTCAGACGACAACAGACCACGTTGTACGCCTCCGCCTGTGAGGCCTTGTCATCCCCCAACTCGGCCCACCAAGCCTGAATGGCCCGGAGCGCCGCCTCCTGCTCCTCCTGCGGTCGGTGCACGTCGAGGCAGAACTGCTCCTCCCACTCCCCCACCGTCGTGGCCCCGTCGTCCTCATCCATCTCCTGACCACGCTGCGGCGATGCCGACTCCCGCTTCCGCTTCGGCTGCGACGACATCGAGGTGGCTGGTGCTTGCGCAGGGTTGGAGCCTTCCTCGGTGGCGGTCGGGTCGGAGCGGCCGGTGGCCGGGGCGCCGGTGGGTGCAGGAGGGGGATCACCTTCTCGTCGAGGGGGATCACCCTGGTCCTGCGGCTGCGGGACCCTCGCAGGCGGCTCCTCCGCGTCCCGAGGCCCCAGATCCATACAGGTCTCCCCCTGCTCCACGCATTCCCCACACGCCCTGCAATCGCAACCGAAACAACGCCAGTGTTCGACTGCGGTATCCACCGCCTCTGCACAGCGGGCACAGTAAAAGCGGCGGCGCGACGGCTGGGACGGCACCTGGCACATGGGGAGGCCCTGCTCCCCCCCTGGACAGCCAGTCCGCCCCAACACCGGCGAGGGGGCGAGGGCAGACACTGCCTCCGCCAGAGGTGGGGGCACCAAAAGGGGGGTGTAGTGCTTTCCCTGATGCTTGACTCCAAGCACTCCGACGAAAGGCTTCACCCGGGGGCGGTGGACCGTGGGGGGCGCTTGATCAGATAGGACCACCACAGCCCACCCCGACCCCAGCGCAAGTCCATGTACTGCTACCTGGTCCGCCCAAGAAGCCTCGTCCCGGCTACCCTCGACTTTTTTCAGCAAACTGATTTTTTTTGGTTTTACTTTTTGGGGTGGTCCATATTTACGTTGGGAAACCTGAAAAATTCTCGAGTGGCCAAAAACTCATCTCCCAGAGCAAAATGACCCCACCACGGTTCGGAAAAATTCCGGAAATGCTAAATTCGCGAAACCAAAAATCGCGATTTTGTGGTACCAGGTGGTACCGGGTGGTACTACCTAGTACGGTACTAAATCAGATCACTGCTTTGTTGCACAGACGGGTGTCTAATCGAATCGCGACGATGGTTCAGGTCGCGCATATGTGTTCCTGGTGGTCGGCCCTCTGACCGTGTCCGACAGTCACGACAAGTCCCCGGTGAGGTCACCCAAGGTCCACAACTTCGTCTGAAACGTGCCAAAACGGCCAAAATAATTTTCGTGACACTTTTTTTAGCTGACAAGGAGGGGGTTATGCCTTCTCTACTTCGTTTGCTGCACGTGTCTGTTCGCAGCAACAGCTGCTGCCCGCCGACGTGGTGACGCCAGCTGGTCCCCGTTTTGCCCCTCGCCGGCAGGCTAGCCTTGAGGCTTCTGGGCTGGGAGCGTTGTGTCTCGGTTAGGTTCCCTGCTGAGAAGTGACTACCACTTTTTCTTCGAAAATCGCATTGTCTTCAAGTATTTTTTGTTGCTTTTTGATCCCTACCAATTTTGCTGAACGGTCCCTCCTCTAAAGGGGGGGTAGACCTAGTATTACAGTGGACCTATTATTACCGTAATAATAGGTCCACTGGTTTTGGGCTAAAATAAAATAATTTATTTATTTTTCTGGGCAAAAATCCTGAGTGTGGTGAGAGTGGGTGAAGGAGGGGGGTTGTTCGGGCGCAGTGGCAATGAGAGGGGGCGGAGGCCAGGGAGGGGGCGGGGTGGGGTGGAAGGGCACCTTGCTTTCGGCAATGTTGATTGATCGAATTCTTCCATTTCCAGCCGCTTTCACACGATCAACGCTTATTTTCTTGCACACGGTGGACTCCAGCGGCCCTAGCGGGAGTCTGGGAGCGGGAGTCTGAGCGGGTGTCAAAGACTCCCGCTAGCGGGAGTCTATACTCCCGCTAGGGGGAGTCTGACTCCCCCTAGCGGGAGTCTTTTCACCTATTTTCATCCATTTTTCCCATGATATAGTTACAGTCTACTGGCGTGGGGGGTAAAATCATGGTGGAAGAGGGATGGGGAGGGGCTTGTTTTGCTTCTGTCAGTTTCCCCGGACTCTGGACTACCTACCTATCCTCCTGGTAGCGGCTGCACCTGCGGAGGTGAGCGGTTAGAATTTGAGGTGTCAAAGTGCGGCCATCGCCTGTCGTAGTTGTGTTACTCCTTGGGCAAGACAAGCCATCCTGCAGGCCTCATCTTCTTCGTCAGAACTGTCATCCCCCTCCTGCTGTGCGCGTTGGTCAAGCGTGCTCAAAGTCGCCTCGGATGACACGAATGGTGTGAAAGTCGCCCCCAGCGGGATTGGCATTTTGCACAAGCAGAACGATAATTTGCGGTGTCCTTCGGGGAACCGGAACAGGAAGTAGGGCGCGCTGATGGGTTCAACGAAGTCCTGTGTGTTGCAGTGCACAAACCCCTTCTGCAGCTGTGTCAACTGTGTGCAAAGAACATACACAGCCAATCTATGAGCGTGTCGGGTGTGCAGACACGGACACAGAATGACTTCTCTATACCCGAGGATCCCGTCCTGCGACAGGTGCGCAACCTTCCAAGGCATGCCCGATGCGCGCCGCTTCTCTTCTGCCATCGCAAGATCTCTCTCGTAAGTTGCGGAGCTGGCGATTGTAACGGCATCTTTCTTGCGATGTCCGTTCTCTGCTTCTTCATTCGTCGTTGTTCTGCAGAGGCACTGCATCTTCTGGAGCCCACCAATGATGGAGACTGTGTACGTAGGCATTGCGCGTTGATCCCTTTTCGGCATGCTCCATCAACCAGTGAAATATATGCCCTGAGATCCGAGCACGCAAGAAGGGAATCCGGGCTGACTCATCCTTGCATCCCCAGAAGCGCCAGGGGATGTCTGCATACCGGAAATGCATGAGGTCTGCAAGGGAGACAAAGAGGTAGCGGAACAAGCCCTTGTAGGTGTGTCCTGTGACAGGCAAGCACGACCTTCCGGAACTGAGCACCTGTCCCATGCTGCGACACATTCAGTGCAAGGTTTGTACAGGTCTTGTCGAATATTTTTTTGTTGTCTCATCCAGTACCCTGATCAGCCGCATGGCGAGCCCCTTGCAGTCATGGAGTGCTGGGGTGACGTAGCGGGCATTGGGAAGCACACCTGCCAAGAGGGAGGGGTAGCCAGCCTCTTTCATCTCAGAGAGAGTCAGGTGCGGGTATCGATGCACCTGTTGATACCAGCGTTCTTCTGGGATGTCGCACAGTGAGCATCGGTGCCCTCGCCCCCCGCATCGCCTCATTGTTGCCCACTGCTGATCTATACTCCCGCTAGCGGGAGTTGGACTCCCCCTAGTTGAGACTCCCGAAAAGGGTTAAACCCGGTAGTGGTACCCTACCCCCGCTGGAGTCCACCGTGCAAGGCCGGATCAGCCCACGGGTGGGTTTGAGGAAGAAATCTGGGGGGGCAAATTTTGCTGCGACTTCCGGTTTCACCCGGCCGAACTCCAGCATCTATCCAGACCCACGGTGCCAAGCCGTTCGCCCGTGTCGCGATCATTCGCGGCTTCAGGCTGCCCCCGACGACACGTTTGTATCCTGCACCTTGCCATACTTCGCCTCCACCTTGTATATGACGGAGAGCGCCCTCCTTCCGCATCGTTGCGACTTCCCTGACAGCGAACTTATCCATGTCAGGGAAGACATGGCGATGATTGCGTTGGCCACCTGGGTGCTGTGCTTGTGGAGCTCCTTGCTCAACACCGTTGCTAGGAGCCTTCTAATGGATCCCAGTGTTAGAGGAGGCATAGCCTGCTGACCTGGCTGTCTAAAAAATTATTTTTTTTAAAATCGCATTGTCTTTTCGACCCTATACCAAAAGTGGTCCCAAATCGGTCCGGGACGACCGTCCACAACCGTCCACACTCTCTAAATGCTCGATGTTGCATTTTAAATTCAAAAATTCACATTTTCCAGCCAACTGGGCCAGTTTCCTTAGGAAAATGGCTCAAAATCGCAAACACTCCATTTCTACGGGCCACCACAGGCCAATAGAGTACCAAAATCGGTTTTTTCGCATTCTACGGCCTCAGGCAGACCGTCCACACCCAAAAATCACCCCCAGGTGGTCAATATTGGGGTGTTCTGGCACTTTTTCACCTGTGGACGGTTGTGGACGGCTGTGGATGGCTGTGGATGGTTGTGGACGGCTGTGGACGGTCTGCCAAGAGGTTACTGGAGGTTGCTAGGCTGCGGGCGGACCGTCCACACCCAAAAAACACCCCCAGTTGGTCACGATGGGGACGGTACGTCTCTTTTTCGTCTGTAGACGGTTGTGGACGGTCTGCCAATAGGTTGCTCCAGGATGCGAGATTGTTCTCGGTAGGTCACCGACTGTAACCGATTGTTCTCGGCATGTAACCGATTGTAACCGATTGTAACCGATTGTTCTTGGCATGTATCCGATTGTAACCGATTGTCCTCGTCATGTAACCGATTGTAACCGATCGTTCTTGGCATGTAACCGATTGTCACCGATTGTCCTCGTCATGTAACCGATTGTAACCGATTGTTCTTGGCATGTAACCGATTGTCACCGATTGTCCTCGTCATGTAACCGATTGTAACCGATCGTTCTTGGCATGTAACCGATTGTAACCGATTGTCCTCGTCATGTAACCGATTGTAACCGATCGTTCTTGGCCTGTAACCGATTGTAACCGATTGTTCTTGGCATGTAACCGATTGTCACCGATTGTCCTCGTCATGTAACCGATTGTAACCGATCATTCTTGGCATGTAACCGATTGTAACCGATTGTCCTCGTCATGTAACCGATTGTAACCGATCGTTCTTGGCATGTAACCGATTGTAACTGATTGTTCTCGGCATGTAACCGATTGTAACCGATTGTTCTTGGCCTGTAACCGATTGTAACCGATTGTTCTTGGCATGTAACCGATTGTCACCGATTGTCCTCGTCATGTAACCGATTGTAACCGATCGTTCTTGGCATGTAACCGATTGTAACTGATTGTTCTCGGCATGTAACCGATTGTAACCGATTGTTCTTGGCCTGTAACCGATTGTAACCGATTGTTCTCGGCATGTAACCGATTGTAACCGATTGCCCTCGTCATGTAACCGATTGTAACCGATCGTTCTTGGCATGTAACCGATTGTAACCGATTGTTCTCGGCATGTAACCGATTGTAACCGATTGTCCTCGTCATGTAACCGATTGTAACCGATCGTTCTTGGCATGTAACCGATTGTAACTGATTGTTCTCGGCATGTAACCGATTGTAACCGATTGTTCTCGGCATGTCACCGATTGTAACCGATTGTCCTCGTCATGTAACCGATTGTAACCGATCGTTCTTGGCATGTAACCGATTGTAACCGATTGTTCTCGGCATGTAACCGATTGTAACCGATTGTTCTCGTCATGTAACCGATTGTAACCGATCGTTCTTGGCATGTAACCGATTGTAACCGATTGTTCTCGGCATGTCACCGATTGTAACCGATTGTTCTCGTCATGTAACCGATTGTAACCGATCGTTCTTGGCATGTAACCGATTGTAACTGATTGTTCTTGGCATGTAACCGATTGTAACCGATTGCCCTCGTCATGTAACCGATTGTAACCGATTGTAACCGATTGTTCTTGGCATGTATCCGATTGTAACCGATTGTCCTCGTCATGTAACCGATTGTAACCGATCGTTCTTGGCATGTAACCGATTGTCACCGATTGTCCTCGTCATGTAACCGATTGTAACCGATTGTTCTTGGCATGTAACCGATTGTCACCGATTGTCCTCGTCATGTAACCGATTGTAACCGATCGTTCTTGGCATGTAACCGATTGTAACCGATTGTCCTCGTCATGTAACCGATTGTAACCGATCGTTCTTGGCCTGTAACCGATTGTAACCGATTGTTCTTGGCATGTAACCGATTGTCACCGATTGTCCTCGTCATGTAACCGATTGTAACCGATCGTTCTTGGCATGTAACCGATTGTAACTGATTGTTCTCGGCATGTAACCGATTGTAACCGATTGTTCTCGGCATGTCACCGATTGTAACCGATTGTCCTCGTCATGTAACCGATTGTAACCGATCGTTCTTGGCATGTAACCGATTGTAACCGATTGTTCTCGGCATGTAACCGATTGTAACCGATTGTTCTCGTCATGTAACCGATTGTAACCGATCGTTCTTGGCATGTAACCGATTGTAACCGATTGTTCTCGGCATGTAACCGATTGTAACCGATTGTTCTTGTCATGTAACCGATTGTAACCGATCGTTCTTGGCATGTAACCGATTGTAACTGATTGTTCTTGGCATGTAACCGATTGTAACCGATTGCCCTCGTCATGTAACCGATTGTAACCGATTGTTCTTGGCATGTATCCGATTGTAACCGATTGTCCTCGTCATGTAACCGATTGTAACCGATCGTTCTTGGCATGTAACCGATTGTCACCGATTGTCCTCGTCATGTAACCGATTGTAACCGATTGTTCTTGGCATGTAACCGATTGTCACCGATTGTCCTCGTCATGTAACCGATTGTAACCGATCGTTCTTGGCCTGTAACCGATTGTAACCGATTGTTCTTGGCATGTAACCGATTGTCACCGATTGTCCTCGTCATGTAACCGATTGTAACCGATCGTTCTTGGCATGTAACCGATTGTAACCGATTGTCCTCGTCATGTAACCGATTGTAACCGATCGTTCTTGGCCTGTAACCGATTGTAACGGATTGTTCTTGGCATGTAACCGATTGTCACCGATTGTCCTCGTCATGTAACCGATTGTAACCGATCGTTCTTGGCATGTAACCGATTGTAACCGATTGTCCTCGTCATGTAACCGATTGTAACCGATCGTTCTTGGCATGTAACCGATTGTAACTGATTGTTCTCGGCATGTAACCGATTGTAACCGATTGTTCTTGGCCTGTAACCGATTGTAACCGATTGTTCTTGGCATGTAACCGATTGTCACCGATTGTCCTCGTCATGTAACCGATTGTAACCGATCGTTCTTGGCATGTAACCGATTGTAACTGATTGTTCTCGGCATGTAACCGATTGTAACCGATTGTTCTTGGCCTGTAACCGATTGTAACCGATTGTTCTCGGCATGTAACCGATTGTAACCGATTGCCCTCGTCATGTAACCGATTGTAACCGATCGTTCTTGGCATGTAACCGATTGTAACCGATTGTTCTCGGCATGTAACCGATTGTCACCGATTGTTCTCGGCATGTCACCGATTGTAACCGATTGTAACTGATTGTTCTCGGCATGTAACCGATTGTAACCGATTGTTCTTGGCCTGTAACCGATTGTAACCGATTGTTCTTGGCATGTAACCGATTGTCACCGATTGTTCTCGGCATGTCACCGATTGTAACCGATTGTAACTGATTGTTCTCGGCATGTAACCGATTGTAACCGATTGTTCTTGGCCTGTAACCGATTGTAACCGATTGTTCTCGGCATGTAACCGATTGTAACCGATTGCCCTCGTCATGTAACCGATTGTAACCGATCGTTCTTGGCATGTAACCGATTGTAACCGATTGTTCTCGGCATGTAACCGATTGTCACCGATTGTCCTCGTCATGTAACCGATTGTAACCGATCGTTCTTGGCCTGTAACCGATTGTAACCGATTGTTCTTGGCATGTAACCGATTGTCACCGATTGTCCTCGTCATGTAACCGATTGTAACCGATCGTTCTTGGCATGTAACCGATTGTAACCGATTGTCCTCGTCATGTAACCGATTGTAACCGATCGTTCTTGGCATGTAACCGATTGTAACTGATTGTTCTCGGCATGTAACCGATTGTAACCGATTGTTCTTGCCCTGTAACCGATTGTAACCGATTGTTCTTGGCATGTAACCGATTGTCACCGATTGTCCTCGTCATGTAACCGATTGTAACCGATCGTTCTTGGCATGTAACCGATTGTAACTGATTGTTCTCGGCATGTAACCGATTGTAACCGATTGTTCTTGGCATGTAACCGATTGTCACCGATTGTCCTCGTCATGTAACCGCTTGTAACCGATCGTTCTTGGCATGTAACCGATTGTAACTGATTGTTCTCGGCATGTAACCGATTGTAACCGATTGTTCTTGGCCTGTAACCGATTGTAACCGATTGTTCTCGGCATGTAACCGATTGTAACCGATTGCCCTCGTCATGTAACCGATTGTAACCGATCGTTCTTGGCATGTAACCGATTGTAACCGATTGTTCTCGGCATGTAACCGATTGTAACCGATTGTCCTCGTCATGTAACCGATTGTAACCGATCGTTCTTGCCATGTAACCGATTGTAACTGATTGTTCTCGGCATGTAACCGATTGTAACCGATTGTTCTCGGCATGTCACCGATTGTAACCGATTGTCCTCGTCATGTAACCGATTGTAACCGATCGTTCTTGGCATGTAACCGATTGTAACCGATTGTTCTCGGCATGTAACCGATTGTAACCGATCGTTCTTGGCATGTAACCGATTGTAACCGATCGTTCTTGGCATGTAACCGATTGTAACCGATTGTTCTTGGCCTGTAACCGATTGTTCTCGGCATGTAACCGATTGTAACCGATTGTCCTCGTCATGTAACCGATTGTAACCGATCGTTCTTGGCATGTAACCGATTGTAACCGATTGTTCTTGGCCTGTAACCGATTGTTCTCGGCATGTAACCGATTGTACCCGATTGTTCTTGGCCTGTAACCGATTGTAACCGATTGTTCTCGGCATGTAACCGATTGTAACCGATCGTTCTTGGCATGTAACCGATTGTAACCGATTGTTCTCGGCATGTAACCGATTGTAACCGATTGTTCTCGTCATGTAACCGATTGTAACCGATTGTTCTCGTCATGTAACCGATTGTAACCGATCGTTCTTGGCATGTAACCGATTGTAACTGATTGTTCTTGGCATGTAACCGATTGTAACCGATTGCCCTCGTCATGTAACCGATTGTAACCGATTGTAACCGATTGTTCTTGGCATGTAACCGATTGTAACCGATCGTTCTTGGCATGTAACCGATTGTAACCGATTGTTCTTGGCATGTAACCGATTGTAACCGAAACAGAACGGTGTCTCCCCTTGCCCCCTCCACTCTCGGTCACTCTGCGTGCCTCCCAGATGTTGTGTGCGGACCCCTCAGCAGACTGCTTAACTTTAACTTTGCTGCACCTACGTTGCTCACACAGCACTAACCCACTGCAGGCACTGGCACGTTCCACAGCTTCTGATAATGTCCGGCTTGGTTACCTTCGCGGAAGCGTGCAAGCTGCAGGGTATCCCAGACGAGACTACGGGGAAGGTCGCGGGTGCGCTTCTCCGCAACGCAGGATGGCCGAAACCCGTAACGAGCCGGACCTCAAACGGCGTGCAGAAGATGTATTGCTTGGCAGATATCCGTCGGCCCAATCCCCTCTCCTCCGAAGAGGCAATCCGGCAGTTGACTGCTTCGTCCCCGGGCCGCTGCTTCCCCGACGATGTCCTGATCGCTCCTCTGGGTGAGCCCGATGATCTCGCTGATCAGGCGGCGCTCCTCCCCCACCCCGAGGATGCGGATCCCGTCTCGCAGAGCGTGATCTCGGCGGTCACGCGGGGTCCTGCTGCTGCTGGCAAAGACGAGCCTGATGAGCCTGAGGCGCCTCCGTCACCGACTCCCGTGCCGCCGAAACCTCTGCCTGCCGCGCTCCCACCGACGTCTCCGACGAGTCCCGCCGACGATGTCGACATTGGTTCTTCTGTGTGCAGTGACCCTGCCGACCTCGCCAGCCTCGATGACCTCGCCGACCTCGCCGACTCCGCCTGCCCCGTTGACTCCGCCTCCCACGCCAACACCGACTCCCCCGTTGCGACTGCGATGGACGCGTTGCGTGACGCTGTGGCTGCTGGTGAGGGGTGGTGCTGCATCAGCAGCGCCGAGTACCTGACTCTCCTGCGCTCCCTCTTGCCCGCAGGTGCGAAGGTGTCGGACACCGCCCTCTTCTCCCTGGTGAAGGAGAACGCCGACTGCATGTCTTCTGCTCTGCATCCTCACGAGAAGGGTAGTGATACCCGGGGGATGAAGAAGAAGTACTGCATCGGAAATGCAGTGCCGGGACGGCCGTGCAGCCTCCACTTCGTCGGACAGGGCACGCCTCCGCCGGCCCCCGTGGGGCGCCCCTCCAAGACCCTCCCCGAGCGGGTCTTGCAGGTCAAGGCTTTGCAGAAGGCCTTGCTGAGGGCGAAGGACCGCATTGCGCAGCTGACGGAGGAGTTGGCTGCTGCGCACGAGGTTCTCGGGCGCAAGGGGGACATTGTTCTTCGTGGGGTGACGGGCCGGAAGTCCTGCACCGAGCCCTACCCCATGAAGGTGCTGCGGGCGCTGTTGGAGTTGCGGATGGCTGGCATCGGTCAGGAGTCGTCGCGCAGGGTGCTGCGCGACATCATCAAGCTCCTGAGCGATGGGGTGGAGATGCCGATCCCCTCTCGCTGGACGCTCCGCGAATTCGAGATCCCGAGCGGAGCGGCTTCCTTCGCCGTCTTCTTGGAGGATGTCGCGAGGACGCAGACCGGCGGAGGGGGCCTAGGCAAAGACCGGCAGAAGGCCACCCTCTCCCTCGCCCACGATGCCACCTCCTCCTTGGGCCGGAGTAGTGTCTCGCTGCACGTTGTCACCGCCCACGTCGCTGCAGACGAGAATCGCGTACGCGGGGCCTGCGCCTCCGCCCTCCCCCTGAAGAACGGGAAGGCTGCAGGGAAGACCTCCAACCTGCAGGCGGTCCGCCGCATAGTCTCCGCCCACAAGCTCCGTATTAGCAACGCCACCCTGAGCGACCATGCTAGCACGGAGGCGAAGGCGACCAGGGACGCGGGGGGCGCCATCGTCCACCTACGGTGCATGCACCATAAGGTTGGAGGCGCACTGAAGTACGCAGTGCAGACGGCGGGGAAGGCCTTGATGATGTCTCATCGGGTCGACCCGGCAGCCAACGTTGCCAGCGTACTTGCAGTCCTCGACCCGACAAACGGCCGGTCAACCGCCGGGGTCATTTTCGTGGATGCTGAGCTTGGGAAAGCACTTGACATGCGCTACCCCCGGGGCCTGGGGTTTGCCCGTGAGCGGGGGTCGAAGTGGCATGCCCGTCCTCAGCAGTGCTCCCGCCTCCTCAAGTTCTCCGCCTCCATCCTGGAGATGGTGAGAGAGGAGCGGTTCACCCCGACTGCGACAGAGATCCTCACTCTTCTGGGGACCCCCACCGTCGCCGCCTACTGTGCAGCCTGCCATTTCATTGGCAGCCTGTACTTGAGGTTCCTCAACGACCTCAAGCCCAGGCGGTTGAACGAGGAGACGGGCCGCCTCGAGGTCAACTTCGAGGCGGGATGGGGTGTGCTGAGGCCGCTGCACCTCCTCGCCCGCGACCTGAGCGCCGACTCCGCCGACAACGACTTCCCTGCCCTGCGGAAGCATTGGGGACAACCCCGCCACGGTGAGGAGGAGGTGGGGCGGGCTGAGGCGTTGGAGGTGGTGAAGGATCACCACGATGTATTTGCGGAGGTCTGGGTTCCCTGCATCCAGGGGTTTGCGAGCACATTGGCAAGGTTCATCGGCTACGATGAAGCTGCAATGGCGTCGGCATCACCCGAAGACCTCCCTTCGCTACCCTCCACACAAGACCTCGCAGAGTGTGTGGCTGGGAATGCATCGTTCTTGGCGCAGAGGGCCCCCAACCTCTCTTCTGCTGCCTTGTCTGGGATTACCCAGAGCAAGGTGAACCGCTTCCTGTTGGGTTATGGCAACTGCAACAACGCAAGGTATGCAGGCTCTTCAGCCTCCTTTTTTCTCCCCTCCCTTCGTTCTTTTTTTTTACATCGCAACAACATATGCTGGCAGAGTCAGAACCGATAGATTTTTTTTATCTCATTCATTGTCATTCTCTCTTCCTCTCTTCTTCATGACTTTTCCAAGTCACGAAGAAGACTACTTCATTATCACCATTTCCTGTTTTCAGTGTGATTCGTCGTACAACCATTCCTTTCCATCGCCTTACAGGTACGGCCGTTTGCTGCGCCAGGCGAAGCGGGCGCGGAAGAAGACCCGTGGCGGGATGTACACCGAGGCCGCGGCGAACACCGCCACGGGGGCTTCTGCGGCTGCGCTGAAGGCCGTCAGCGGGGTGGCCCACCCTGACCTCGTCCGCCTCTGCGCCCTCCACGCCATCCCTGTCACGGCGATGAGCAAGGGAAAGGAGGTGGCGCGGCAGAAGGAGGCGCTGACACGCAGCTTTGCTGAGAAGCTGTGTGGCCCTGGCTCTGCGGATGCCCGTGTCTGGGTGGAGCGGCTGAAGTCCGTGAAGGAGGCAGTTGGCATCCTTCCGGTTCGTTCGAAACCGCTGTCCAGATTTTTGCGGAAGGCGGGGCTGAAGCCGTGGGGGTCCGACGCTGTCTCGTCTGCGTCGCACGACGTCCGTGTGCGCTTTGCCCTGACGCAGTGGGGGCGAATCCTCCCCATTCTGCGGGAGAAGGGGCAGCAGCTGCAGCCGAGGGAGCGGCTGGGCCGCCTCGACGCCCCCACCCTGTTCGCGTTGTTGGCCAAGGCGGGCCTGAAGGTGGAGGCTGGGGAGACGAAGCGCGACCTCTCCGCCCTCCTCCTGCGCAACTGGACGGAGCAGTTGAGTGGCCATGTCGAGGCCGTGGAGGAGACCCTTGGCTTGAAGGCCCGCACCTTCCCCGACACCATCTCGCCCTCCGTGGTAGATACAATCACGGAGCTCTACCGGAGAGTGAAGACTGCACCTGCTGCGTTGAAAGAGGAGAAGGGACAGGGTGAGGATGGCAAGGGTTGTGAGGATGGTGAGGAGGCTGTGGATGCTGTGGATGCTGTGGAGGAGGAGGAGGAGGAGGAAGAGGAGGTGGAGGTGGGTGATGAGGCTGATCCTGAGGCAAATGATGTTGGGGCGGCTAGGATCGCTCTCCTGAATGAGCATTGTTTTCCTCTCGGCCTCCACGCCTCTCCAGGTTGTGGGCGGCAGAAGGATGGTGTGTTGCATGCGTCGGAGTCCACGCACGAGGGGGGTTGGGCTTCCCTCAACTGGTTTTTGGGTGAGTGTGGCATCCAGTTTCTCACCTTCCGGGAGATGCAGGTTTTGCAACACGAGGTCAATCCAGAGAGCTTTCACTGGACCGGTAAGTTCACGCTGGCAACGATGCAACGGGCCATCGAACAGCACACAAGTGGACTCCGGAACAATGGCTATCGGCTTCTGCCGGTAAGTAAAAAAAATACCTTTGTTGATGATCCTCAGTCTATTTCTTCCCCAGCCCTCTTTTTTTTTAACCGTCAAACTCTGCATTGGATGGTTGCCTTCCCCCTCAAAGACACCGTTGCCACATTGCAGAAGTTGACTCCAGCCCAACTGCACGCCTATCCGCGCGAAACGCTTTATTGGGTGGTTCACGACACGGACACTGCCAAGCGCGCCATTGCCGCAGGGGATCTGGATCGGGAAAGCCATGCATATGAAGTTTTTAAACTTGTGCCGAAAGGTGTCCTCCCCACCACCAAGGCACAATTTTTTGGCACCCGACCCAGGCGCACATTCCCTGTGGCAGTGAAGTCGCGTTCTGTTGTTCGGAGCGGGCCCACAGTCCGGAAGAGAAAACGGTTTGGGGGGACTGAAGTCATTGACCTCTCCCAGGTGCCAGAGACCCCAAGAGACAAGAAGGGGCGCCTTGGACATGGGAGGTATGATACGGCTCAACTGAGTGACGAGTCATACATTCCAGCAACTTCCCAACGCCACCTCATCCCAGAGACCCTGCTGTATTTTTCGAAATACCACCATCTCCCCGTCACAGATACTGTGCAGGAAGGTGACGGCTTTTTTCTTTCCCTCCTCCGTTCAAGGCTCTCGGGCCTCCGGAGGCGCCTCCGGAGGCCTCCGGAGGGCCTCCGGAGGGCCTCCGGAGGCGAAAAAGTCAAAAAATAGATTGCCCATTTGGTGACACTTTTTTTTTTTTTGGTACGGTGAAAAAATGAAAATAGAATACGATTTTTGGAATTTTTTGAAAGATTTTGCCCGGGGAGGCGCTAATCCGAATTATCTGGCAATAGTATTTGAGTAAATTGTGTCGTGAGGATTGTGACGATGATGGGTGGGGTGTTGTGGGGGAGGGGATGCTGCTTCGAAGACTGGCAAGGGAGGGTGGGGGGTGGGGGCTGGGTTCACCGTCCAACCTATTACCATGCTGCAGCACTCCGCTACCTCTTTGGAATCAGCCACCATTCTGTTCCGTCTTGCCCGTTTTTCATTTCCCGGTGGCGAGGTGAAGCAACCTGTTGTTCAAAAGCAATTGAAGATTGAAAAAAAAAAAGCAAAGGAATGGGGGTGAATCATGATGAGGCTCATCAAGAGTCACCAACTTGAACAGCAACGCCAAAAACTGGCCAAACAAGAAAGCAATTCAGGGCCTTTGCTGACCAAGAAAATCCACCATTAGTGTGTTTGAGTATTTCCTCCATTTTTGCATTTGGGGAAATGGTGGAGATTGGCGGATTTTCCTGGCTTGCGAAGGCCCCAAGAAAGAGAAAGGCAAATCCAATGTCACCCCCCCCCCCCCTCCACAGCGAAGAGTTCTCCATAGGTTTTTTTACTCTGTCTGTTCTGTATGCACTTCAATTTTATCGACTCGTCTCGAGCAGCAGTGTGAAACCTACTATTGTACATGGTAACTGGGCCCATTAGTTTATCCTTCCTCTTCTCGAGGAGAATCATTGGTTGAGGAATGAGCTGTCACGAAAAAATCCCCTTCACCCCAACGGAACACGCACATTCACGCACGACGCTTCAGCTGTATTTACATTCGCATCCATGAATCAAAAAAATAACAAGGAAAAAAGAAAGAACCTGCCTGGAAGACGCACACGGATCCTCACTTCTTCAATTGGTTGTTTGAATGAAGCTTGCATTACAGAGGTAGAGACAGCTCCGCAAAGGGCCATCAGCTCGACTGTTTAAATTGTGATACCAGGATCCGAGACTCCCACTTCCCAAGCACTGTTGTCAGATCATCCCCCCCCCCAACACACACAGCTGCTCTTTTATGTGTAAGAAGACAAAAAAAATAGGGGGGGCTTTGGGATTGGGGCTATGAACATAATTACGGGGCGGGGTGTAGAGAAGAACAAGAACAAGAAAATGAAAAGGAACCACAGAGTTGACAATTCCGGCGGACGGGGGGGGGGGGGGTTTGATCGTCGAGAGTGAATGGAAAAGTAAATCTCCCGGCGGACGGGGGGGGGGGCATTTCCTTGTGTTTGAAGCATTAATCAAAAACGTCGAGGGGGTCAGGGTCCGACTCCGGGGGGGCCACACCTTCCTGGCTGTGACTCGCAGGCTGCGAGGAGTGCAACGTCTGTGATAGCAGAGCCGCTCTCCTCTGCGCCCTACGATCCCGGCTTGCGTGGAAGACAGGGAAGTGTTCAGGATGAAGCTCTTTATGGTTTATCGCAAGGAACATGCAGTTGTCAGCCCGTTCCGCACTCAAGACGGCACGGTGTTTCGAGATGACTGAAGAGAGGCGCTTGAAGTGCCTCTCCACGGTCGCCTCAGAGTGTGCACTCTTGGCGAGGGCACGGGCAAACATGTTTAAGTTCGTAAAGTCATCGTTCTCATACCCTTCCCCCCAAAAGCCCATGAACGTGTGCTTGTCACTGTACCCCCGGAAAAAAAACTCTCCCATCTCTTTCTTCAGAAGGTCACGGAGTTCTGTGTCGCTAATGTCATTCGTGTTTGTCCGCATGCGTGTGTAGGGGAAAAGGTAGTTCATGACGAGTTTCACCCCCTCCTCCCGCTCTTCCTTCGCCAGGAGGCGGTGGTTCATGGTTGGGTCAAGGAATTTAAAAAGTTCGACCCCGTCAAAGGAAAAGTGTTTTGCGGTCCTCGTCTCGATAGCATCGATGAAAACTCGCGCCTTCTCCAGTGTGCTGCCCGTGAACCCCTTTTCTTCAATGACCCTCGTCACCTCAGGGATGAGGTTGCTGATTCCCTGGACAAAGTCGATGAACGATGAACGGGCGCTTTGCAGTCTGTCCGTCAGGACTGCGATGGGCTTGGATAAACTTAAAAACAATGTTGTCTCATCCCAAAATCTGCTGTCATCCCTGTCGACCGTCATCAAAAAGGGCCGCAGCTGCTCCAGACGTAGGGCACAGTCATACAGACTGTTCCACCGGACATTCGTTGGGCGGATGACAGAGAGCTTTTTCCCCGCACCCTGGTTGGCGCGGAGCACGGTGTACTCGTCGGTCTTGGATGACCCGTACCTTTTAACCAGGTCGATAATTTTACCCCTCCATGCACGCATCCCGGGCACCTTCTGCACCATGTCCCCGAGGATGAGCTGGAGACTGTGCACTGAGCACCGATAGCTCAGTATGCCCCAGTCTGCGAGCTCTTTCCTGGTGTCCTCGAGGATGCTGTCGATTATGGCTTCGAAGGAGTCAGAGGCAGAAGAGTCTGCGGCACTGGGTGCCGCAGACTCTTCTTCTTCCATGACATCCTCTTCTTCGAAGTCCTCTGTGACAGCACCCTCGAGATCGACCTCCAGCTCCCTCACCTTTCTGAGAGCCTTCTGCATCGTTGCAGCGTTGTCTGCGACAACGCTGAACACCCTGATGTGCTCCTGGGCCAACTCCTTGATTGTGGCCTCCAGCACCTCCACCACAAATTTTGCGTCACATTTTCCCTGCACCTCAACATTTTTGAGGTAGTAGCAGGCTTTGCCATCGGAGATGGCAAAGCCTAAAAATCCCCGCCGCACGACGGTGGCTCCGTCGACCATGAGGAAGACGTCCCGCCCACGGAGACGCCTGTACATCTCCTGGCGGGTCACCTCGGCAAGGTCGTCGATCCGTGTTGCAATTTTTTCGTGGAAAAAATTCTTCCCCTTGACGAGGCCCTTGTTGAAAAAAATGTTCCGGAAAACGGTGTTGCCTGTACCGTATGAAAATGGCAAGTTGCATTCGGCAAATCCGAATGCAACTGTGTCCTCGTATGTCGTGAACCCGTATTGGCAGCCGTCCCCCTCTGGAGGAGGAGCAGCATTCGACCCCCCCACAGATGGCTGTTTTGGCTGTGTTGAAGAGAGTGAAGGGGGTGCTTCTGCCGTCTTGATGAGTGACGGGTGCACTCTTGTAAAGTGGCGGTCAACATTCCACCGTCGGCTCTTCCCGTTTTTGAACGTCTGCCCACAGTCCTCAACATTGCAAACCCACTCATCGTCCCCCTTACTTACATGTCGCATGTGGTCTGGTTCCTTCACCTTCCTGCCACGAACAGTGGCGGTTTCTTTTTTACCTTTCTTCTCCCCTCCTCCCCGGCCCTTGTCCTTGCCCTTCTCCTTCCCTTTCCCTCGGCTCCCTCCCTTACCCCCCTTCGATTTTTTAGGAGGCGGGTCGCTCTCGCTCGAATCGCTGCTCGCGGCATCATCTTCCACGTCGTCATCCTCATCGCTGCTGGGGACCTCAGGCTGGCTCGGCTGGCTTGGCTGGCTTGGCTGGCTCGGCTTCTCCTCCCGCTTCCTCTTCTCTCTCTGCAACGCGCGCGGGTTCTGCGACGGCTGGAGCACCACGCCGGGGAGAAGGCGCAAGTCCAGCGTCGTCCCGAAGCCAGGATCCATGGGCAGGGGCAAGGAGTGCTTTGCTACAGTGTAGCGCACATCCACCTTCTTCCCAGGCTTCGAGACAAGCTGCCCCCTCCACGTGCGCAGGTTGCCGTCCATGTCCTTCCACTCGTGGATGAAGTGAGCATTCTCTGCCAACCCCTCCGTGAACTGCGACACGCGCTTCACAGTCCAGGCGATCCTCTTCTCATCCTTCTCCTTGCCGCGCTTCATCGTTTCTGCATCCACGGAAAGATCCTGTTCGGGAGGAAAGTATGATGAGATAAAGCGAGTGATTTATGACGTTACTAATGTCACATTCTCCTACACGGTGAATGAAATAAGACAGAAATGCTTTCCGACAGAGTGCCGTACGCCATTCCTGTGTATAACTCGTAATACTAATAGCCAGATATCGATGAGAAATTGAATATCAGTGCATGAAAACCCAAGGTTTGATTCAAGATGACCAAGACAAATACTTCCCGAAAATGAAAATGTCAAAGTCATTTCAAAAAGGGTAGAGTCTGGGCTGACTCTCTTCAATTGAATTACAAGTTCAAACAGAAACTTAAAAAGACCTGTATCGGATCTTTGCAAAGTGAGTCTCAAGACAGAAATCTGGTATAGCCTGTATTTCCCTAAATAGGATCAAGACAGAAATCCAGTATGGCCTGTGTCGACTATCCTCAAGACAGAAATCTGGTATGGCCTGTGTTTCCCTAAATAGGATCAAGACAGAAATCCAGTATAGCCTGTGTCGGATCTTTGCAAAGTGAGTCTCAAGACAGAAATCTGGTATAGCCTGTGTTTCCCTAAATAGGATCAAGACAGAAATCCAGTATGGCCTGTGTCGACTATCCTCAAGACAGAAATCTGGTATGGCCTGTGTTTCCCTAATTAGGATCAAGACAGAAATCCAGTATAGCCTGTGTCGGATCTTTGCAAAGTGAGTCTCAAGACAGAAATCTGGTATGGCCTGTGTTTCCCTAAATAGGATCAAGACAGAAATCCAGTATGGCCTGTGTCGACTATCCTCAAGACAGAAATCTGGTATGGCCTGTGTTTCCCTAATTAGGATCAAGACAGAAATCCAGTATAGCCTGTGTCGGATTTTGAAATGGAATGCCGACAGTTTAACGTCATGTCGAGGACGAATCGTCACAGAAATGAAGGGGTGGGCTGAGTTTCGGGATTTTTTTTCGGATTTCTGGGCCCGCACCCCAATTTTTTTTTTTGGCCGATTTTTTTTGGATTTTGGGCCCGCACCCCAATTTTTTTTTTGGCCGGATTTTTTTGGATTTTGGTCCCACACCCCAATTTTTTTTTGGCCGGATTTTTTGGATTTTGGGCCCACACCCCAAATTTTTTTTGGCCGGATTTTTTTTGGGGTTTTTTCCCGTCTTCATTTGTTTGATTTTTGGGGCCGCATGGGGGATTCAGGGGCCAAAAATATCAGTTTTTTTAGGATTTCGTTCGACAATGGACAGTTTCAGACCACTAGAATCCGAGTTTGGGGTCAGAATTTTTTTTGAACACCTTTTGGGTGGATTTTTGCCTTGTCTGATTTTTCGGCTTTTTCGGCCCAAAACCGTACCAAACCTCATTTGTTTGATTTTTGGGACCGCATGGGGGATTCAGGGGCCAAAAATATCAGTTTTTTTAGGATTTCGTTCGACAATGGACAGTTTCAGACCACTAGAATCCGAGTTTGGGGTCAGAATTTTTTTGGTCATCTTTTGGGTGAATTTTGGCTTTCTCGACCAAAAAAAAAATTCTCCCGAAAAAAATCTCCCGAAATGGCCAAAAATTGGCCAAAAACCGTGTTTTGGACCAATTTTTCACCCTGTGCTCGACATGGTGGGTTCCTCCGGAGGCGCCTCCGGAGGCCTCCGGAGGACCTCCGGAGGACCTCCGGAGGACCTCCGGAGGCGGGTGGAGGCCTCCGGAGGCCTCCGGAGGACCTCCGGAGGCCTCCGGAGGCCTCCACCCGCCTCCGGAGGTTCCTCCGGAGGAGGCCATTTTAGCTCCTCCGGAGGCCTCCGGAGGCGGAGGCCTCCGGAGGCCGGAGGCCCGGAGGCGCCTCCGGAGGCCCGAGAGCCTTGCTTCGTTTCAACCGTTTTTCTGCGTACCAGTCAGTCCGCGCTCTGCGTGAGAGTGCCTTTGGTGACGCAACAAACATGAAACACGACCTGGAGGTGTACCTCATGAAAATACACAAGGATACCCTTGCTTCTGTTTTTGAAGAGAAGGGGGAGAAGAACCTGCCCGTACATGAAAGGCACCAGTCTCTCGTTCACTGGCGCAAGAGTATGTGCAAAGCGGCGGAAGATGAAAAGGTGACCCAACGTGGTGGTTCTTTTGCCCTGCATTTTTTTGTGAATGTGCACCAGATTCGCTTGAGAATTATTACTCAGAACAAGGAAGGTAAACCCAGGGTCAGGGAGTTACGGCCTCGCACATGGTGTGAGAAGGCAAAGAACTGGGAAGCAGGAAGTACGGCTTCTCTCCCTACTATCTTCCTTTACCAGTACCGGCAGGATACCCAAACGAATTTTTACTCCCTCCACCTCCCCACTGAGCGTGACTTTTCCCGTGCTTCAAGTGTTTTTTATAGAATTCAGAACATGGGTCCAAACGTGGAAAACGCACAAGAACAAATGGAGCAAGAGGATATGCGGAGGAAGGCGGTCCCCATGGCACTCCCCTGTCCCGGTCCACGGAGGCCCCACGTACCTGACAAGGGCATCGACAATCCCGCGTCTCGTCATGATACCCTCACGCAACGTCTTCTCTTGTTTTCCCTGAGCACAGTCAATGTGCCTGGTGATGGGAATTGCCTGTTTCATGCTTTTCATGAATGTCTCACAGGCAACCCACGTGGGGGCGCTTCCCTTCGCGAAGAAGCCGTCAATTTTGTGACTGCAATGGCGGCTTCTCTTTCATGCAGAGAGGTGCAACCGGAAGTGGAGGCGGTGAGAATGTGGGGAAATCTCCCGTACCATCCCTGCCAACCCCTTGACGACGGTAGTGAGCCATACGTGCTTACCCGTTTAAGAACGAGAAGGTATGCAGAGGATGACGAAATTTCTGTTCTTTCCACAATGAAGAATGTCTTGATCACAGTCGTCACGAACATGATTTATCCTGGTAATCATGATGACTTTGCTTCAGGATTTAACAGTTATGTCCCCCTTTCTTACAACTTCACCTCCATTGACACCACCCTCCAGGATTTTCCTCCAGACAGACGTGTGACCCTGGCTAACCTGGGTCAGGCTGGGGTTGGGGATCATTTCATGTGGATCAAAGGGACACAGGCCAACTTGGAAGCCACACATCGCAAGGGTTTGCGTTCTGTTTCAACAAGAGCTGGGACCTGACACAGGCCAATCAAGGGGTTGCCCCCCCCCCCCCCACTCCTGGTGTAGTGGTAGTGACTACAAAAAGGACTAACATTGCAAGAAGGTGCTGGGAGGCTTGCTTTTCCATTCACTCTCGACGATCAAACCCCCCCCCCCCCCACTTCACTTTTCCATTCACTCTCGACAATCAAGCCCCCACTTCTTGACTGCCCCCCCCCCATGTTACTTTCAACAAACTTTGCCCATCCTTCAATCTTCCATTCGATCAGTTTGGCTTTTTCCAAAGCCTCGTTTTCCTTTTATTTCAATAGTCCACACCTAAACGGCGTACGCCTTGGCAAGCGTTTGAAAGGACAGCCTTGGGATTGCAGCTCACTGGAATCGCTGAAGGAAGCCCCCCGCCCCCCCCCCCCCCCGCCCCCACCCCCACCCACTCTCCCTTTCACAAGTCACGATACATTCCCACACCATACTGTTCCATGTGCACTCCATCCAACAGGACCGCCACACGTGTTAAACCCCATTCCCTGTTCCCAAGGCAGGGCAACCTTTATGGTTGAGTGGTGAGGGGCACAAAGAGACAATAGGTTTTAATGCAGATGCGGACATGTTGGAAAGAGCTCCCCCACCCCCCAACACACCATTCTTGTGCTCCGCTCCCTTCTACTTCTATTTCACTACCCCCCCCCCCCAACACACACAGGCACGGGCCAGGACCCGTGCAGGGTTAACCCGCCTAACAATTAGTAAAGAGTGATCACCAGTGACAACACCCGTGCAGGGTTACCCACTTGACAATTAACAAAGAGGGCTCAACACCCGTGCAGGGTTAACCCGCCTAACAATTAGTAAAGAGCGATCAACAGTGACACCACCCGTGCAGGGTTTACCCGCCTAACAGTTAATAAAGAGTGATCAACGGTGACAACACCCGTGCAGGGTTACCTACCTGACAATTAATAAAGGAGGGATCAACACATGATGAGGCACGGGAGGGTGGCAAAAGGCCCCCAGACCCCAGAAATCACCGAAAAATGACATTCTCGATGTGCGGTGGGTCTGGTTTCTAGGTTTTTCGGGAGAAAATTGGCCAAAATAATTTCGGAGACAAAATTTTGTTAGGGATTTCCGTTTGCTATGCCTCCTCTACCAGTGTCAGCACACTGCCCCCTTTTTTAACAGGGAAGGCCGTGCAAAAATCATGCACAATGTTCGTCGCCTCCGCAGCCTCGGGACTCTCTGCGCTCTTCTTCTTCTTAATCGACTTTGCCGCCGGCTTCGCTGCCGGCTTCGTTGTCGTCTTCCCCATTTTTGTGAATCAGGTCTGCGAGCTGGGATGGGTGGAAACGTCCGTTTCGTTTGGTGTGGCTGTACTTCAGTGACGAGTGCCACATTGCATAGGTATCATGGGAAAAATGAGTGAAAATAGGTGAAAAGACTCCCGCTAGGGGGAGTCAGACTCCCCCTAGCGGGAGTATAGACTCCCGCTAGCGGGAGTTGGACTCCCCCTAGTTGAGACTCCCGAAAAGGGTTACCCTACCCCCGCTGGAGTCCACCGTGCATGTTACCTTGTTGTGTCCTGGTTCGAGACAAAGAGTGCACGCCGACTCCTTGCGAGTGCGCTTCGGCGGTGCAGGCAGCAGCACAGGGGCAGTCCTTTTCCCCCTTGCCGTTGTGGGCTGTGGCAGGGCTGGGGCAGAAACTTCCGCTGCCAGTGCTGGGGCGACTGTTGACAGTGTCCGGAGGCCGCCTCCGGAGGCGATTTTTCCTCCTAAAAATGGGTTTTTGGCTGGCGGAGGCGCCTCCGGAGGAGGCCATTTTTGCTCCTCCGGAGGCCCGAGAGCCTTGCTGTTGTTAGTGCTGGTAGAGGGGGTAGAGGGATGTCATTATCGTGAAGAGCCACCCGGGTGTGACGAACCCTACGATCTGCAAGTGGTGGTACTTGATGGTTGCAGGAGGGGAAGTGTGTAATAGCACTGTAATAGCAGTGGAATAGTGCTGTAATAATACGAAAAAAATAAAAATAAAGGTAACTTTCAATGCAGGCACCCACATTTTGAGGGAAAGCCGGAATTGAAGGTTCTTTTATTATCGGCTAGTCAACCTCCACGACCGGGTTGGAGAACCCGCATTTGGTTCGATCAACGTACCTCGGTACAGAACCAAATAGTTTTTCTCCATGGACGGTTTTGGAGGCTAGCCACGTTCTCGTTACCCCCCAACTACCCCCCTTTCTTGTGATACCTAAAGCACGGTCGACTCCTCCCTAGGTACAGATGGTATAAGTTGAATTCGGATGCACATCGCGCCCACTGTGGCGCACGTTAACGCTAATGACTGTGTGATGAGCAACCGGCCCCATAAACAGGCGCCCGGCTCTGCCAATGACCGTGTAGTGTGCAACCGGCCCCATAAACAGGCGCCCGGCTCTGCTGGTCAACGTGAGATGAGCAACCGACCCCTTAACTGGCGCTCGGCTCTGCCAATGACCGTGTAGTGAGCAACCGACCCCTTAACCGGCGCTCGGCTCTGCTGGTCAGCGAGAGATGAGCAACCGACCCCTTAACTGGCGCTCGGCTCTGCCAACGACCTTGTAGCGAGCAACCGACCCCTTAACTGGCGCTCGGCTCTGCCAATGACCGTGTAGTGAGCAACCGACCCCTTAACCGGCGCTCGGCTCTGCTGGTCAGCGTGAGATGAGCAACCGACCCCCTTAACTGGCGCTCGGCTCTGCCAACGACCGTGTAGTGAGCAACCGACCCCTTAACTGGCGCTCGGCTCTGCTGGTCAGCGAGAGATGAGCAACCGACCCCTTAACTGGCGCTCGGCTCTGCCAATGACCGTGTAGTGAGCAACCGACCCCTTAACCGGCGCTCGGCTCTGCTGGTCAGCGTGAGATGAGCAACCGACCCCCTTAACTGGCGCTCGGCTCTGCCAACGACCGTGTAGTGAGCAACCGACCCCTTAACTGGCGCTCGGCTCTGCTGGTCAGCGAGAGATGAGCAACCGACCCCTTAACTGGCGCTCGGCTCTGCCAACGACCTTGTAGCGAGCAACCGACCCCTTAACTGGCGCTCGGCTCTGCTGGTCAGCGAGAGATGAGCAACCGACCCCTTAACCGGCGCTCGGCTCTGCTGGTCAGCGAGAGATGAGCAACCGACCCCTTAACTGGCGCTCGGCTCTGCCAACGACCGTGTAGTGAGCAACCGACCCCTTAACCGGCGCTCGGCTCTGCTGGTCAGCGAGAGATGAGCAACCGACCCCTTAACTGGCGCTCGGCTCTGCCAACGACCGTGTAGCGAGCAACCGACCCCTTAACTGGCGCTCGGCTCTGCCAATGACCGTGTAGTGAGCAACCGACCCCTTAACCGGCGCTCGGCTCTGCTGGTCAGCGAGAGATGAGCAACCGACCCCTTAACTGGCGCTCGGCTCTGCCAACGACCGTGTAGTGAGCAACCGACCCCTTAACTGGCGCTCGGCTCTGCTGGTCAGCGTGAGATGAGCAACCGACCCCTTAACCGGCGCTCGGCTCTGCCAATGACCGTGTCGCGAGCAACCGACCCCTTAACTGGCGCTCAGCTCTGCTGGTCAGCGTGTGATGAGCAACCGTCCCCTTCGCTGGCGCCCGGCTCTACTAACGACCGTGTAGTGAGCGACCGGCCCCTTAACAGGCGCTCGGCTCTGCTGGTCAGCATGTAATGAGCAACCGGCCCCATAACAGGCGCCCGGCTCTGCTAGTCAACAGGAGCAACTGGCCCCGGCACGGCCTCACACCTCATAATTCCCGAGGCACGGAGGTGACGCCCTCCTGACGCGCAAATGCCCGAGGCAATGAGGAGACGCCCTCACATATCCTGTTCCCGACACAAGGAAGTGGTGCCTTCCCTCGAATACGGATCTCCGCGACAAGGAGTTGGATTTGAAGAGCCCGCTCGGCGTTCAGAGGCCCCCTTTGGTATGTGAACGCTCGACGACTGGAGGGGTCACCCCCTCCTTCATGTGGGAACGCTCGGCATTCGTCAGCAACGCCCTCCTTGGGTATGGGAACGCTCAGCGTCTGGAGGAGACACTCTCCTGTGTGTGACTACTCGGTATTCGGAGATGACACTTTCCTTTGCATGTAGGCGTCCAACATTCGAAGACGGGAGACCCTTTCATGGCAGCATTGGAGGCAGGAAGTGTCATCGCCTCGTGCCCATGTGGTCGGCAGATGTAGATGGCAACCCTCAGGCAGTGTGGGTGACCGCACGGCTCTCGGGGGCTCACCACGCAGGAGTATAAAGGAAACCCCCCCCCCCCCCGGTCGTGCACGCGCCAAGGGGACGATGAGGCCGCGCCCGCCCCCGCCTATGTCCCAAGTACGCCTGACATGGACAGATCATTGAGTGCTATCATAATGGGACACCGAGTACACACCTCCGTACGGATGTACGCGATCTGGAGTCTCCTGAGCAAGAGCCATAAACAACGGCTGTGCCCCGAGTCTTCAGGTGAGAAGCTGTTAGCAAATGTTACCACCTGTCACAATCGTCGGATACCCAGGGGTACCGCCTACCTGGCGTATGCGTGCCCGTAAACCGGTTCAGACGCGCTCCCCTCTTGGTATACACGACAGGTCAGAGAGAAGATACCCTCATTGTACTCGGACGCCCGGGGTATGGAGATGCCAGCGCAGTCGGCTATCTGACAGAGCAGCCAGGCAGGTGTGTTATTGGCCCCGACGTCGAATGGAGCCATGGCAGGCACACAGCGAAGGACGCGTCCGGCTCTCCACTCACAGCATCCGTACCCGCGGGTCCACCTGTCGCTACCGGCTGCGTCCACTCAACACGCCTTACCCCGGCCCACATGAGTATGCCTGACATGTACACCCTGGAGAGCTACGCCGATCTCGCTGTCGATGGCAGGTGCTGTGTCGCAGAGCGACCTACCCAACCCCTCCGCCACCTGCTGGAGGCGTCTGGGGAATCACACCTCAAGCTCATCATCCGATACGGCTAGCCTACTCCCTGGATACCCCCTGCTGCGCCCCCTACAACTCCACTTCGACTCCCCCACTACCTCTGATGTTCCTAGCAGTACCGCTGATGTCTCTTCGACACCCACGTATAGAAACCCGAACCACCGCGCCCTCTCAGCCTGTCACATGGATGAATCTTTCCCCCGATCGGCTCGGTCAGTATGCCCGTCACACCCTGCAAGTGAGATAGGAGCCTTTAGCAAGCTCTCGTCACAAGCGCCCATCAGCTGACCAGTAATAGGGCTGTGCCAAGACGTCATGAGCCTGTGGCTTCAGACACGTGCTGACCTAGACTATCCCCGGGTTGAGACAGTAGCGATCACGGGCAGGCGCTCAGTGAAGTCTGCGCCGCTTGACGAAGATCCACGCCGTGTCCCTCCCGTGGCTGCATCTCTGGGGACCGAAAAGGAATCATCATGCCAGGGTAAATCCGGGCATCACCGGCGCGCTGTTCCCGGCAGCGACCTCTCTGCTCTTAACGACACTTCAATTGCTGCCAAAGGCATCTACGACTCCCGCCGATGCACCTCCGATATGGTGATTGAACGCCGCAAGGGATACGGGATGCCACATCATGCGTGTACTAAGGAATGACAGGTCAAACGCAACAGACGCCTCGCAACCCCAAAGACGCTGAGGTGCTGACATGTAGGGAGGAAAACTCATCCCTACAGGAGAACGCCTTCGACCCCCTCTCGATCGCCGCTTATCCGCCGATCTCGCAGATGCGTGGCCATCCGCGGTGGCGCCGACCTCTCACGACGTCTTCATCCGCAGGGATTGCCCCCTCCCTTTGTGGTCCCTCGGCTGCGGCCGGATGCTCAACTGTGCCCCCATCCACGCCGACCCCAGGGTTCGCACAAGGCCGCTCTGCGGTGGCGCGTGACCTGTCATGGCGTCAGTAACCTCCCGTTGTATCTGACCCCTTAGACGAGGACCGTAAACCCCGAGATAGAAACCCTTCGCGGCCAGGCGAACGAGGATGTCGAACAACCCCAGGCCTCACAGGGAAGTTGCACGAAGCGTCTCCGCCACGAAAGATACCCGCAACGTATGGACGTGCAGAGCACCGCGCGCAGGCTGCGGAGATCCAACGAGAGGCGATTCTCTGGGACGGCAGGGCCGTCGAAGAGACAGGGTGGCGATGCTCGCCTCGATGCCTAGCTGAGCGTGAGGTTCACTCCGACGCACTTGAATGTGCACCCTCACACCTGAAGAAGGACGGGGAGTTGGTACTGGCAGAAGATTCGTGATGCCGCATATCAAGCTGCTGGGATGCGCCTTGGAGTACGCCGATGACGGATAACGGTAGTCTGATCAAACGTTCCTGCTCGACACACAAGACGAGGCGAGAAAGACAGCGATCGGTCCAATGAGGCTCATTCCTCGACGTATGGCGCAGCGCATAGCGCGCTGCGGATGCTGACGATCTGAAGTAGGTGGGTTTGCTGCCCCGCGTCAGAGGCGACAGATGTGGAGCTGGCACACAACGCAACGCCCCTCGACACCAGAATACCGTGAGGAACCACACCCGTCGAGCAGGCCGCGTATCAACAAACAAAGGGATCTCAAATCACGGAGACCCTCAACACCTACCTCGTGTGCAGCCCAGGACCGGAAGCTGTCCACGGCCAGATCAGCTCCCTAAAGCAACTATCGACGCATCCTTGTGCATGATCTTCGACCCTGAGGAATAGCAGCCTAGGTATCGCAGTTGCACAGATACATCGTAACCACGCACCAGACATGCGTGACCTCCATCGGTGACGACTCCTTCTGCTCTGATGCCGAGACAAGGAGGCGACCTCCGTCCGGGAACGCGGAGGTGAAGCCATCCTTTTTGTGACCGCGCCCACGACACGAAGGTGACGTCCATCCTTTGCAATATGAGCGCCCGAGGTGCGGACGTGAAGTCCTATTGAGAACACCAGGGACGTGAATGTGACGCCCCTCTCTTACGATAGCTTCCTAGGCATGGACGCGATATCCGTATTATGAATATCTAGTACGGAGGCGACGCCCTCCTTTTGATAGTACCCGATACGCGGAAGTGCCGTCCTCATTTCCCGACAGGTATGTTCTCGTCCCTACATCGACCTCGAAGCAACTCTCCGGGCAATCAGGCATGAGGATACCTGTTTCACGCGCACAACCGGTTCCTCTTCCTTATACCGGCAAATGTCTCATCCCGATCGGGCATGGAGATGGACGCCCCCCCCCCCCCCCCCAGTTGTGTGCACGGTGGGATCTTGTAAATCTTACATGTATAACTACAAGTATATACATGTATTATACATGTATAATACTTGCATGTCAACTATTATACATGTATAATACATGTACATGCCTGAAATATACATGTAAAATACATGTATATCAAGTAAAAATACAAGTATAATACTTGCATGTCAACTATTATACTTGTATTTTTACTTGATATACATGTATTTTACATGTATATTTCAGGCATTTACATGTATTTTACATGTATAATACTTGTCATGCAAGTATTATACATGTAAAATACTTGCATGACAAGTAAAATACATGTATAATACTTGCATGACAAGTAAAATACTTGCATGCAAGTAAAATACATGTATTTTACTTGCATGCAAGTATTTTACTTGTCATGCAAGTATTTTACATGTATAATACTTGCATGACAAGTATTATACATGTAAAATACATGTAAATGCCTGAAATATACATGTAAAATACATGTATATCAAGTAAAAATACAAGTATAATAGTTGACATGCAAGTATTATACTTGTATTTTTACTTGATATACATGTATTTTACATGTATATTTCAGGCATATACATGTATTATACATGTATAATAGTTGACATGCAAGTATTATACATGTATAATACATGTATATACTTGTAGTTATACATGTAAAATTTACAAGATCCCACCGTGTGTGTAACATCGGATCCTCGCGCTGATAGTTTGAGCCAGTGCACCCGCTGCACTAGATACTCCCACCACAATGAGCCAGCGGCGACCAGCAGTGCACTCTCGGCCACGACAAGCCCGAACTAGGGCCGAAGCTGCGGACGACAGCGAAAAGGTCAACCCGGCGCATGAGTAAGGAAGCACCCGCCGGGAGGCATGGCAGGCCTAGCGACATGCTCGACACCAAGCCACTGCGCAGCAATTTGGATCCCTGTATACCGAGCTTCTGCAAGGAACCCTCAGGTGCACGGAGGTGATGAGGATAGACAGCAGACGAGCAGATACTCCGCATCGCAGCACCCGGGGGCCTTGTCTCGAAGGACTCGAAACGGACCTACGTGTGTTGACCCCTTCGTCACCGTGTCAAACACATTCAGCTTAAGAGGGACCTCGCAAAACAGCTGCTGATGCCTGCGTTCACGCCGAATCTGCCCGCGTCGTGGCCCCCGATACAAAGCTGGGTGATGTGACGAGTGTATTCACCGATGTGCGCTCCGCAACGCCGATATGAGAGGCGTGAAGCGTACCATGTCAACCCACACGATCCGCTGTCTCATGCAGGCCTGCATAGGCTATGAAGTGAAAATCATTGGAGATGCCTCCATGGTGGCCTTCGTCAACCCTGCGTCCGGTGTGAACTCCGCCATCCGTACGCGCCCTGCTGTCTGCGAAGGCCCAGGCGCAAGAAGCCGAGTAGCGATACAATACGAATTACCGCCACTACATCATGATGATCAGAAGCTGATGAAAACATCGCACCCATACCTGGTGCGAACTGGCGAAGTTGTCTGCGATTGACAGTTCGTCGGTGGACGCTTCCTGCTCTCTGAGACGACTGCGCGGGGCCTGGACAACGGTGCATGAATCACGCGGTCACCTGGGCGAACGGACCTCTCAGATCGACCCTACGTGGTATGACCGTCAGACTAACATAATCCCTGTTTACGTCGAATGTCGACGAGCCCGTCCAGACGACAACTCTATCCTACATATCGATGCGCGGAAAATACTGCTCCCCAGCTGACCGACGACAGTGAACTTCTCGGAGATACTACAGCCGGCGCTAATACACTAGACTGGATCCAGATCGATGATACCCATATATCCTCCCACATGCCCCGCTGAACGATCGTGGACCAACCGCTTCGCCACCACAGAGTTCATCAGCTGTCCCAACTGTCCGCTAAGCCTGCAGCCTGCGCAGACCGACAATGTGACCCACGCGATCGGTGCGATATCACAACGCAGGATGGTATCTACTACTCCTGCATCCTGCGTTGAGACACATGGGTCTGGACTACAACCGCCGACTACGTCTGCTGGAGATCGGATGTCTCAAGGCCAGATCCCGACCCTGACAACACCTGATGACTACTGCGCTACTCCCTTGTATGAGCGAGACTGCGATGGGATCAGGTCGCCCATAGAGAGCAGCGAAGGGATGACAAGTCTTCTCTATGGGCCACCTGTATGTCCTCAATATCGATCGAGCCAGGCGGCAACTAATGACAATCCACGGACCGCCTGGCTTCTCGATATGTCCCATCGCAGACGAGGTATCAGGTGCATGCCAATGCATATATGTATTATCTTGATGGATGTGCATACCGAAAGATGTCTATCAATATGTTGGAACAACCTTACGTGTGTGGTAAAGGATGTTGAGGATAGAGAGATCCGAAACATCAACAAGCTGGAGTTGACCCTCGATAATAAAAAATAAATTATTTAATTGGTGCCCCTGATTTACCCCTTTTTCACTACGCACAAACTACGCAATCTGGGGGGGGGGTCTCGCTTTTTGGTCCCCCCCCAGTTTTTTTTGGTCCCCCTTTCTGTGTGGCTACTGAGACAGGACTGGAGGCACTGCGCTGACCGAGCAAAAAATTATTGCCAGAACTCACTATACACCGTACGAAAGAACGCACGACATGTGGGGCGGGACTCCAGAAACACCTGGGCAAGGTTGCCCCATGCCCAGAAACACCTGAGAAGGAAGTGAGTTCCAGGAGCCGCGTAGAACACCCTCGAGATTGTGAATGATGATACGATCACAGCCTTCAGGGCGATGCGAGGTGCCACCCTGAAGGTGGCCCTTGACATCAAGGAGAGCGTCGGCCGAGGGGTCGACGAAAAGCTGAAGAAGGCGCTACTGGCACTGGATCCCGCGGGGTATACGGAGGTCACCGCCACACAGGCAACCTCCGCTGACAACGTCCAGGAGACGTTATCCGAGGGGATCACAACGGCACTAGAGATCTGTGTCACGGGATCCAGGCGCCCACTCTCCCTCGACGGTCTGGGGATTGTTGTTGGGTATGGTGTCGTTTCCTGCAGCTGCAAAAAAGCGTAGCAACTGTGCTTCCTTCTTCCTTAATGATGCGTTGACGCTTCCACCCGGAGGAGCTGAAGCAGGCACCGCTTAATGATGCGTTGACGCTTCCACCCGGAGGAGCTGAAGCAGGCACCGCTTAATGATGCGTTGATGCTTCCACCCGACGAGCTGAAGCAGGCACCGCGCCAAAGGGCACCCCCAAAGAGACCTGCAAAGACTGCGTCGAAACCCGCACCGAAGGCTGCCAGCGCTGCAGCACCTGAAGAACCTGCAGCACCTGCAGCACCTGAAGCGCCTGCACCCTCACTGACCCCGGAACAGCAAGAACTCCTTGAGTTTGGGGTCCCGGCATAGAGACAGAGAATGGCTGAGTAAATCAAAAAATGAGACCCCCCCCCCTTTTCACTACGCACAAACTACGCAATATGGGGTCGTCAGGGGCACCACAATGATTTTCAGAAAAAATGAAATAAATTGCTGTAATAATAGGTCTACCCCCCCTTTACTGTTGCTGCATAGTGCAGTTTCCGCCACGTGCGTTGCACGGTTGGACGGGGGCGCGACCACCACCACCCTTCATCAGGAAATCGGGTTGTGTGTGCGTTGGTGCTCGGCCCCTCTCGCAGATCTTGACTAGGCAGGCTGCCCCCCCCTCCCCTCTCCAGCCCTCTGGGCAAATTATTGCTTTGTTGTGCTTCTCGCGTCGCGCGAAGATACTTGCTCCGCACTATTCACTAAATCTCCCCGCGCCCCCCCGCGCTGCCAAAGCAGGCTGTCAAAGGCCGACCTGCCGTGCCCCCCTGTGTCTAGGGTGTATGTGTGCTGGAACAGCCCCACCACCCCATTGTGGCAGGCAGGAGGGGTGCGAGAGGGGGAAAACTGACCAAAAACAGCACTTTATTTTGCCCACCTTTTTGCTCTGCTATAATCCTAAGACTAGGGCCAGTCTAGAACGTGTGTCCCAGTGGTACAGCATTCTTCCTCGACACAAGTCTCTTTCTGCTTGCTTTGACTGGGGTGAGAACGTTTCGCCTCTTCTGTTTCGCAGGTATATGTCACTTTGCGTCCAAAAGGTCACTCGCCCCCTCCCTTTAACCAACTTCCCAACAAGCCTTTACGGGTTTGCGGGTTTGCAAGTTAGTTAGGGATTTCCGTTTGCTAGGCCTCCTTGAGTTGAACTTCTATCTCACTTCCCCCCGCTGACTCTTCAGTGTGTTATGGCAGCCAAGGCTGCTTTGCTCATGTGCGTCATCCGATGCAGCATCTTTACATGAATCTTCCATGCCACCAATCTTGGCCCTGCATTTGCCTTGTTTGACTCTGGCAGGATACGAATAACAGAGCAAGATGAACAGCCCCTGTCCCGCCACCGGCGCCACCTCGGTCTGGGTTATAGGCAAACGCCTCCACCAGGCGGCTGTACACCCAATCCGGGGCCGGGGTACACCCGGCGCCCATCGATGGGATTTATTGATATTCTTGCTCCCTTGACCCCCACTCCATACATTTATGATTTTTTGTACCCTTCACTACCCCCCCCCCCTTTGTGTTGAATTTGCATTGTGCACGGCTGGGTCGTGACACCCACGGCATTTTCCCCCGTTGGTGCTTCTGATTTCAGGACAGTCACCGGATTGCTTCAGAAGTGGGTTCGGATTCATCGGAACCCACCAGTGCCAAACTACCGGTCTCCTTTAAGCACTGCCTCGGAGACCTCAAGAGAATGTCGCCCCTTCGAGAGCCCAGGGCCGGGGGTGATTCTTTCCACGCCAGACAGGGGGATCTTTGAAGAAGGCCACCCCTTCAGGGAGGCAGAAGGGGGGTGGACATTCTCTCAGGGTCCCCTTGGCCGTGTTTTGTGGGACGGCTTACCTGTCTACAGTTCTGGGAGAATGTCCGCATATTCTTTTTGCCACCTTCAATTTTTGTCACCACACACGCATACACACATCTGCAGGTCATCACTCCGGTTTGCTCGGGCAAGCACCAGCCCCCGACATCGGATGGGTGGGAAGAAAAATGCGCGATCGCGGAAGGAGGCTGCCCAACAGCAGCAGCAGCAACAACAGCAGCAGCAGCAGCAAACCAGTGCCGAGGCGTCACCCACCCAGCCTGCAGATGCCGTAGTTGCGGAAGCGGGTGAAATCATGTCATCACCTCCAGCTCCTGTTGCGAGCACTCCAGTTGAGACTTCCCCGTTCGTTGACCACCTCGCCAGGCCGGCGTGGGTGTTCTGCTTCTCACTTCCATTCCTGTTTGTGTGCGTTGCCTCCGGTGATTACGTCATTGAAGGAACCTCGAACACCGACGGATCTGGCGCGCTCTACGGGCTGATCGCATGGATCATCGGGACATGCACAGCTATGGTTGTCACCGTGGTGCGGCGCAGCATCTCCCTGGCAAACGCGGTGCTCCGGCAGGACCTGCTCCTGTCGCAGGAGCAGGAATCCCCGCCTCCTGCCGCCGCATCCACAAGCGACGAAGCCCCGATCGCAGCTCCAGGCAGCCCCGCTCAGCACCCGGTCTCCACACCAACAGATATGCTGTCCCCCTTGACCATGGGCGGTGCCACCATGTCTGCTGACTTCTCATGTGACCCGCCCGATGCAGCGTCCAGCCTCGCAGACCTCACGCGCAAGAACTCTGTGCTCGAGGAGCTGCTGCGGCAGAATATGGATTCTGGGGAGAAGCTCGAACAGGTTCAGTCCGGCCACCGCACAGAGGTCGAGCAACTGAAGATCCAACACGATGCTCATGTGAAGAAGCTGGCATCGCAGCTCAAAGCAAAGGTATGGCACTTTGCAAGCTGCCCACCTTTTCTGGGCGATATTTATTTTTTGGAAGAGTCTTTTCGTACGAAAAAGACCTCTGGCAGCGTTCGGTATCCCGCACACCTGCACTCGCAGACACCGTTCGTACAAACAAGCCATGCATCCTACAAGCCCTTTTCTGTCCGAGTTTCTGTCCGAGCGAAGGCTCCCAGACACACAACGTGTTTAATTGTTGTTTTGAGCAAACTTTTAGCGTCACAAAGCGTTCACAGCAGATGAGTCCACACCACCCAGCCCCCGTTCCTTGGAGCTCGGAGGGTGTTGGTGAGGTTCATCACATGGCATCACACCGCACATGTTACCACAGGAAGAAGAGATTCGCCGGATCACCAGCGAGCGTGCTGCCCCCAGCCCATCGCCGAAGCGTGAGAACCCGAACCTTGAGGCGGCCTACCGGGAGCTGGAGGATCGGAACCAAGACCTGGAGGTCCAGCTCGCTGCCCTCCTGGTTGGGCAGCTGGAGGGTGAGACGGACGAGCTTTCTGACAGCCGGCGCCGCATTCAGGACCTCGAACAGGCGGTGGTTAGCCTCACAGAGGAGCGCGACACCGCCGAGAAGCGCCACTTCGCACAGGTGGAAGTGCTCCAGCAGGCCGCCACTGCGGCACAGCCCACCACACCACAGACACCTGACGCAAGCCCGGGAAGCGAGGCACCTGAAGAACGGTCGGAACCCGATGCTGCCGCTGCCAACCCAATCAAGCACGTGGAGGACCAGCTGAGGGAATACGAGGAGGACCTGGAAGAGACAAGGAGGGAATACGAGGCCCGGGTTGAGCAGCTCCAGGAGAAGTTGGATGACAAGCTCGCTGAATGCTCCGGCCTGAAGGACGAGTTGGAGGAGCAGTCTTCACTTCGCACTGCCGCTGAGGACAAGGTGAAGGCGCTTCTGGAGGATGTCCGGGATATGACCGCTGCGCTGCGTGCCGAGCAGGCGGAGAATGATGTTGAGGAGGGTGCGGCACCCAGCTGTGGGTGGGAGAGGCGGCAGATGGAGATGCGGCGGGGCCACCTTGCGCAGCTGATGTGGCACGAAGAGGATATCCGCACAGTGCAGGCGAAGATGTCTGAAGGCCACACGAGGCTTGTCTCCTTGGTGGATCTCACAGCTGCGGAGCAGACAGCGGTCCAGAAGATTACCGAGGCCAAGGTTCAGATGGCCACTGCACTGCACGACGCGGTGCGGGTTGCGAACACATGCGCTGAGGATCTCAAATCGTACGCAGACATGTGCATTC
This sequence comes from Rhynchopus euleeides, assembly GCA_963210315.1. NCBI lineage: Eukaryota > Euglenozoa > Diplonemea > Diplonemida > Diplonemidae > Rhynchopus > Rhynchopus euleeides. Next base: position 1,617,297 of record OY723267.1, read on the forward strand.
TCCCGTCCGATGCCAACCCAGACAACCTGCTCTCTCAGTCCGTCATCCAAGCTGTTGAAGATCTGAAAGAGAGGACCGGCAAGCTCCCCAGTCTCTACCGCGTCCCAGTGAGTGCAACCGCTGACTCCTCATGAACTGAGTTCAGCGGGTTGTGTTGAGTGGCCCCGCCACCCTTCCATTCCGCTTGGTTTGTTGAACACATGATTCCCCACCAACCCCTCCTCCACCGCCTGATATTCTTTTTGTGTTCGCGCTTCCTTGCAGATGGCTTCTTAGAAAAGAGAACACAGGCACACGCACACGCACACGCACACCGGCGCTGCACACGTGTCTACATCAACGAAAGGTTTTGAGAGGGTTTATCCCCCACCCCCCGCATCCCGCTGTTCCGACCCCCTAGTTTCGGGTAGTCCGTATGATCTTCTGTACGTTACTGCCGTCCAGGCCAGCATGATGTATTTGATAGCATACGCCTGGGATCTTCTATTCATGCAGTCTCAGAAGCCAGTGTTTTTTTTTGTCTCAGAAGTGATTCTTCATCATTCAGCATATCGCAAGGCAATCCACCAGGCGTGGCAATTCAGAATCGTTGTGGGGGGAAGGGGAGTCTCGCAGGTTGAGCGCTGCTTGGTTGGGTTCAATCAATTGGGCTTATACAGCGTCTTCGCTTGTCGTTCTTCTCCATCAATCGTCAGTTTTCAGCTATTTCAACAGGAAATGCACCAAAAATGCACTGACAACCCTCCGAGAGAAGACCCCCACAAGAGAGGACGATACCGCAGATCACGGGTTCCTACGGGCCAGGTGCAGAATGTGAAAATCTATTCAGTTCTGCCAGTCGTGCTCTGCACACCGCCCCCCACCTTCATCAGGCGAGGCTGTTTAGGAAGGATGGAGAGTGTGGAAGCGGCAAAAGAGCAGTAAAACACGCAAACCCGCCATCAAACGAAATTCCAAACAGAGTAGAGGAAGAGCTGTAGTGACTTGCTTTACCCGGGATATCCCCCACGCAACCTGCATAACGAGTGAAGGGTGATCATTCTTGTGCTCCCTTCTACTTCTATTTCACTACCCCCCCCCCCCCACCACACATGTGGTGACTACAAAGAGGACTAGCATTGCAAGAAGGTGCTGGGTGACTTGCTTTTCCGTTCACTCTCGACGATCAACCCCCCCCCCAGCACATGTTTTCCCGAACATTTAGACACAACATACCCCTGATTGAGCTGACCTTACCTGGTCCCTCCCCACCAATTCTACGTTCTTCATTCTACCTTTAGCCACACCCCCCCCTCCAACCTGCCTGGGATTCCTGCTGGCCTAGGTTTATAGGTAATCCAACGGATGCCTGTGCCAAGGCTTGGTCATATCGCGATGTCTTGCCAGTGTGGGTGGGCCTGTGAGTGCCTTGATCATTCAGAGGCAGGTGATATCTTGGTATTGCTGCCGTGCCCCCCCCCACCACCCCCCCCCCCCCCTTCCCCCGTTGTGCATTGATCTGCCTTGTACAACATATCTGGTGTAGTGACTACAAAAAGGACTAACATTGCGAGAAGGTGCTGGGAGATTTACTTTTCCATTCCCTCTCGACGATCAAACCCCCCTTCCCCCCCACAAGGAATCACGTCGGGGCAGTCCGTTCCCCGGCTAGTTCCAGACAAGTGGGGGGGCTGTCAGGGGACTGGACGACCGTGTCGTGGGGAACTGCTTCCCAACACCCCCCCTCCCCCTCCAACACCACGCAGCACGTATTTTTGCCCCCCCCCCCTCCCTCTGTTGCTTCTCGGTGGACTCAGGCTACCCCTCACAACCTGTCTCACTTCTAGCTGCTAGAACTCCGCACGGTGGGTCTCCTGCCCGTCAAACCCACCCCATTTTGGGGGAGGGGGGGGGGGGGGGGGCAACCAATTGGGTTTGTCCGAGCGGGGGGGGTGGGTCAGACTGCCACACCAACTGGGCCTCTCTCAGACTCCCACCGCTCGGCTCACCGGCGAACGGGGGGGGGGGGGTCCACCGTGCGGCAAACCGACCACCCCCTCCCCCCGCCCCCCCTGTAGATTTTGCTTGGCTGTCCAGATGAGTCTCTCTCTTCCCCCCCCTTCCCCGTTTAGCCATTGTTTCCCCTCCCTGGGGGAGGGGGGTGGGGGTGGGGGAGGGGGGTGGTTCCGATCATCAACTGTCACAACGCGAATACTGTCAAATTGTCCATTGTCCAACCCATCTCTCTCCCCCCGCCTTCTTCTGTTGTCACGCGGCCCTGCCAGGATCTGCCCTTGGGGGGATCCCGCAGGATCGGCGCTGCAAAAAGGTGGGGGATGGGGAAGGGGGGGGGGGGGGGAGCGGTGAGGGTGGTGGGGGTGGGGTGGTCGAACGTTTTGAGAGGTGGGCATTTATTTCGCATTTTTGGCCCCCCCCCCCTCCCCCCCCCTCCCCTTCCCAAATAGAGAGCTGTGCGGTGGGAACCCTTAGTGGTTATCAGTATGACGTGTGGGCTATCTCTGCATCGGCACAGAGGGGTCCTTCTAGCAACCCTCAGGTTGATGCAGATAGCAGCCTCCGCCAACGTTGGGACAATGTCGGGTTGTTTGTGACGAGCAACCGGAATAGCCCTGTGGCTTCTGGCATATTCAGAACGGTTGAGGTGGGTGTGGGGTGGGTGGGTGATTGGCACATCGATATTTATAGGCACAAAATGCGTTTTTCCCTAGACCCTGGTCCCTGGTTGCTGCGCCACGGGGGCGTCTCAGCCTCTCCTTCCCCCTCGTCTCCCCGTCGATCACCACCACCTCTGCCACACCCCAGGACCCATGCCCATCCGATCCTCTTGGCATTGCCTTCGGGAAAATTGCAGGTGTGTGGCAGGGCACTCCGGAGGGGCTTTTCCGCTCGTGGGAAAACTATCCATAAAGCGGAAGGGGGGGCACGATTTTTTTCTCAAGCCGGGTGAACCTTCGAACAGAGAAGTGTGGTTTATAATCACCTTCTGCCCCCCAACTTTTCACCCCTTTCACCCCTTCACACCCATTCCCTTCGCCTCACCACCCCTTTGCCAGGGCACTACACGGGGGCATGAAGATCCCTCTCCCAGGCCCGGGGGGGGATCAGAGCAGGGGGCTTGATGTGTACTTCCCATATGAAACGGTGTACCCCGAGCAGCTGCGTTTCATGCAGGAGGTGATGAAGCTGCTGAGCGCAGGGGGGCACGGGCTGATTGAGATGCCCTGTGGCACAGGGAAGACCATCTCGATTCTGTCCATCCTGGTGTCGTGGAAGATGAAGCACAAGGCAGACGTTGGCACCGTGATATACTGCACCCGCACCACCAACGAGCTTGACAAGGTGCTCGGGGAGCTGGACCGTCTCCTGCAGTACGTCATGAAGACTGATGCTGCTGCAGAGGAAGCTCCGCCGCGCAACCACGTCAACCTCGACGACGACCCGAGCCCTGTCTCACAGGAGTGTCCTATCCTAGGCGTGGGGCTTGCTGCCCGCAAGACTCTGTGCGTCAACAAGGATGTGAGTGTCCTCCCCTCCAGCACAGAGGTCGACGCGGCGTGCTTCGCACGCACCGCAGGCGTCGATGCGCTGCTCGAATCTGGCGAGGGTGGCAGCACAGACGGGGCACAGCCCGGCGCACCTGCCCTGCCTGACCTCGAGGAGCTGAAGGGGCCGCGTTGCCGGTTCTACGACACAGCCATGGCTGAGGATGCCCCGTCTCGCCCCCTCCCCAAGGGGGTGTATACGCTGGACACCCTGCAGGACTATGGGATCGGGAAGGGGCATTGCCCGTATTGGCTGGCGCGGTGGGCTCTGGACACGGCGGACATTGTGGTGATGTCATACCCCTACATCATCGACGCGAAGGTTGCGGACCACATCACCGAGTCGTTCAAACCGAGCTCTGTTGTGGTGTTCGACGAGGCGCACAACATCGACAACATCTGCATGGAGTCGCTGAGCTTCACCATCACAAAGGGGAGCACGCGCAGGGCGAAGGACCAGGCACGTTCGCTGCAGCGTGTGATCAAGACTGCCAGGCAGAGCGATGCTGGGAGGTTGGAGGAGGAGTACTCGAAGCTTGTGGATGATCCCGCAATGGCGTCGGAGGGGACACACCTTGCAAAGCGGACGGAGCCGATCCCGGGGAACATGCGGAAGGCAGAACACTTTGCGGGGATGCTCCGCAGGCTGTGTGACTATTTCGACGAGCGCTTCTCGCGGAAGACCACACGCATCGAGGTGCACACCCCGAAGGATGCGCTGAACCACATCCGCGAGCAGGTGATGGTGTCGCAGAAGCAGCTCTCCTTCACGCAGGACCGCCTCCGCATGCTGCTCCGCACCCTGCGCGAGCCCACAGAGAACTTCCGAGACCTGCAGCTGATGGTGCACCTGCTGACCACCCTGTCGACATACTCTGAGGAGGGCTTCAAGGTGGTCAGCGAGCCCGAGGAGGCAACGGCATCCAACACCCATTGGGACTCAGCCTACTCCTTGGTGTGCTGCGACTCCTCCATTGCGATGCGGCATGTCTTCCAGAAGTACCGCAGCGTCCTCCTGACGTCCGGCACGCTCTCCCCGCTGGAGATGTACAGCAACATGCTGGGGTTCAACCCTGTCGTGTCGACGTCGCTGAATATGACCTTCGTCCGCCACTGCGCCTTCCCCGTGATTGTGTCACGGGGTGCCAACCAGCAGGCCCTCGCGTCACACAGCGAGGCGACCATCAGCCTATCGACCTCTTTCAAGACACGCATCTCCTCTGAGAACAGCGAGGTCGTGCGGAACTACGGTGCCTTCCTCCTGGAGCTGTGCCAGGTTGTGCCTGACGGGATCGTGTGCTTCTTCACGTCATACCGCTATATGGAAGAGGTTGTCAGCACGTGGGAGTCCACCGGGATCCTAGCGGAGCTGACGCGGGAGAAGCTTGTCTTTGTCGAGACGAAGAGCATCTCCGAGACGGAGGCGGCGATGACAAACTACCGCAAGGCCTGCGACGTGGGGCGGGGCGGGCTCTTCATGAGCATCGCCCGGGGTAAGGTCGCAGAAGGGGTTGACTTCGACGGGCACTACGGCAGGGCGGTGGTGGTGTTCGGGGTGCCTTACCTCCCGCCGGATGACCAGGCCCTCAATGCGCGTCTGACGTGGCTGGAGGAGAACAAGGATATCAAGGCGGATGCGTACAGGGCGTTTGACGCGATGCGGCAGACATCACAGTGCCTCGGGAGGGTGCTCCGCAACAAGAAGGACTACGGCATGATGGTGCTCGCTGACAAGCGCTATCTCCACAGCTCGCGGAGTGACTGCCTCCCGACCTGGATCCGAGAGGCTGGTTTGGACCGCCCCCAGCACCGCGACCTTTCGGCAGATGTCGCTGTGAACATGGCGCGCAGGTGGCTGACCTCCATGGCGCAGCCGACTAATCTCGCCGAAGAGATGGGCAGGTCTCTGCTGTCGCATGCAGACGTGCTGGAGGCCCTGGGGCAGAGCCGCCCGATGAAACGTTCGCGGAAGGACTAACTCGCTAACCCTGTTGGTGTTCCTGGTGTGTGGGGGTGGGCGGGCGGGGCGGGAGGGGGTGTCAAACAGATGGAGGCAGCGAAGTGCATTCACACACAGGCACACGCATAGCCCATTCCCACCTCTTGCCTTGCTCTTTGTCTGCCGTGCGCTAGTTCGTAGGATTCCCTGCGAGAGTTGCACCCCAAGAAGGGACATGATGCCCTTCCCCTAGCAGCCCCCCCTCATGGAGCAGTGGTGTGGTCCATGTCCTGCAGGCTGCCAGCTCGTCCCGCCTCCCTCCCTCCTCCACCCCCTTGCTCTCTGTGCTTGCGCACATTCGGTGGAGAGGAGGACCAACGTTGCGAGAGGGTGCTGGGAGAGTTGCTCAGGTCTTCACCCCTGACAATCCGATACCTCCCATTCTGCCCTGTCATTCTCGAATGCAAGCGTGCTGTTGGGCACCTCCGCGACGAACTGAGGAATGTGGCAGCGTCATACAGCTGCACAACCCCATGAAACGCAAAGGAGTTCATCGCATGGAGTAATGTTGTGCTTCATTTCACTCAACCCACGCACCCCCTTCCCTCCTCTTGCAACCCTTCAAATTCGATTTCACTTCCCCCCTCTCGCAACACGACCCCCTCCCACACACTCACGCCTTTTTTGTCAGACGGGGCACCCCATATGTAGCACCTTGCCATCCCAATCCACGATGCCCGATGGCAACTTCCGCGAGCTGCGCCACCTCAGCCCTGACGAGAGCAAGCGTCTGATCCTCGGCTGCCTCAGCAGCGAGACGGACGACCAGCAGACGAAACCCGGGTCGGAGCGCAGCCGCATCGCCTCCCCTTGCTCGCAGCACGACCCCCCAAAGCACACCCGCACTGAGCCGCAGCTGCAGGGGCCTCCGTCGGCATCCCCCAAGTCGCAGGCACGCTCTATCCATGCCGCCCCGCCACCCTCTTTCGCCGCCACAGTGCCCTCGCCGCGCAGACTCAGCGTCAGCCTGACGGACGTAGCGGAGCTTCCGACCCAGGCTGTCTGCACTGCCACACAAACTGACGAGGGGAATCCCTATATCCACGCGGGTGGGGCCGAGACTGGGTTTCAGAGGGTGGCGATTGCGAAGGATTTGGAGAGGCACACCGAGCTGGTCCACAGCCTGTGGAGCGATTTGAAGCAGTGGCGTGTGGAGACGAAGGAGCGTGCGCTGGGCGAGGAGGAGGCTGTGATCCTCGCCCTGCGGCACATGAGGAGCCAGGTGGAGACCTCCGCCTCGCTGTCGCAGCTGCAGATATCCCTGGCGGAGCGGCTGGCAAACCTTGCGGCACACCTCCACACGCAGCTCTCCCCTGCGCTCCAGGCCTCGCCGCAGGGCTTCGTCCTCTCGGGCGAAACCTCAACCCTGCGACAGGTCATCCACCGCACCACAGGACAGGCCTCACAGACCCCCACGGCACTGCTGGAGCTCTCGGGCGTCGCAGTGGATGCCTCCATGTCAGCCCGCGGCAGATGCCTATCTGTCGAGGAGGGGTACGGCGACTCCCCGGCCCCATACCGCGGTGACTCCGCTGGGCCGATGGGTGTAAGGGGTGCCATCGAGGCGGAGCTGCAGAAGGTTCTCCGGGTTTGCCCCTCCACAGGCGATATGTCGTTAGATGTTGAGGATCTTGCCGCCGTGCTGTCGCATGACAGCGTGGCGCGTGCCAGAGGTGGGGTTGGGGGTGTGGGTGGGGGCGGTGTGCCGCCCAGCGCCACGTCGATGCTGCTGGAGAAGATCCTGCTGAGCAGGGAGGAGCTCGGGGGGCGGATTGTGACCCTCAACGAGCAGGTCAGCACGCTGCGGAGCAGCGAGAGGGAGAAGGATGCGGTGCACCGCACCCGGGTTGCGCAGCTGATGGAGAAGGTCAAATCCCTGCAGGAGGAAAGGGATGAGCTCGCAAAGTTTAAGGAGACCAACAAGCAGCGTGTGGATGATTACGCAGAGGCCTTCTCCGCATATCGGGACAACATGAATGTGCTGAGGGGGCGTTGCGATGAGTTGATTCGGGAGAACTATGAACTCAAGACGAGCGTGGGTGCTGCGGCGCACCCAGTGTTGTCCAGCGTGCCTGCGACGTCTGTGCAGGGGGGTATGGCAAAGCAGGAACGGCTGCCGCAGACCCCCACCCGTGGTGGGGCGACGCGGTTCAGCCCGTTGGCGGTGCCTCTTGATACCGTGCCCCACAGGCAGGCCAACACGCATGCAACGGTGGATGTTGTGCTGTCGCCAGGGTCGTGCCAGCGGAGTGACTCGTTTGCAGCCCCTGAGCTGCGGCCAGATGCCGATTGGGGTGAGGCTGCGCTGCCGGCACCGCAGGATGTGAGTAGGAGCAGCTGGGGGTGGGGTACGGAGTCCATAGCGTCGCCGTCGCCTGTGAAGCCTGCGGTGTTGCAGGAGGGTGCTCTAGCGACGCCCGCCGGGCAGGCGGCTTCACAAGCCCCGCATGCGCCATCTGTCGACATGGAGTTCCAGGTGTTGTCCTCCCGCATGGAGCAGAAGCTGTCCACACTGGGGCTGAAGTTGACCTCGCCCACCGTGAACAACATCACCTCTCTTTCGCCTGATTACACTGCGGTCCAGAGTATGTAGCTGTGGGTGAGTGGCGTGTTTACGATGGGTCTGAAGGGTGGGTGGATGGACTGGCACCGACACTTCTCATGATAATTCCTGTGTGTGTTCAGTGGGAGTTGCGGTGGGGTGTCCACGGTGGGTTTGCTACATATTGTTGCCCCAATCACTGAGTGTATTCCTGCAGTGCACATGCGCCTACACTGTCTTCGCTGGCACAGAAGTGCGGTCGGTCTCCCCGTCGCGCTACTACCCGCGGACACCGTCGAACAACCCGCCTGAGTACAGCCCTGCTGTGAAGCCACCATTTGTGCAGAGTTAACTTGCCCTGTCTAGCTCGCTGCCCTGCGTAGATCCCTGCGGCAGAGATTAGAGTGCACCATGTACTGAGCCAGAGATGTGTAGAGGATAAAGGCCCTGGCTGAGTATTTTCCCAGGAGCGCTGTTTAATTTTCCTTTCCCAGCGCCACAGCATTGTCGGGTGTCTCCCCTCACCAGCACTGTCGTTACATTCTCGCATGCGCAAGTGGCCCTGCATTGCGATGCAGCGGGTCAATGGGAGTTGCCTTCCTCCACACTAAGAAGAGTGTGTGGGGGCTGCAACTGCCCCGTCTCTCACATTCACCTGCCCACACCCCCCGCCTCTGCAGGACACAATGCCCGGAGCAAGCAAGCGGGCGAGGGAGGGTGAGGACGAGGGCCCCCCCACAAGCAGGGCACGTGCCGGCAGCCCTCCACACGATGAGACCACACGGGGCTTCCACCCGCCTCAGGAGGAGGTGGCGGCAGTGGACGCACACTGCGACGACCTGCAGAAGCGTGCCCTTGCGGAGGTGGTGCTGCGGTCCAAGTCGCTGCACGACGAGGCCCTGCCCGACCTGAGTGCAAGGGTTGTCGGCCTGCAGAGCAGCATGGGGACTGGCTTTCGCAGGTCGCACCTTCTGCGGACGCTGCTGTGGATCCGTGACGAGGCACCGATCATCATCCACATCCCTCTCGAGGCAGACGGTCGCATGGACAAGCTGTTGGCTGATACGCACTACCGCAATCAGTTTGAGACGAAAATGAGCCGTGGTTCCCTCGACTTCTCAGAAGGAGGCTCGCGTGCGGGGTGGGAGTCGAATATATTCAACAAGCACTACGACGGGGCAGAACCGTTCCAACGTCCCAAGTATGGTGTGTTGAATGTGGTTAAAGACCCACATGGAATCCAGAAGGCACGTCAGTACGGCACAAGTTACATTCAGCTGAAGGGATGCAGGCTTCGCACAACGTTTGCCGACCAGGATACGTCGCACAGTGGGTGTGTGGTGGCATCCTGTGAGTTCTACGCACATGTGTTAATGCGATTCTCTGACGATGAACTGCGTGGCGTCCTCGAGGTTGCGAATGGGCTGCGTGCAGGACATGTGTCTGACCTGATCTCTGTGTACAAGGAGGTGCAGATCCATGGAGAGATCAGCCTGGCGCACAACATCGACATGCTGATGGTGTCAAGTGGGGCTGCTGCTGTCAAGGGCATGATGGGCAAAGTGAAGCGTTTCTGTGCGAAGAACAGCTGTTCGCATGTCGTGCTGGAGCCTCTCGACGATGAGGAGGGAGCAGACGAAGAGGAGGCGGAAGTCGATGAAGATGAAGAGGGCCCCGACAGTGCGCCAGACGAGCCCCTGCCAGTGCCAAACCCACCCGCGACAGGGCCAGTGGTGGATTCGTTTCCTGATGTGCCTGACGACGGCATGGAGGATGACGTCGACTTCGTGTACCCAGGTGTCGAGTACGATGCTGACACACAATGGGCGTGCGGCATGTGTACTCTCGTCAACCCACTGACATTGCGCAAGTGCGACATGTGTGCTGCAGATCAACCCATGGTGTACAGGCGCCGTGTTGCCCAACGCGCACGCAGGCAGCTCCTGGTGCAGGAGTTCTGCAGTGCGGAGGCCTCAGTGCGTGCTGATGTGCTGTCAGAGGAATACGTTGAGTGGCTTTCCCAAGAGGAGGCCTTTGTTCAGGCTGTCACAGCACTCGTTGCCCCGGCGCGCAAGGCACGCGATGATTTGCTGCGGGAGCTGCTTCCACGTGTCCTGCAGGGGGGCGGTGAGCTGGACGCTGCGCAGGACAGTCTGGAGGGGGAGAGCTTCACAGAAAGCCGCTGCCGCTTCTGCGGGGCTTCCTGCCTCGTGTCCGACACAAAGCAGGCGCCTGTGTGCCGATTCCCTGGGCGTGACTGCACCAGGAAGATGCTGCTGTTCTGCAGCGCACTGCTGCCCTGCGGACACGGGTGTGCGTGCCTTTCGGGTGACGTGCAGTGCACACACTTCTGCATGGAATGTAGCCCACACCCAACGTGCCCCATCTGCTTGGAGAGCTACTCAGAGTCCCCAGCCGTGGTTCTGTCCTGTGGACACGTCCTGCACTACGGCTGTGCGTCTGTGCAGCTCACCCGCTTCCTGGACACCCTCCAGCCTGGGAAGGTGATCAATCCGAGCCTTGCAACGTGCTGCGTCTGTGACGACATGATCTCCGCCTCACAGCTGTCGCACCTCACCGAGGTCGCCCACCCCGCCGTCTCCTCTGCACTGAACACTACTCTTGACGCATCCGAGTCTCTCGCAGGCAAGCCTGTTGACCCTGGTGCTCCAACCACCACTCCACCGCTGGACCTCCGACACTCCGCCTGCACCACCTGCACCGCTTGCAAGAAGGTCTTCTGTTTTGGAAAGCCGACAGACACCCCTCCCCCCTTGTGCTGTGCATGTGCTCCTGCCAGTGAGCCCCCTGCCCTCCCTCCTGCTTGACGAGGCCGCCCCCATCTGCCTCTCCTGCTGCATTGCACGCTGTCCAAGTACGCGCCTGGCCTGCCTTGACGACCCTAGAACTGGGCCCTGCGCCCTCCTGGTGGTCTACCGCCAAGCACTCCTCAGGCTCAATCGGCAGCCGTGTGGGTTTGCTCCTTCCTTCTTGAAGGCTCGCAGTGCTCTAGCACTCAGCACGCTGGGCCATGCATCGCAGGGTGCGGCTTGTCTTAGCTGCCGAGCCTCGTCCCAGTGTTCCATTCCCCGGATGTTGTTGCCAGCGTTCTCTGCGGTGATGAAGAATCGGTGCAAACACCCCACCCGTGTCGCATCTCCTCCCTTTTATATATGTTGTTGCCAGCCCCTCTGCAGGGCAACAGAGTGTCCCGGCTGCCTTCCTAACCTGACGGGACCTCGTTGACCTGATCCATATGCTGTGCCAGGTGTTGGCCTCGGCGAAACCCATGATGCCGCGTGACCTTGCCCTCGGCTGGGTGGTCTCCTGACCAGTTGTCTTTTTCCCTCTTCCGGAGCGATTCTTCCCGACTCTCCCCAGCAGTGCTCCCGACTACAGAGCTCTCCCGCCACTGCTCATACGAAGGTCTGCGCAAGTTCGCTTCTTTTTTAGATGTCGTGCGCAGGGCGTTCGCTATCGCCCACCGATCCCGTGTGGGGTGGGCGAAGTTATATTTAGGCTTTTGGGAATTCGGGAAATTTTTTTATCCGTCGGGAGGCGCCCCTCGGGGGCGCTTCGCGCCCGCTCGGGAGGTACACATTGGCTACCTCTCCTTGAGAGGGCAGATCACTGCACTTCTGGCAAGGCTGTTAGTACCTCCGAAGGCACTAATAGCCTTGCTTATGAGCGAAACGCGTGGATCGGCAGGGACCGCTGTGCCACACAGTTCGGCTGCCAGGGGGGTCTGGGGGGCGGAGCCCCCCAGCCGCCGGAGGCCACGGTAGTGAACATCTGTTCATTGCGGATGGAGAGATTCATGTAACTTGAAAGGACTTGGGCGCCAGACATACGCCACAGGGGGGGTCTGGGCGGAGCAATACATCGTACTTTGGGGAAGGTCGTTGTGGTTTCCTTCTGACACTCCCTTCCTCGTGCATTCCCCATCCCCTGAGCCTCGTGATCCCGTGGGCTCTTTCACCACCCACCCCCCTTCGGGGGGTGGGGGCCGAGCCCAGAATTTTTTTATCCAACTTCGCCCCCTTGGGCGAAGTTGCCGGGCGAAGTTGGGGCGAAGTAAATCCGAACATTTATTTATTTAGGCGAAGTTGGCCCAACTTCGCCCAGTAGCGAACGCCCTGGTCGTGCGTCTCAGGCTGGTGGTGCCAGTGAAATGTATGGTGCGCGGTGGTAGCTCCGTGCCATATTGTTTTGTGCCCTATCGACAACATGCCTGTCTCTCCAGTTGCCGCACCCGGCGAGAGAGTTGATGCGTCTCAACCCGGCGAAACTAAGGGGGCAAAGGTTGCACACAGCCCCGCCTGTGCTGCAACCACCCGCTCTTGGCTGACCCCCGACGTCTGGTGCGTTTCCCACTCCGGGTATTTGAATCCTCACCCTGTACCTCTTCGGGATCCTCCATCCCCTGGGGAACCCTTCCCCTCGAGGCTTCTTCACGTCTCCGACATATTGGTGTGTGCCCACATGACCCTTCTTCCTGACATCCTCGATGTCGTTTTGCACCCCGGGCGATGCACTGAGACGGCCGTATCCAGGTAGTCAGTGGCCATGCCCAGCCCCTCAGCGTGACAGTCCTCTGGTGCGCTCCCAGCACCACCACCGCGACGCTCGTGCATATTCAGCCACCATGACCCGGCAGCTCTCGCCTGGGGACAGGGCTCGGCGGATCGAGAAATCACAGTCTGAAACTCGCCTCCCAGCTCCTCCGCAGCAGTCTACTGTCCGGCCGTCTTAAACTCTCGCCCTTCGGGAGCCCGGCCAACACCCGGTGCTTTCCGGCGTGATCTCGATCGCTCTGTGGCTCTCTGTGTCCTCTCCGGTCTTCGCTGGCTGCGAGCGAGTTGCGGGGTGAAGCCCAACGCGCCTCTTCATGGCGCACTGGAGACGCTGCATGGAGTGCCCAGGGGTAGGTGTGAGAGGTGCCGGCCCTTCTGGGTGAAAGAGGGCGATCGCGCGCACTGTCGTCTCCTGAACTCCGCTCGAGCGGTGGACAACACGTTCCTGCGGCCCCCTTCCCACTGGGCTGATCCCCACTGTACCTGCCCCATCGCCCGCCTCGTAGACAGCGCATCAAACGGAGGCCCTGTGGCCCCACGTGGCGTCGATTCAGTGGTAACGCCCGGACTCAGTGTGGAGGGCGTATTTCCCGGTGCGTGAGGAAATTCGAGGCCCTGGAGGTGTGGGCATGCCAGAAGGATTCTCGGAGTCGCCTTCTTAATGAGAGAGGTTTTGGTTTTATTGATGTTGTGGTGTGCGTGGTTTATTTTCCCTTTTTTTGTTGTTTTCGCAGCATTTTATGCTGTCGGGTGAGCTTCCGCCCCATGGGAGGCGCTCCTTCCGGCTTGCGCTGCCCACCCATCCCACCCCCGTCCCCTTCCCACATTCTTTCTTTTCTTTTAGGGGAGACGTCCTCGCAGTGGCTGTTTGGCCTGACGCGATTCCCCGCCTCAAAGCAGACCCACCTGGCAGCTACTCAAGGCACATGAGGAGTGAGAGGCGTCAACGGGCGCAACGCCCCTCCCTGCGGTCCGGCTTCCGCCACGTGGCTGACTCAAAGCAGCGAAGTGACCAACGGGAGCGACATGAAAAAAAAAATTGTGTTCGTTTTGTGCGTTGCGAGCGACGATGCGCCGCAGAGAAACAATGGTGGGTCTGACTGGAGCGTGATGCTGCACCCTTCCTGAGGCTTCGAGATTCAGAACAGCCTTGGGGAGAAGCTATTGTGTTGGTGTTCCCGTTGACCTCCGGAGGTTGTGGTGGTCGCTGCCTCAGCTGCAAACAACGTTCTGCCGGAAGAGACTGTTTGTGAAGAGGAGCCTGGCGATGGATGAATTGGCAATAACCTTCCAGATTTCGTTACTTTTTTGAATGCCGGTTTAAGGTTGTTGATCTTCCGCTTGCACACGCCTACTCGAAATCATTCCACACACGAAGCACAGGGCAGACGTTTCCCCCTTGTACAGAAGGTTTCCTCTGTGCATTGCATACGACAAGAAGAACCCATACTGCTGGAGGGTGGCGGAAGACTTGTCTTTCGTCTTTTGACGGCCACGCCGCCACGCAAACAATGGCCGGAAAGGTGGTGCAGCTGGAGTACAACCCTCCTGCGGAGGAGATAAACGCGATGCATAAACACTGCAGCAGCCTCCAGAAGTTGGTGCTTGCAGAGGTTGTTGCCAAGGCTAAAAAGCTGCACGACGCTGCGTATCCCGCTCTGAGGCAGCGTGTTGTCAAGATGCGGAGCAGTGCGGGTGCGTTGTTCCGCCAAGAGCACCTTCTGCGGACGCTGCTGTGGATCCGTGACGAGGCACCGATCATCATCCACATCCCTCTCGAGGCAGACGGTCGCATGGACAAGCTGTTGGCTGATACGCATTATCGCAATCAGTTTGAGACGAAAATGAGCCGTGGTACGCTCGACTTCTCAGAAGGAGGCTCGCGTGCGGGGTGGGAGTCAAAAAATTTCAACAAGCACTACGACGGGGCAGAACCGTTCCAACGTCCCAAGTATGGTGTGTTGAATGTGGTTAAAGACCCACATGGAATCACGACGGCACATCACTTCGGCACGAGTTACATTCAGCTGAAGGGATGCAGGCTTCGCACAACGTTTACTGACCGGGATTCGGCGTACAGTGGGTGTCTGGTGGCATCCTGTGAGTTCTACGCACATGTGTTAATGCGATTCTCTGACGATGAACTGCGTGGCGTCCTCGAGGTTGCGAATGGGCTGCGTGCAGGACATGTGTCTGACCTGATCTCTGTGTACAAGGAGGCGCAGATCCATGGAGAGATCAGCCTGGCGCACAACATCGACATGCTGATGGTGTCAAGTGGGGCTGCTGCTGTCAAGGGCATGATGGGCAAAGTGAAGCGTTTCTGTGCGAAGAACAACTGTTCGTATGTCGTGCTGGAGCCTCTCGACGATGAGGATGAGGCCGAAGTCGGTGATGAAGGTGATTGCGTCATCGACGGTTTGACATACGAGCACCTGCCAGTGCCAAGCCCACGCGCGACACGGCCACGACACGAGACACGGCCGCCACACGCGACACGGCCACGACACGCGACACGGCCGCGACACGCGACACGTCCGCGACACGCGACACGGCCGCCACACGCGACACGGCCGCCACACGCGACACGGCCGCCGCACGCGACACGGCCAGTGGTGGACCCGCCTCCTGATGTGCCTCTCGACGATGCGGATGAGGCGGAAGTCGGTGATGAATGTGATTGGGTCCTCGACGGTGTGACCTACGAGCACCTGCCAGTGCCAAGCCCACGCGCGACACGGCCACGACACGAGACACGGCCGACACACGCGACACGGCCACGACACGCGACACGGCCGCGACACGAGACACGGCCGCTACACGCGACACGGCCACGACACGCGACACGGCCGCGACACGAGACACGGCCGCCACGCGACACGGCCAGTGGTGGACCCGCCTCCTGATGTGCCTCTCGACGATGCGGATGAGGCGGAAGTCGGTGATGAATGTGATTGGGTCCTCGACGGTGTGACATACGAGCACCTGCCAGTGCCAAGCCCACGCGCGACACGGCCACGACACGAGACACGGCCAGTGGTGGACCCGCTTCCTGATGTGCCTCTCGACGATGAGGATGAGGCGGAAGTCGGTGATGAAGATGAATGGATCCTTGACAGTGTGCCAGACGAGCACCTGACAGTGCCAAGCCCACGCGCGACACGGCCACGGCACGCGACAGGGCCAGTGGTGGTCTCACGGAAGCCATGGAGGTAGATCTCCTATCTTTAATGGGCTTGGTGCTTTCCCGTAGAGGCTGTGTGGAGCAGCCTTCTTCTGTCTTCAATTTTCCACCACCCCGCTTGTTCAGAACTGAATCGCAACTGACTTATCTGCCACCCCCTCCCCCTTCTTATGAGACCCGTTCTTTTCCATTCACTCTCGACAGGGTTGTATCTCCGGGGGGTAGGGGGGGGGGTCAAAGACCCCCCCGCGGTTTGGGCCCCCCCCGGGGGGGGGGGTCTCCCGGGGGGTCACTTTTAGCGGGGGGCGGGGGGATTTCCTTGTGGCCCAGTAGGAATGGGCCTCCTGGGGAGCCTGTTCAGCCCCGGTGCAGAGCCGGCTTGAGTGTCTGAAAAGCTATGTCTGTCAAGTTTGTGCAGCAAGTCGTTGACACGTACAAGGAACAGATGTTCCGGAATCCTAGATACAACCCTGACTCTCGACGATCAAAACTCCCTTCTTATGGGTACCGTTCGCACAAACAAGCAGCACAGCCTGTCACAACACCAGATGCGGGGATGTGTTTCATTCCTGACACCCCTTTGTTTTTGAGAAATACGCGCAGAGGGCGCCCTGCACTATTCGGGGGTCGAACCCCGTCGTCCACTGTTGAAGCCACCCCCTCGCGGCTTCCGAGAAGCCCCGGGTGTTCTCCCTCTGTCTGAGCGGGAGCGTCCAGCCTTTGACACAGTCCTGAACTCCGACTTCGAGCACACAAATTTCGCTGTCGCTGTATCGACCAGCTTGGTCTGCTGTGCGTCAGAGTCCGGAGCTTTGAGAACGAGGTGAAAAGAAATCTGTCCTCCAGAGAAACTTGGATTGTTTTCCAAATCACCAAAAATCCCTTGGCGAGAATATTTGTTTTCTTGTACACACGTAGTGTGATTGGAAGCCAGACGGTGCCCACCCCACGACTCATTTGCCCTTTTTTCCTCTTGTATTCGTTTTCACTAACACCCAGTGCGCCCCGCGCAGGTTCGTGTGGGCAGCGTTCAACGAAAAAAGAGAGACCGCATAACATTTGTCAGAGTCGGGGGAAAAGGAAGCTGTCTGGTTTGCCAAGCTGGTTTCAAGCTGCTGTCAGCATCCTCGCACGACCGTCTCTTCACACACCCAGACCAATAGTCTTCTTCGCTGTGTGGAATCCCTTCACTTCG
This sequence comes from Rhynchopus euleeides, assembly GCA_963210315.1. NCBI lineage: Eukaryota > Euglenozoa > Diplonemea > Diplonemida > Diplonemidae > Rhynchopus > Rhynchopus euleeides. The sequence goes on from OY723267.1 coordinate 1,634,333, forward strand.
AACCCCCCTTCACAAGAAGAAGTGCAGGTTAACTGAGGATGCCAGAACTGAAGCAAGGGGCATCCCCTTCACCCCTCCACAGATTCCCGGTTTCACTCGTGTGATCCAGCCAACGTTGTGCCTGTTCATGGGCTGTGAGGCGGATCTCACTGCGGTTTGGCGCACAGACGCCGACTCCAGCGCAGGGTTTCCCCGACGTGGCTATTTAGCCATTTGGGCCAAATTTTAGGATTTTTCGAAAATCCGGCGATGGCTAAATAGCCATGGGGTATTTTTTTAGGATTTTTCGGAGGTGGGCCACTAGGAGGGGGTCACAGAGGAGGGGTGGTCTAAAGGACTTGGGTAGGTCAGCCTGACGGAAGACGACCGGGTAGGTTTTGCGTTGGCCGGAGGTATTTTTTGCGCACGCCACCTGTCGTACCACACGCCACGTTCATTCCTATCATCATGCCGCCGGGGTCCCAGATTTTTTGGTAATTTCCAGGTGTGGGTAGGGGGACCTTTTCGAATTTTTTTTTCGAGGGGTGCCCATTTTGGCGATTTGGGCCCGATTTCGAGGGTTACGGGTGACCCTAGACCCTACCCAACCCTAGGGTTGGGGTTGGGGTTAACTCCAGACCCTACCCTCACCCTAGGGTTAGGGTTAACCCTATACCCTACTCAACCCTAGGGTTAGGGTGAGGGTTAACCCTACACCCTACCCAACCCTAGGGTTGGGGTTGGGGTTAACCCTAGACCCTACCCTAGGGTTAGGGTCAGGGTTAACCCTATACCCTACCCAACCCTAGGGTTAGGGTGAGGGTTAACCCTACACCCTACCCAACCCTAGACCCTACCCTAGGGTTAGGGTCAGGGTTAACCCTAGACCCAACCCTACCCTAGGGTTAGGGTTAACCCTACACCCTACCCAACCCTAGGGTTAGGGTTAGGGTTAACCCTAGACCCTACCCTAGGGTTAGGGTCAGGGTTAACCCTATACCCAACCCAACCCTACACCCAACCCTACCCTAGGGTTAGGGTTAGGGTTAACCCTAGACCCAACCCAACCCTAGGGTTAGGGTTAGGGTTAACCCTATACCCAACCCAACCCTAGGGTTAGGGTTAACCCTACACCCTACCCAACCCTAGGGTTAGGGTCAGGGTTAACCCTAGACCCAACCCAACCCTAGGGTTAGGGTCAGGGTTAACCCTAGACCCAACCCAACCCTAGGGTTAGGGTTGGGGTTAACCCTATACCCTACCCAACCCTAGGGTTAGGGTCAGGGTTAACCCTAGACCCAACCCAACCCTAGGGTTAGGGTTAACCCTATACCCCACCCAACCCTAGGGTTAGGGTTAGGGTTAACCCTATACCCAACCCTACCCTAGGGTTAGGGTTAGGGTTAACCCAAGACCCAACCCTACCCTAGGGTTAGGGTTAACCCTATACCCTACCCAACCCTAGGGTTAGGGTTGGGGTTAACCCTATACCCTACCCTCACCCTAGGGTTAGGGTTAACCCTATACCCAACCCAACCCTAGGGTTAGGGTTGGGGTTAACCCTATACCCTACCCTCACCCTAGGGTTAGGGTTAACCCTATACCCAACCCAACCCTAGGGTTAGGGTTAACCCAAGACCCAACCCTACCCTAGGGTTAGGGTTAGGGTTAACCCTATACACAACCCAACCCTAGGGTTGGGTCAAGGGTTAACCCTAACCCTAGGGTTGGGTAGGGTCTAGGGTTAACCCTGACCCTAACCCTAGGGTTGGGTAGGGTCCAGGGTTAACCCTAACCCTAACCCGAGGGTTGGGTAGGGTCTAGGGTCAACCCTGACCCTAACCCGAGGGTTGGGTAGGGTCTAGGGTTAACCCTAACCCTAACCCTAGGGTTAGGGTAGGGTCTAGGGTTAACCCTGACCCTAACCCTAGGGTTGGGTCAAGGGTTAACCCTAACCCTAACCCTAGGGTTGGGTAGGGTCTGGGGTCAACCCTGACCCTAACCCTAGGGTTGGGTCAAGGGTTAACCCTAACCCTAACCCTAGGGTTAGGGTAGGGTCTAGGGTTAACCCTGACCCTAACCCTAGGGTTAGGGTAGGGTCTAGGGTCAACCCTAACCCTAACCCTAGGGTTGGGTCAAGGGTTAACCCTAACCCTAACCCTAGGGTTAGGGTAGGGTCTAGGGTTAACCCTAACCCTAACCCTAGGGTTGGGTCAAGGGTTAACCCTAACCCTAACCCTAGGGTTGGGTAGGGTCTGGGGTCAACCCTGACCCTAACCCTAGGGTTGGGTCAAGGGTTTACCCTAACCCTAACCCTAGGGTTGGGTAGGGTCTGGGGTCAACCCTGACCCTAACCCTAGGGTTGGGTCAAGGGTTTACCCTAACCCTAGGGTTAGGGTAGGGTCTAGGGTTAACCCTGACCCTAACCCTAGGGTTAGGGTAGGGTCTAGGGTCAACCCTAACCCTATCCCTAGGGTTGGGTCAAGGGTTAACCCTAACCCTAACCCTAGGGTTGGGTAGGGTCTAGGGTCAACCCTGACCCTTACCCTAGGGTTGGGTAGGGTCTGGGGTCAACCCTGACCCTAACCCTAGGGTTGGGTCAAGGGTTAACCCTAACCCTAACCCTAGGGTTAGGGTAGGGTCTAGGGTTAACCCTGACCCTAACCCTAGGGTTGGGTAGGGTCTAGGGTCAACCCTGACCCTAACCCAAGGGTTGGGTAGGGTCTAGGGTTAACCCTAACCCTAACCCTAGGGTTGGGTCAAGGGTTAACCCTAACCCTAGGGTTAGGGTAGGGTCTAGGGTCAACCCTGACCCTAACCCGAGGGTTGGGTAGGGTCTAGGGTTAACCCTAACCCTAACCCTAGGGTTAGGGTAGGGTCTAGGGTCAACCCTAACCCTATCCCTAGGGTTGGGTCAAGGGTTAACCCTAACCCTAACCCTAGGGTTGGGTAGGGTCTAGGGTCAACCCTGACCCTTACCCTAGGGTTGGGTAGGGTCTGGGGTCAACCCTGACCCTAACCCTTGGGTTGGGTTGGGTCTAGGATCAACCCTGGCCCTGACCCCTGGGTTGGGTAGGGTCGTGTTGGGTCGGGTTATGGGTACCCAACCCTCACCCTAGGGTAGGGTTGGGTCGGGTTGTGGGTACCCCCGACGTGCTGTAGGGTAGGGTAGGGTAGGGTAGGGTAGGGTAGGGTAGGGTAGGGTAGGGTAGGGTAGGGTAGGGTAGGGTAGGGTAGGGTAGGGTAGGGTAGGGTAGGGTAGGGTAGGGCCCCCCCCCCAGGGCTGTAAATAAGGTTTGGGGGTCAGGAGTCGGGAGTCGGGAGTCGGTTATTTACAGTCACCTAAGGTACCTGGGGTGGGGGGCTGGGGGGGACGGGCGGTCTCAAACCCTACTCAATCCTGCACGCATCCTGTAGTACGGCCACCTCTGCCGTGGAGAGTCCCATGGACCCTCCAGCAGTCGCCCACCATTCGGTCAGGGCGGACTGACTCGGAGCTTGCGGGGTCTTCCCGCGTGCGAGGTGGTCCGCGAAGAAGCACGCGACGCACAGCGCCATGTTGGCTGTCCCAGCCAACCCCCCACTTCGCCCGCAGCGCCCCACACGCTGCGAGCACCTCACTCACGGCAGCAGTATTTGGCTGCATAGCTCTCAGTATTTCCCGTGCATGCAGCGCATGCATCCACAAATTTTGTGGATGCATCCACACACAGCCTGGAGCTCCGAAGCCCTGCATGCAGGCCTGCCTGCAGTGGATGAATGCCTGTATGCCAAATCGAAAATCCATTTTTTGACATTTTCGGGCATCCCTGGATGCCGTGGATGCATGCATGGATGCATCCACACCATCCACGGCCCCACTGAGAGCTATGTTGGCTGTGAGTCAAACACTACTGCCTCTACCTGAGGCATGTTGTGTCGCAACAGTTGCGTCACATGTGTGACGCATCTGTGTGGAGTGTGTGTGGTTGTGCACGTGTGCGCTGCGGTATGATCAACCACCTGATGGGGGCGGAACACAACTCTTCTTGGGAGCTGCCAGGATCTGGCAAAAGGGGCGGGAAAGGGGCGCCGTATTCACAGCAGTGGTTTGGCAATGAACTCACCCCAGTTCAGAGACCGGTAATGAAGAAGATGACTGGGAGGCACACACCATGTCCCACCCAGCGGGACCCCCACACCCCCACCCACCCATCGGGACCCCCCCTCCTCGGGTGTTCCAAAAACCCTTTCTTTTGAATATTTGGAGTCTGTGCGGATCGCAGTGGGGTCATTTTGGCCATGGGGTGCCTAATACCGCACATTCCCTAAGGGAAGCAAGGCAACCCTCCCAATCCCAAAAAATCCGGCGCGAGTCGGGAGTCGGGAGTCGGCCTTATTTACACCCCTGCCCCCCCCCCCCCCCTCCGGCCCAACGTTAAGTCCGGCCCCAGAATTAGCCAGAGGCCTGAACCCCCCCCCCCCCTGAATTTTTCCATTCCCTCTCGACGATCAAACCCCCCCCCCTCCCTTCAAATTCGATTTCACTACCCCCCCCCCCTGAACGTTCCCATGAACGTTCCCCTGGGTGATCATTCTTGTGCTCCCTTCAAATTCGATTTCACTACCCCCCCTGAACGTTCCCATGAACGTTCCTTTTTATAACGAACAAGCTGACATGCAAATGGAATGACTGAAAACATCAATGCAAGTCACATGGGCTACATAAACCTGGCTACGATGATGACACTGGTTACGCACATTTCCACAGATGAGTGCCTTGACGTTTGAACAGGGGAACCAAAGAACGTTTCTGCATACCATCACAGCCAAATTGCCCACACAGTACAACAACACAACACAGGCCGGAAAACATCACTGGGTTTCAGACACAACCTGCATAACGAGTGAAGGGTGATCATTCTTGTGCTCCCTTCAATTTGGATTTCATGCCCCCCCCCCCCTAGGGGGGGTCATAAGCCCCCCTAAAAACGTACAAATACCAAAAATTTCAACATACCATCAGAACCGCCCTAATACCTGATCTGACCCGAAAATCCGACCCATACCCCCCCGGAAACCGTCTGGAGCCCACTTGTGACACCTGATGCGCACTTTTGTGATGATTTTTTGGGGTCCTAAAAAATGTACCTCAGTTTCGTACCTTGCCTTTGTACCTGAACCACTCCCGACCGCAATATTTCGTTCTTTGCCTTTTCTGCGGTGGTTCCGGCTCAGGTGGCACGATGTTGCCTCCCCAGTGCCTCGGCAAGGTCTTTCTTGTACCTGATTGGTGGGAATGTTGTGTTGTTGCGCCAGCTGAATGAGTTCAGCCACCTTCTGGGTGTAGTACACCACGCAGTCTCAACAGCACGTATGAGAGTGTACCATGTGAGGACTCAACAAAGTCATTGGATAGGCATCTGCCTGCCGACTCAACCCCCACAGTGCGACCGCAAGATCGTCAGGGATGTCTCAACGCCAGGGGAATACTCTCCCCTGGCGTTGTACAACCCTACTCTTAATCCTCGGGTCCTCTCCTGGAGGCGGTGGTGGCGGGCCCGCAACGCTTCGTACTTCCGGTACGGACTGGGGTAGTCTGCCCGGCTGACCCGCTCATCGCTTCCTAGATCATCTGCTGCTCTGGAGCTGCCATCACTCACTGCCCACATCAGTTGGTGTAGGGGTAGGAGCAGGAGGAGTGGGAGGAGTAGGAGTGCAGGTGACATCTTTCTTGGCCAGCAAGGAACGCCGCTTTTCGCACGTGCGTGCAGTTGATGCACCACTGCATATATCTGTCGTCACCACGTCCCACTCGCTCTCCTATGTACCCAGCCCGACGGAGCGCCCGAAATAATGTCGCCTCACGGATGTCGTGTGCCGTTTTCTTCTGACGCAGGTCTGCCACAACGCTCTCTGCCGGGACCCCGCACATCTCCCGTTTGGCGAGCGTCTTTCGAGCAAGGTACCCCTCTGCAGCAGCATCTGACACCTCTGCGAGGCCCTAGGCACACGGCATGTGTTGCTCGGCGTGCTGGGTGAGCGTAGTGATACCCTTTCCTTGCAAAGAACGAAATACTGCGGTCGGGAGTGGTTCAGGTACAAAGGCAAGGTACGAAACTGAGGTACATTTTTTAGGACCCCAAAAAATCATCACAAAAGTGCGCATCAGGTGTCACAAGTGGGCTCCAGACGGTTTCCGGGGGGGTATGGGTCGGATTTTCGGGTCAGATCAGGTATTAGGGCGGTTCTGATGGTATGTTGAAAAATGTGGTTTTGTACGGGCTTATGACCCCCCCTACCCCCCCCCCCCCGTGTGCCGGAAAAACTGTGGACTCCAAGAAGAACAGAAACAGCGTTCCTTCCTGCACATGATAGGCACTGATGCCTACGCATTACAGGGTCTCCCAATGTGCCTCAACAGTACAAGATCTTTCACTAGGGTACCCGATAAAGACAACCCCACCCTCCATATCTGTGACGACCATGACATCACTGTGTCAGCAACGACGTCGCTTGCTCCCCCCGCGGGCACAGCCTGCTCCCTTCTACGTCTATTTCACTCCCCCGCGGGCACAGAAGATTTTTGGCTTGTGCGGCATGACAGCTGTGCACAGGCGTGACTCCATCTCTCTGCGGTGATGAAGAATCGGTGCAAACACCCCACCCGTGTCGCATCTCCTCCCTTTTATATATGTTGTTGCCAGCCCCTCTGCAGGGCAACAGAGTGTCCCGGCTGCCTTCCTAACCTGACGGGACCTCGTTGACCTGATCCATAGGCTGTGCCAGGTGTTGGCCTCGGCGAAACCCATGATGCCGCTTGACCTTGCCCTCGGCTGGGTGGTCTCCTGACCAGTTGTCTTTTCCCTCTTCCGGAGCGATTCTTCCCGACTCTCCCCAGCAGTGCTCCCGATTCACAGAGCTCTCCCGCCACTGCTCATAGGAAGGTCTGCGCAAGTTCGTTACTTTTTTAGATGTCGTGCCTCGGCTCGTGGACACCACTGTCGTACGTCTCAGGCTGGTGGTGCCAGTGAAATGTATAGTGCGCGGTGGTAGCTCCGTGCCATATTGTGTTCTTTTTGTGTTGCGAGCGACAATGCGCCACAGACAAACAATGGTGGGCCTGACTGGAGCGTGATGCTGCACCCTTCCTGAGGCTTCGAGATTCAGAACAGCCTTGGGGAGAAGCTATTGTGTTGGTGTTCCCGTTGACCTCCGGAGGTTGTGGTGGTCGCTGCCTCAGCTGCAAACAACGTTCTGCCGGAAGAGACTGTTTGTGAAGAGGAGCCTGGCGATGGATGAATTGGCAATAACCTTCCAGATTTCGTTACTTTTTTGAATGCCGGTTTAAGGTTGTTGATCTTCCGCTTGCACACGCCTACTCGAAATCATTCCACACACGAAGCACAGGGCAGACGTTTCCCCCTTGTACAGAAGGTTTCCTCTGTGCATTGCATACGACAAGAAGAACCCATACTGCTGGAGGGTGGCGGAAGACTTGTCTTTCGTCTTTTGACGGCCACGCCGCCACGCAAACAATGGCCGGAAAGGTGGTGCAGCTGGAGTACAACCCTCCTGCGGAGGAGATAGCCGCGATGTATAAACACTGCAGCAGCCTCCAGAAGTGGGCGCTTGCAGAGGTTGTTGCCAAGGCTAAAAAGCTGCACGACGCTGCGTATCCCGCTCTGACGCAGCGTGTTCTCAAGATGCGGAGCAGTGTGGGTGCGTTGTTCCGCCAAGAGCACCTTCTGCGGACGCTGCTGTGGATCCGTGACGAGGCACCGATCATCATCCACATCCCTCTCGAGGCAGACGGTCGCATGGACAAGCTGTTGGCTGATACGCACTACCGCAATCAGTTTGAGACGAAAATGAGCCGTGGTACGCTCGACTTCTCAGAAGGAGGCTCGCGTGCGGGGTGGGAGTCGAATATATCCCAGCCCCACGTCACTTTCCACAGGCCGCCAGGCGCGTCAGCGTCGGCGACCGCCCGCCCCCAGTCTGAGAGGCATCAGCCGAATCTCGGTGGAGGCGGGCACAAAACAAAAGGGAGAGTCGTCACTGTGCATATCAGCACGGTCCCGCCCTCTGTGCCAGACCAACACACCACCAAAGGAAAAGAGGAAGAGGCGACGTAAGGCAATGCCTCCGTGCGGCCAGGAGAACACGAAATAGCGACCCCCTCAACGGGGAATGCTACGAGCACGGCCAAAAATCGTTCAAATCGTTCATATATTCAACAAGCACTACGACGGGGCAGAACCGTTCCAACGTCCCAAGTATGGTGTGTTGAATGTGGTTAAAGACCCACATGGAATCCAGAAGGCACGTCAGTACGGCACAAGTTACATTCAGCTGAAGGGATGCAGGCTTCGCACAACGTTTGCCGACCAGGATACGTCGCACAGTGGGTGTGTGGTGGCATCCTGTGAGTTCTACGCACATGTGTTGATGCGATTCTCTGACGATGAACTGCGTGGCGTCCTCGAGGTTGCGAATGGGCTGCGTGCAGGACATGTGTCTGACCTGATCTCTGTGTACAAGGAGGTGCAGATCCATGGAGAGATCAGCCTGGCGCACAACATCGACATGCTGATGGTGTCAAGTGGGGCTGCTGCTGTCAAGGGCATGATGGGCAAAGTGAAGCGTTTCTGTGCGAAGAACAACTGTTCGCATGTCGTGCTCGAGCCTTTGACGGATGAGCCTGCAAGACGAATCGACGACGACAGTGATGAATCGCATGATCTTGCCCAGGTTACTGACGACAGTGCGACAGATGATGCGCCAGACGAGCCCCTGCCAGTGCCAAACCCACCCGCGACAGGGCCAGTGGTGGATTCGTTTCCTGATGTGCCTGACGACGGCATGGAGGATGACGTCGACTTCGTGTACCCAGGTGTCGAGTACGATGCTGACACACAATGGGCGTGCAGCATGTGTACTCTCGTCAATCCACTGCCATTGCGCAAGTGCGACATGTGTGCTGCAGATCAACCCATGGTGTACAGGCGCCGTGTTGCCCAACGCGCACGCAGGGTGCAGCAGTTGTGCAGTGCGGAGGCCTCTGTGCGTTCTGATGTCCTGTCAGAAGAATACGCTGAACGACTCCAATGCAACAATAGGTGTGATCTCTCCAAGGCATCCCACCTCGCCACTGTTCGCAAGGCCCGCGATGAGTTGCTGCGGGAGCTGCTTCCACGTGTCCTGCAGGGGGGCGGTGAGCTGGACGCTGCGCAGGACAGTCTGGAGGGGGAGAGCTTCACAGAAGGCCGCTGCCGCTTCTGCGGGGCTTCCTGCCTCGTGTCCGACACAAAGCAGGCGCCTGTGTGCCGATTCCCTGGGCGTGACTGCAACAGGAAGATGCTGCTGTTCTGCAGCGCACTGCTGCCCTGCGGACACGGGTGTGCGTGCCTGTCGGGTGACGTGCAGTGCACACACTTCTGCATGGAATGTAGCCCACACCCAACGTGCCCCATCTGCTTGGAGAGCTACTCAGAGTCCCCAGCCGTGGTTCTGTCCTGTGGACACGTCCTGCACTACGGCTGTGCGTCTGTGCAGCTCACCCGCTTCCTGGATACCCTTCAGCCTGGGAAGGTGATCAATCCGAGCCTTGCAACGTGCTGCGTCTGTGACGACATGATCTCCGCCTCACAGCTGTCGCACCTCACCGAGGTCACCCGCCCCGCTGTCTCTTCGACCTCTGTATGTTCGCCCTCAGAGGTCAAGGAAGCTCAGCGTGCAAAGCACCCCTGTGTCGCCTGTGGTGATGCTTGTTTCGCTGACATGTCCTGTGCCCTACACCTGTGCCAGCTGTGCCTTATCATTAACTCAGCTGCCTAATGGTGTGTTCCCAGAAAGGAGCAAAGCCGTGGCCACATGTTTTAGCGCTCTAGGTGACAAAACTAATGGTCCTTTCTTGTGGACACGACTCTGCGCATGGATTCCATCAGGCATACCATATGCTCCTTGTTCGCCCGGGTTTCGCGTCCGCACAATGAACTCTGATGTCCTGTCTTTTGATGGGCTCGGTGCTTTCCCGTAGAGGTTGTTTGGAGCAGCCTTTGGATCTTCAATTTTTCCAGCATCCCACTTGCTCAGAACTGAATCCCAACTGACTAATCTGCAACCCCCACCCTCCCCCTTTTGCCTTGTACAACATATCTGGTGTGGTGACTACAGAAAGGACTAGCATTGCGAGAAGGTGCTGGGAGATTTACTTTTCCATTCACTTTCGACGATCAAACCCCCCCTCCCCCTTTTGGCAGACTTGTGTGGCTTTCACACGAACGAGACTCATCGCAGCGTTTGACATCCTGCGCATACCCGCTCGCAGGCACCGTTTGCACAAACAAGCAGCACAGCCTGTCACTACGCCATACGCAAACCAGATGCGGGGATGTGTTTCATTCCTGACACCCCTTTGTTTTTGAGAAATACGCGCAGAGGGCGCCCTGCACTATTCGGGGTTCGACCGCAGGGGTCGAACCCCGCCGTCCCCTGTTGAAGCTACCCCCTCGCTGCCTCCGAGAAGCCCCGGGTGGTCTCCTCCGGCTGAGCGCCGGGAGTGTCTAGCAGGCTTGCTCCGTATTCCTTTAAAAATAGCCAAAATCCCGGAAATGTACACGGTGGACTCCAGCCACCCTAGCGGGAGTCTGGGAGCGGGAGTCTGAGAGGGTGTCTTTTTCTGCAGTATGTACTGGAGACTCCCGCTAGCGGGAGTCTATTTTCCAGCTAATTTAGGCTAAAGACTCCCGCTAGCGGGAGTCCGAGACTCCCGCTAGTTGAGACTCCCGAAAAGGGTTACCCTACCCCCGCTGGAGTCCATCGTGTATTCCTGCTTTTTTCTAAGGATTTTTGCCTTGGATTTCGCTCCTAAAAATCCTTGCCTTGGATTCCCCGCTTACTGGGGGGGGGCAAATACAAGAGTATATGCAAATACAAGGGTATATGCTAATACAAGAGTACTCCAGAAATCGCGATTTTAAAAAGTTCATCGAGCAAATACAAGAGTATACTCTTGTATTTGCATACTAGACTTTTGAAGAACTTTTGTGGGGTTTTCATCATATTTTGTACTTCCAATGACCTCCCCCAGGCCAGTGGGCCTCCTGTCGGGAGTCGTCACGGTCGGGTGGGAGTCGCCTCGGGGTGGGAAAGGCCAAGAGGACGCTCGTATTGTCTCTTCGGCGCCGCTGCCCCATGAGGGCCCACCCGGAGGCCACATTTCTAGTATGCAAATACAAGAGTATATACTCTTGTATTTGCATACTAGACAACTTTTCAGCTAAAAAACAATTTTTTGAAAACCCTGAATTACGTAAGCTGGCACGGTGAATAGAAGAGTATACCCTTGTATTTGCCCCCCCCCAGTAAAAATCCTTAGAAAAAAATCGGGAAATTTCGGAGAGTTCCGTATTCCGTATTCCATGTTAGGAGCAAGCCTGCAGTGTCGAGATCCTTTTTCTGTTCTTGCCTTGCCGCGATCCTTCCCCCCCCCCCCCCCTTGTCGATTGCACACCCGGCCTTTCGGGCTGAAGGTACCGTGTCTTTAGTTCTGCTGTCAGCATCCTCGCACGACCGTCTCTTCACACACCCAGACCAATAGTCTTCTTCGCTGTGTGGAATCCCTTCACTTCGAACCCCCCCTTCACAAGAAGAAGTGCAGATCAACTGCGGATGCCAGAACTGAAGCAAAGGGCATCCCCTTTACCCCTCCATATATTCTCGGTTTCACTCGTGATGCGGCCAACTTTGTGCCTGTTCATGGGCTGTGAGGCGGATCTCACTGCGGTTTGGCGCACAGACGGCGTTAATTGTCTTTTTCTCATCTTTTGTGCCCTTCACAATACACAACGGAGGCCCCGGCTAATCGTAGCGCTATCTCTCTCATGCTCTCGAAGACTCTCGACCTCGCCACCCATTCCCTGCCGATACCTGCACACTGCGTTGGTGCACGCTCCACTGAGGGGGGGGGGGGAGGGGAGAGGCAGTGAAGGGGGCTCCTATGCGATGACACACGTGCGAAAAGCCGATGTACGTATCCTATCCTCTGTCGGCTTGTGTGGTTCTCGCCCCCTGACCCTGAAGTGTATCTGCTTCTTGGGACGGAGGGGCGAGCATATATTTGCAACTTTTTTCGAGGTAATGATGCTCGTGGCAGCGGTGTCCTGTGCACAGGTATTGACAGGCACCGTTCGTCATATCGAATAACGCAGCTCCAACTCTTTCTGGATCCTGCGACACCCCTCCTCGTCCGACCGGGGTGGTGCGAACAAAGAGTGGGGTGGGAGGCCTGCGGTACAGCAAGTCCCCCCCGGGGCACAGCCTGCTCCTTATACGTCTATTTCACCCCCCCCCCGCGGGCACAGAAGATATTTGGCTTGTGCGGCGTGACAGCTGTGCACAGGCGTGACTCCATCTCTGTGCGGTGATGAAGAAGCGGTGCAAACACCCCACCCGTGTCGCCTCTCCTCCCTTATGCATCACCACAGAAGGGAATGCAACTTTGCATGTGTACTGCCCGCAACATACAACACAGACCCAACCACCAGACCATTGGCAGACAACCACCACACAGCCTCCCATCGTGCACTGACCCACCCTGCCCAGCATATCTGGTGTGTGACTACAAAAGGGACTAACACTTCGAGAAGGTGCTGAGAGACTTGCCTTTGCTTTCACTCTCGATAATTAAACCCATTTGCATACCCACAACACAGGCCGGACAGAGCACTGGATCTCAGACACAGCCTGCATAGCGAGTGCTTCCTTTTACTTCCACTTCTATCCCCCTCCGACTCACCCCATGGATTAAACCATGCCCTCCCCACGCCCCGCCCCGTGTGTGTCGCCTTGGCAGAATACCCGCCTGAGCGTAATCCAGGCCATTACCCATCACCCACCCACAGGCACTCACAAGCTGCTTGTCAGCAGTGCACATCTCCCCACAAGCACGACAATGGCCGACCTGCGCACCAGCGGCATGGAGGTGCTCCTGCCTGTGATCAACCAGCTGCAGGATGTCTTTGCCAAGGTCAACATGGTGCACGAGCTGAATCTGCCACAGATTGTGGTGGTGGGTGCGCAGAGCACGGGGAAGTCCAGCGTGCTGGAGAACATTGTGGGGAAGGACTTCCTGCCGCGTGGCAGTGGGATTGTGACGCGCCGGCCCCTGGTGCTGCAGATGCGGCACCTGAGCACCCAGGACTGCCAGAAGCGAGAGGCAGCCGGCGAGGCGACCGAGTTTGCGACCTTCCTGCACGCGCCAGGGAAGGTCTTCACCGACTTCGACGAGGTGCGCCTGGAGATCGAGTCCGACACTTTCAAGAAGTGCGGCCGTTCGAAGGGTGTGAGCCCTGACCCCATCCGCCTCACCGTCACGTCGCCCAAGGTGCTCGACCTGACGTTGATTGACTTGCCTGGGCTGACAAAGATTGCGGTGGAGGGGCAGCAGACAACCGTGGGGCAGGATATCGAGCGCATGGCTTTTGAGTGGATCAAGCCTGCGAACACGCTCATCCTCGCTGTGACGGCGGCAAACACCGACATTGCGAATAGCGATGCCTTGCAGCTGGCGCGGAGGGTGGACCCCAACGGCGCACGCACGATCGGTGTGCTGACGAAGCTGGACCTGATGGACAAAGGCACCGACTGTGTGGACGTGCTGACTGGGAAGGTTGTGAAACTGCAGAAGGGCTTCATCGGTCTGGTGAACCGGTCGCAACACGACATCGACACGGGTAAGCGCATCCAGGATGCACTCACCGCAGAGGGGAAGTACTTCCACGAGCACCCCGCATACTCCAAGTACGCCAGCCGTCTCGGGACAGCATATCTGACACACACCCTCTCGCACAACCTTCTGCTCCACATCCGCCATTGCCTTCCCACACTGCGGACCAGTGTGCAGGACCTGCTGAAGCAGACTCGCGAGATGCTCCGTGAGTACGGCACTGACGACATGAACCCTTCCAGCCGCCTGTTGACGTTGCTCAACCTGTACTCCGATCGGGTGAGGGCGGAGCTCGACGGGAGTGCTGTGCAGGAGGGGTCGAAGCACGAGCGTCTGACAAGCGGGGCCAAGATCAACAACATCTGTGTGCACGGGTTTGCCCCCCATCTGGACGTGATGGACCCGCTGAAGGACATCGACGACTCGCAGATCCAGACTATCATCTCCAGCTGCCAGGGCACGCGTACCAAGCTCTTCATCCCCGAGCAGGCATTCGAGAACCTCGTGCGGAAGTGCATCAAGAAGCTGCACCCCCCCTCGCTGAAGTGCGTGGAGTACGTGCATGACGAGATGGTGCAGCTGTGCGAAGAAGCATCCTCTGTGCTGCAGCGCTACCCCGTCCTTCAGAAGGATGTGGCAGAGTTCACAAAGAACTTCATTGCCGATCTCCGGGAGCCACTGTCTCGGTTTGTCGGCGAGCTGATTGAAATGGAACGTGCCTACATCAACACCAACGTATGTTTCATACTAGTTGCGAGCGAAGCGGAACGAAGTTGCGAAAATATACGAAGGAAATCGCACGACTGGATCTGGAGGATTCGCAACCTTTGTGCCGCTTCACAGGGCCTCAACACAGTCTTGAACGTGTGCCTCCAACAAAAGTAGTCCGGGTCTGTTTTCACACAGTTGCTGGACAGGGTGCCTACCAGAGCGACAGGATCGCGTTATCGTTTGTGTGCCTGTCCTGCCAGCCTGATTCCTGTGACCGCCCTATGCGACCAACACCACCCACGCCACCGCAACACCCTACCCAACACAGCACCCCGACTTCTACGACGGTGGGTCGGTGGACCAACTCGTGCAGCAGTGGGCCTCGTCCACCTCTGCTCCGAACGACCAGCATGTGAACCCCAACGTATGTCTAGGGTCCTCTGAGTGTCTGGCAGCCGTCCGAGTCCAGAGTGACTCTTCCAAGAGCCTGTCACATGAGGCAAATGTCTTCGGCCTCCCGCACAGTGAGGGCAGCACGGGTCGATCCTGTTCCTCTCTGGACACAGTACAGCAAACCCCCCCGATCCCTCTGGTGATGGAGGCAACGATGTGTCCCCAACACGCCGGTGTTTTCCCGGAGCCCACTCACCGAACCCACTCTGCAAAAAACAAACAAATATCCAGATCAGAAAATTGTGCCAACACGCCAACACCAAATGGGAGGGGCCCTGTGTTGAAAGCACAAACAGAATATATATCCTTCCCCACCACCACAGACGAACACAACCGGCGACGACACATTCCATTCTGGTGCTGACTTCACGGCACCTATGGACCAGCGTCGTGAACGGGAGACGCAGGTGATCCGCACTCTGGTATGCATCATGCGAGCTTGCCTTGTCTTGTTGTGATGTGCAGCTGTGCCCTTGCCTCTATTGCCTTTACTGCATGCCTCTGCCACTTCAGGTCATGACCTACTTCGCCATTGTGAAGCGGCACATCCAGGACCACATCCCCAAGTCCATCGTGTTCTTCCTCGTCAACAAGCTGCAGGACACGCTGTGCCAGAACCTCGTGCAGGAGTTCTACCAGCCCAACCGGATCCCCGACCTTCTCCACGAGGGCGACGACATCGTGAAGCGCCGCCTCGCTGCACAGAACATGGAGGCATGCCTTGTGGAGGCGGTTGACACGCTGAACAAAATCCGCGACTTCAAGATCTGAGAGGCCCCTTCTCCCTCCACACCGTGACCCCGTCGGGGCAAAACCCACCCCCAAACGACGGTGCTGACCCTCAGTTGATTCGCTCTTCAGCAGCCCCACTTCGCTCGGCCCGACTGCCACCCTGACTCCGGCGCGTCCAGCACTCTCCAGTCGGGTTTCCCTCCAGCCACACTCCAGTGCCCTCCCCCAAGCGACAAGCGGCGCAATGATGTTTCATTGCTGTGTGGTGTGGGCCTACGCTACTAACTCCTCACACCACCCTGGCCCTTCTGATTGAATGGGGTGGGGAGCGGGGGTGGGGATGGTCGCCCGTGTGCCGTCCTCCGTCTATGCCACTCCACTCCACTGCCTTCCCCCCTCCCCCCTTCTCTCTGCATCTGCATCTGCAGGGAAAAGTTTATTTCTCTGGCGTATGGGAGATGCTCTGTGTCTGAGTCCCTCTCCTGTACTGCCTCCGCCCCCCGGCTCACCATTCTCTAGCCATGGGTGGGGTTTCTCTGTTTCTTGCCATAACCGGGCTCAGGTTGATGGCGAAGGAAAGGAATAGATTTGTTTAGGTCGGTGTGGGGTATTGCGGACGCACAAAAAAAATTCATGCCGCACATCGTGTGTGGGTTGTGGATGACATTGGGTGGGGAGATTCATGATGTCCTTCAAGTTGCCTCGGGGGAAAAAAATCTAAATTGATTTTTGAACACAAAAAAAACACGAACAAACACACGCAACACACGATACCCTCTGGCCATTTGAATGGGAAGTGAAGGGGGGGTGGGGGAAGCCAGGCTTTTTTTTTGCGCCTTTACTCATCTATTTGCGAGGAAGGGGCAGGAGGATGGAAGGGGGTGTGGAGCTAGCTTCTATTCTTACTCACTCCACACCCCCCACCCCATCCCCTTACAAGCTGTGTGACGCAGTGGGGTCAGTGGTGCATATATGCTGAGGCAGCTGCGATATGCCAGGGTTGCAGCCACTTCTGCCAACCGGATCCTGTTGTCTGATGGACGACATGTCGTGTCTGACCCGAGTAGCGTCGTGCGGCGTTTTTATCCGTGGCCCCCCCCTCTTCCACGTGTGCCATCTATTTTTTTTGCCCTCTTCTCTTTTTTTTCCGCAAAAGAAAACAACTGACTGAGCTGCCCCTTGCTACTGTTGCATTGTTGCTGGCAGCCCCTTCCCCCCACACGCCGCCCCCACCTCACCCTCGAGTAGCTTCGGCAAGTATGCCCGGAGATGGTGTGGTGTCCTCCCCCCTCGCACACACGTCTCGCCTGTTCTTTTTCACCGGCGGCACAGAGCCGTTGTGCGGCAACCAGTTGGTGGGTGAGGCAAATCATCCCCCACCCCACCCCACCCCACCCCACCCCACCCCACCCCACCCCACCCCACCCCACCCCATAGCAGACCCTCCTTCCTGATTTGCCTTGCGTTTCTGTTGAGGCTGTGCGATTTTGCACACATTCTGCTGTGTGTGAGTGCCCCTTGTGATGCGCCGAGTGGGTTCATGTCGATGTGGGGCATGCGCCTCACATCTCTTCAACGCATCTCGCGAATTGAGGAAATGTACCAGGGTGGGCAGCTCATAAAAATATCACACCACACCACACAACAACCAGGGCGTTGACACTGCACTGCAAACCATGGATTTCCTATCGCACCAGAGGAGGGCGGAGGAGATCCGGCGCGAGCTGACAGCCGAGCTCACCGACAAGCTGCATATGAATGACGAAGAGAAGGAGCGCACACGCCAGAAGTGGTTTGGCGGTGACGTGATCCAGAAGCTGGAGGAGCCGGCAAAGCCGAAGGAGTTCATCGTGCGGTGCCCGCATGGGCACCCTGTCCAGAAGTCTGACATCGACACGCAGCGTGCCTGGCTCTGCCAGGGGTCCAGCAAGCCGTTTGCCGACCGGTGTCTCAACGGGTCACACACGGGCAATGCCCGGTATCAGTGTACCGACATTATGTGCACCTATGATGGCATGTGCGAGGACCACTATGACCAGCACCTCAAAGAGCTGAAGCTTCAGGAGCGTAACCAGTTCATGAGCAGCTATATGTCGAACCGGCAGTATGCATCTGCCGGGCTGGGCTACCGCAATGTGTCGCCGAAGCGCGGGAGGTGGCCGCAGTGACCTGCACCACCCCCTTGGTCTCCCTTATAGAGCTCTTAGAGCCTTTTGTACCCTATATAGAGAAGGTGTAACGTCTGGGCGGGGATGCCCCTCCCCCGTTTCCGATCCAAAAGCAGCCAGTCCCCCGTCCCCCCGCTCCCCATCCCCCCAGCCCCAGCCCCTCGATTGGTAGAGCTTGCCGTTGGCTTGTACCCATAAGGGGACAAATCACCTCAAGGCGTTGCCTTTCTGTGTGTGCCTGGCGCCTTATTGACCACCGCCGTTTCAACCGCTTGACGACGCACCGTGGCTCAAGCGGCGGGGTTGTGTGGGAGACACGAACAGCACCGCTCAGCAATATGGTTGGGTATCACAAGGCAGCACTGCCTGTATCGCATGGATGATGACCCGTTATCACAACACAACACACACAATGGACATGAAGCACTCTGTGCTCGGGATATGACTTAAGAGCTTCTGACAGATTGCACTCTTCTCACTTTGCTTGATACAAAGATGTCGTTGACCACCGCCGTTTCAACCACTTGATGACATACTGTGACTCAAGTTGGCGGAGTTGTGTGGGAGACGACTTGCTCTGTGATGCGGTGTGAGGGGCACATTGCTGCAACGCCTTATTGACCACCGCCGTTTCACAGATTGCGCCCTCCTCACTTTGGTGCGTTATGACTTTGCGAATATGTGTGCATTGCAGGTCCAGGAAGTGTCGCACTGATCCCGCATAACCCTGCACATGATTTTCCACCTCCTCATTCCCTTGAGGTTGACAAAGTCCTTGAGGATGAGCTGGCTTCTTTTGGAGTTCCAAGATCCACTTATTGATCTCAGCTCGGATCACTTCTGCAGTGCTTGACTCTGTGAGGTGGACGTTTTTGCGGCAACCCACGTTGCATCGCCCACGTATTGCTAATATGCAAGGCCTTATTGACCACCGCCGTTTCAACCGCTTGACGACGCACCGTGGCTCAAGCGGCGGGGTTGTGTGGGAGATACCAGGGTGAGAGCATACCATACAGCTTGCATGCTGTGGATGCCACCAAAACCTTGCCAGTGCGTTAGTGCAACCCTCGCCCTCTCCTGGCCTAACCTAGACAAACACGCTTTTTCCATTGCTGGGCAGGCCAAGCTTCAGGCTCTGCACGGTGCCATAATGCGTGTGAGATTACCCCCCACCCACCCACCCCCACCCCGCCCTTGACATTCTACCCTTCACGCCACCTTCAGGGAACGATACACAAATGGACACCGCGCAATGGCTTGCGGATGAAACAAGCAAAACCGCAGCACCGCGGTGCTGGTGGGTGCAGTGGGTCTCGGGCGGGCGGACCGAGCTCCACCGCCCGATGGTCGACCGCTTCACTGCGATGCTCAGTGGCGACAGCACCCACACAGATGACGTGTGGCCTCTGGAGCTGCCTCTCGACCTGTGGGCTGACGCGCGGCTGCTCATGACGGAAGTCCTTGCGCTGCTGCCCCAGCCTGCTGAGTGCGGCCCTGCCCTGCGCCAGCTGTGCGCACGGTGCGTTGCTGTGGACGCCCCCCAGGCGCGTGACTACGACAGCCTGCTGCAGTACCTCAACGACATCAGCATCCGCCAGATGTGTGGCGGGCGCCTGTCGGATGTCGCATCCGCCCCCCGAGTCCCGCAGCTTCTCGTGGCAGCCGTGGAGAAGACCAGCAGCAGCTCACCCTTCGCACACCTGCTGCCCGAGGGCACCAGCGTTGCAAACATCTCGGCGACCCTCCTCGCTTCGCAGGACCTGCGGAAAAATGTCATCCAGTGCATCACACACATGCGCTCGATGGACGAGCAGGCCTTCGTCTCCAGCGTGCGGGGTGTCGTTGTGGAGGCAGGCCCCGACAGCCTCGCTGTCTTTGAGGACACCACGGGGGACCCGTCTGCCGCGGCAGATGCTGAGAACGCGGCAAAACCTGCGAGAGGCCTGAAGAAGAAGCGTGCCGCACAGCCCGAGTCAACCCCGCAGCAGGCTGAGAAGCGGGCGAAGAAGGCCACTAAGCCGCCGCAGTGAATGCCACACTACAGCGGGTGGAGACAGGCAACGGTGCCGCAGTGCCACTGCGCCGCGGCTGCACCTGGAGTAGAGCCTAGAGAGTAGAGTTGCAGGCATGGCCTGGCTGCGTCGGGCGATAGGGTCGGGGGCTGGGGGAGATGTTGGCTCCTGAACTTGCTTCCGCTCTGCCGGACACCCGCCTCCCCTCCCACGTGCCGAACAAAACGAACCCTATCCCTGACGACACGCCTGCAGACTGGACACGGGACACACCCCGTGGTGTCTACGCCAGCACTCCTGCTGCCCGAAGCAGCAAGTCGCCTCCCATGCTGGATCTGCTTCGATCTGCAAGGCCCCTCGAAGGCTTGTGTTTTCTCCTGCATTTTTGCGCTTGGGACGCCGTTCTCCCTTGCTGCTGCTGCGGGGCGGGGGGGTCGGGTGGGTTGCGTTAGACACCACCCTGCACCTTCGCCGTCCCCAAGCACAGTGCAGCTCAGCACCACCATACCCTCTCTCTCTCTCTTTCACTCTCACCCCCCCGGACTATGCACACATCAACAGCAACCATCAGTCCGGCCTTTGTTGTTCCGTTCGGTGTTTGCGTTGTTCCGAGCGGTCCCTGCTGCAACCACCAGACACACCGACACCCCCCCCCCCTCTGCTGCAGTGCCCTGAGTCGAGGGTGGGGTCGGAGAGAGAGGGTGGGGAGGGGGGTTGGTGGTGGGAGAAGTGACGTCGGAATGACGTCGGGGCGGAGATGGCTTGTCGCCACCGAGCTGTAGGGGCTCAGGGTAAGGGGGGGGGGGTGGTGTGTCGGGCGGGAGGGGGTGGTGGTGGCGTTGTGCGATGATCAGCCGCATCAGGATGTATCACACGGAACGAGAGGGCTTGGTGTCGAGAGGTCGTGGTAGGTATGGGGGGCAGGGGGGTGCACGCCCGGCTCTGACGAACGCTGAATCCTTCCCCTTCCCCCCACCCCACAGTCTGCTTCAGCTAAGTTCACACTGAATGTGGCAATCTTCCAACTTCAGTGCAGGGATCAATTTCTTGACACCATTGTATTGATATTACCACCACTGACCCCACCTACCTCGCAAACCCGCCAGCGAGGTGGGCGTGTTGACGACCGACCTTTGACGAGCATTCCTTACCGAATGCTCTGCAGTGCATCACCCCCTCACAGCCCCCTCGCAGGCCCCTTCAGTGCTCTCCCCCTCCACTGCCCGACCTCATGCCGCGACACTGCGTGTGACACTGAAGGGTGTGCGCCCAGCGGCGACATGCTCTGTGTATTCGATTCCGGATCTGATGACGACGACGATGCCGAACTGTTGCCCCAGCAGAGCATCCAGCACAGCACCACCCTGGTGCCACACCTCCCGCAGCTGGTGCCTGACGAGCAGCAGGATGCTGCGGGGGAGGCCACTGATGTCACCACGGCTATCCGCACGCTGCTGCGTCCTAAGGAGCGCTACTTCGGCAGGCAGCCCCCCAGGGCTGCCCTGCCGCCGCCCACCCGCATTGCCGCACCCGACACAGGCAGGCGGCAGACCAGCAATAAGGACATGCTGGGGGGCGGCAAGAAGTTCTGGGTACTGTGGTGGATGGTGCTGGCATGCACCCGCTTCCGCGCCGCGGTCAGGCGGAAGCGCAGCGCGAAGCTGCGGCCCCACCCGCCCGACGTGCCCCTGCGGAACAGCAGCCCCGACCAGCCGCACACCGCTGTGAAGCGTGCCCACCGTAGGGCACTGCGTGAAGCAAACAGTGCTTTGCGCAACGAGCATGGCTCCTCCACACATACGCTCTCCGTCGCACGTATGGGTGCCCGTGCTGTGCAGGAGGCCCCGCTGGTGCCGCACAACTCCTTCACCTCGCCACGCCGTGGCAGGCGTGAGAAGCGGCAGGCCCCACGCAGCCCATCGCATGTGGGCACGCCTGTCACAGAGAGGGAGGAAGCAGAGTACGTGCAGTGCGAGTCGGAGGCGGAGCTGTTCCAGGAGCACATTGCCGACATGGAGGGCAAGGTGGGGGAGTACCTGTCGGTGCAGAGTGACTCGCCCGCACCGTCGCTGCCATCCAGCCCATCGCATCGGCGCAGCCGTGCTGGGATACCGCTCAGCGAAACTCTGTCGGCGCTGAGCGAGCCCCAGCAGCGCCCGACTCTGGAGAACAGGCCGCGTGCTGGGGAGTGGCTGCGGGAGAGGCGGTGGCCAGAGCAGCGCCAGCAGGAGGCAGAGAGGCCGACAGGGGGCACACGCAGCCTGCGTGGGTCGTGCATCGCCAAGAGGGCCAGCATGCGCCCCAAGCCTGAGGTGCCCGTCGTGACGGGGCTTGCCCAGCTGCCGGTGCCCTGGGTGGAGCCGCCCCTCACGCAGTCGCAGGCGGAATCCGGTGCAGCGCTGTACTGCTCACAGCAGCGCCCCAGCTCCATCAAGCTGCCCCGCAAGGCCCCGGTGAAGGATCCCGAGCAGGCCTTCCGGAGCTTCATGCACTCCATCTATCAGGAGCACGGCGAGTTCCAGGAGCGTGTGAAGGTGGAGCTGGACAGGCTGGAGCACAAGAGGCGCAAGGGGGCTGAGCGACTCCACAAGTGCCTCCTCAACCACACCTGCCAGGACAGGCTGCCGTGGAAGCCGCTGTCGGAGGCGCGGAGCGTGGTGAATGAAGAGGCGCGGCAGGTGATGCGGCAGAAGACAGCGTCGACGATGGGGGGTTGGTTTGACAGCTACAAGCGGAAACTCCTCTCGGCACGGCATGTGCTTGTGGATGCCCGTGTGGTCAATGTGCTGGCCATCATCGAATACTATGTGAGGCGCAGCCGCCTGACACGTGCGTCATTCACCCACATCGTGATGACTCTCCCTGCGTCTGCGCTGTTCTGCAGCGATTTACAGTTCACACTGCGGCACGCCGCACATGCGTTCGGTGTGACAACCGAAGATTTCCGTGCACTCCTCAAGCGGCGACACATCCTGCATATCCACGGTGATCCTGTCAGCGAGGAGACGCCGTACATGCGTCGCATGAGGCGTGCTGAAGGCTCTGTGGCACTGCAGCTGCATATGGAGCGCCGCTTCGCAGCGCAGGGGCAGCGGTCGGCGGAGGCGGCGAAGAAGGCGCAGCAGCAGCTCTCGCAGTTGCGGCGCAGCGTGCTGGCGGTGCCATCCCTATCGCAGCTGCCTCTGTCAGGCGGTGGCGTCTCAGCGTCGCGCAAGCGGGCAAGGGCCATCTCGGGTCTGTTCCGAATGAAGGCTGTCATCCGTGCAGGGCTGCACTTCAACCATTCGCCAGTGCCAGAGGATGACGCCCCTTTACCCCCGCAGGCCTGAGCCCAGTGGGTGTATATGTGTTTCGCTGTAGCATCTCCCTCCCGCATACCCCGTTACAGAGCGCCATGTGTTGCCTCCGCAGGGGCTGCCAGGGGCCGGCCACCCGCCAACCTGTTCGGGCCACCATTTGCCTTGTGCGGTGGCGGCGCCTTGCCAGGCGCTCGCCCCCCCCCCCCCCCCCCCCCCCCGCCATCAACTGGTGTGCCGGTCCCTCGCCCTCCCCTCCCCACAGCCTTGCCAGGCGTGGGGCCTCCACTCTGCTCCTTTTGCTTCCGCTTGGGCTTTGCCGATTTCCACTCACGCAGAGCAGACGCAGACGCAGCTGCACAAGACCGCAAGCCCCCCCCCCCCCCTAGGCAGAGACCCCGATAAGAATCCGACCCCCTGACCCCACCCGACCCCCGACCCCCTCTTATAAAAGACCCCCCCCCCTAGGGCAGTGATTAAATAAACGTTGAAAACGTTTAGCGTTTATAAACGTTTAACGTTTCTCAAAATTCTGAGCGGAAATAAACGTTCAGATAAACGCTTAATAAACGTTTCCTGCAGGCTCTGCCACTGAGTCACTTTACATCATAATATATCATGGCCAGCACACCACACCCCAAATTCCAGGGCGGGGGGTCACCGCTGCGGTGAGGACAGCAAGATGTCGAAGCGCAGGGTCGAAAACATCGGCGCTATTTCTGGCCACTTCTTGTACCCGTGCCTGCTGTACCAGGTGCCTGTTCCAGTCAGCTGCCTCCCATCAGAGGAGGCATCTGAGAGACTCTCGTATGGCGTCCTTGTGCCACATGCTCACAGGTGAGGCACCACACCCGAGGACGCGCTCCCTGGCAACGGATGCGCCGTGCCACAGACCCAGCTGCCGTAAGCTTCCAAGAACAGCGTCAAATGGGACACGAACTGTACCATACTTCTCCCACAACTGTTCCTGGCGCGATTACCTCATATTGGCTTGCCTTTTGGCCTCTGGAGGGCACCGAGAAGCTGTTATGTTTCAGAACAATCAACGACAACAGTTCTTCTGTGCATCTGGCAGGTTGAGGTGTGCTTGCTCTGCTTGATGTGTCCTGTGGTGTGCAGCCCAGGTACAAGTTCTGTCCCAAAAATTTTGGCTGCTAAAAACGGCATCGTCGGGGGCATACCACCCCCTGTGAGTGGGCGGAATTGAGTTTCCGGAGCATATTGGGCACTTTCTGCCACCAGAATCGTGTGGGAGTGTGTGAGGTCAGGTTATGTGGGTGGGGTGTGGGCACAAGCTGCTTCGCTAAATAAACGCTAAACGTTTAGCGTTTATAAACGTTTAACGTTTATTTAAAAACGGTTTCTGAAATAAACGTCGTTTATTGGGTTCACTGCCCTAGGGGGGGTCATAAGCCCGTACAAAACCAAAATTTTCGACATACCATCAGAGCCGCCCTAATACCTGATCTGACCTGAAAATCCGACCCATACCCCCCCGGAAACTGTCTGGGGCCCACTTGTGACACCTGATACGCACTTTTGTGATGATTTTTTGGGGTCCTAAAAAATGTACCTCAGTTTCGTACCTTGCCTTTGTACCTGAACCACTCCCGACCGCATTATTTCGTTCTTTGCAAGGGAAGGGTGTCACTACGCTCACTCAGCACGCCGAGCAACACATGCCGCGTGCCCAGGGCCTCGCAGAGGTGTCAGATGCTGCTGCAGAGGAGTACCTTGCTCGAAAGACGCTCGCCAAACGGGAGATGTGCGGGGTCTCGGCAGAGAGCGTTGTGGCAGACCTGCGTAAAAAGAAAACGGCACACGACATCGGTGAGGCGACATTATTTCGGGCGCTCCGTCGGGCTGGGTACATAGGAGAGCGAGTGGGACGTGGTGACGACAGATATATGCAGTGGTGCATCAACTGCACGCACGTGCGGGAAAAGCGGCGTTCCTTGCTAGCCAAGAAAGATGTCACCTGCACTCCTACTCCTCCCACTCCTCCTGCTCCTACCCCCACACCAACTGATGTGGGCAGTGAGAGTGATGGCAGCTCCAGAGCAGCAGATGATCTAGGAAGCAATGAGCGGGTCAGCCGGGCAGACTACCTCAGTCTGTACCGGAAGTACGAAGCGTTGCGGGCCCGCCACCACCGCCTCCAGGAGAGGACCCGAGGGTTGAGAGTAGGGTTGTACAACGCCAGGGGAGGGTATTCCCCTGGCGTTGAGACATCCCTGGCGACCTTGCGGTCGCACTGTGTGGGGGCTGAGTCGGCAGGCAGATGCCGATCCAATGACCTTGTTGAGTCCCCACATGGTACACTCTCATACGTGTTGTCGAGACTGCGTGGTGTGCATATCCTGCGGGGCGCAAATTACACAGCACAATCATAACCACTTCGGCTCTCAGGGCGTACAATATCCCAATCGTGCCTTCACAGGCTAAGATCGACGAAGCAAAAGCATCTACAACGCTGCCTACTAATGCCGATGCAGCCTCCCAGGCGTACGAAGTACTCACAATGACCCATATGCGATCGAAGTACTACACCCAGAAGGTGGCTGAACTCATTCTGCTGACGCAACAACACAACATTCCCACTAATCAGGTCAAGAAAGACCTTGCCGAGGCACTGGGGAAGGCAACATGCGTGCCACCTGAGCCAGAACCACCGCAGAAAAGGCAAAGAACGAAATAATGCGGTCGGGAGTGGTTCAGGTACAAAGGCAAGGTACGAAACTGAGGTACATTTTTTAGGACCCCAAAAAATCATCACAAAAGTGCGTATCAGGTGTCACAAGTGGGCCCCAGACAGTTTCCGGGGGGGTATGGGTCGGATTTTCGGGTCAGATCAGGTATTAGGGCGGTTCTGATGGTATGTTGAAAATTTTGGTTTTCGTACGTTTTTAGGGGGGCTTACACGGTGGGATCTTGTAAATCTTACATGTATAACTACAAGTATATACATGTATTATACATGTATAATACTTGCATGTCAACTATTATACATGTATAATACATGTACATGCCTGAAATATACATGTAAAATACATGTATATCAAGTAAAAATACAAGTATAATACTTGCATGTCAACTATTATACTTGTATTTTTACTTGATATACATGTATTTTACATGTATATTTCAGGCATTTACATGTATTTTACATGTATAATACTTGTCATGCAAGTATTATACATGTAAAATACTTGCATGACAAGTAAAATACTTGCATGCAAGTAAAATACATGCAAGTATTTTACATGTATAATACTTGCATGACAAGTATTATACATGTAAAATACATGTAAATGCCTGAAATATACATGTAAAATACATGTATATCAAGTAAAAATACAAGTATAATAGTTGACATGCAAGTATTATACTTGTATTTTTACTTGATATACATGTATTTTACATGTATATTTCAGGCATATACATGTATTATACATGTATAATAGTTGACATGCAAGTATTATACATGTATAATACATGTATATACTTGTAGTTATACATGTAAAATTTACAAGATCCCACCGTGTTATGACCCCCCCTACCCCCCCCCCCCCAAATATCTGGGAAAAACCCTGGGTTTTTCCCGAGGAAACGCGGGTTTCTCCCTCTGTTGCATTGTTTGGACTCCGTGCGGATCGTAGTGGGGTCACTTTGTTGGTGTAGGTGCCACACAACACCCCTGAAATGCAGAGGTGGTCCTCGTCGAGAATGGGGGTCGGAAACCCGGGGGTCGGAATCGAGGGGTCGGATATGGGGGTCAGAGGGGGTCGGCCCCCCTCCCGACCCCCCATTGTTCTCGGGGGTCGGAATACGGGGGGTCGGAGGGGTCGGAAGGGGGTCTGAAACTTGGGGGTCGGAACTTTTTGCACTATTTCTCAGGGGTCGGAAAATGGGGGGTTGCAAACTTGGGGGGTCGGAGTATGAGGGGTCGGCCCCCTCCCGACCCCCTCCGACCCCCCCACACAGGGTTTGCAAAACCCCGTCCTTTTGAATATTTGGGACTACTGGGTCATTTCGTGGATAGAAGTACCAAGCTTCACTCATGAAATGTGGGTCTGGTCCAGGGATAGTCGTGGGAGGAGATGCCTGGGAGGCACACACCATGCCACCCTACCCACCCACCCAGCGGCACCCTCCCCGACCCCCTCCTCGGGTTTTTCAAAAACCCGTTCTTTTGAATGTTTGGAGTTTGTGCGGATCGCAGTGGGGTCATTTTGGCCATGGGGTGCCTATGAACACCCCTTTTTGGTGGTCCCCATTTAGGCAAATTCCTCAAGGCGACCCCCTCGGACCCCCTCCCGACCCCCGACCCCTGACCCCCCCGACCCCCGACCCCCTCTTATCGGGGTCTATGCCCCTAGGGGTGGGGAAAAGCCCCCAAAAAGCGTAAATTTTGCATTTTTTTGCACAACACCCCAGAGACCCCCAAAAACCATGAAACCCACCCAGAACCGGTCCGGAACCCCAAAAAATGGTGTGTTGGGGTGTTTGGAGGTGTTTGGTTGGCTTTTTTGACCGTATTTTTGGGGTGGCCACCTTCCCGTACCTGGGGGTGGCCAGGAGAGAGACACAGTATCCCCTGGGCACGGAAACATCACTGAAACACGACTTCTGAGCGCCAGGAGGGTACGGGGACACATATTGGCTGACCCGAGGCACTCAGAAAGCTATTGTTTGAGCAGCCCCTCGTGATTGGCGCCAAATAGTGGGTGGTTTCGGGGCCCCAGTGGTGCCGTGCCATTTGGTGGTCTCCAGGGAAGGAGGTGCACAGAAGTTCCTCATCGACTTGAGCCAGCCCTGCAGGTCGTTGTACACCCCTCCCGATGATCCGGTGAGACACTGCCCTGCCATGCGCAGGTTTAATATGGTGACCACGTTTCATGTGCTGCATTGCTGCTGGAAAGAAAGAAGAGCAGACGGGAGCGGCACGCGGTGTACTTCTGGGGTCGAGCAGCACATCGAGGGCTGTGCTCTTGGGGCTGTGCAAGTCTCCGTCTTCAACAGCAACTCGGAAATCATCTCGCCATTCCTCGTACGTTCGACGCTGACTGCAGAATCCAGGCATACTTGCCTGACTTGTGCCTCACCTGACGTTCGCACCCGGGCTGAGGACCCCCGAGACTGCGCACAGAGCTTAGCTTGTACTTAGATACCGGTGAAAGTGGTGGGCACTGTGGCGGATGATAGGGCCATGTGCAGTGATGCAATCGCATCAGTATCTCCTCACCGAGTATTGAATCAGCAGCCTCTGTCGTGTGCTTCTACTTCTGTGGAGCACATCAATCTGCTACAGACAGGCCAGCTTGGTATACTGCAGTACTTGCTGACGATTCGTGGTCAGCAGTTGTAATGCTTGCCGAGGCAAGCATCCATCTGGCACGGTGAGGATACCGCCTGTGCTCACAATTCAGGCGTCAGACAAACCTGCGCTGTCCACCGCCTGCCGCTCCCTGATCGGCCAGGCACAGCCTTGCCCAGGGCCAGCAGAAACGCCCTTTTGGGGGTTGGGGTGCAGCCACTGGACTGAGAGCGTTTTTGGAGCAGGCAACTGCCTCGCACCTTGCAAATGACTGTCTTCAGCCCCAGAATAAGCACCGCGAAGAACTGTGCTTCCTGCTGGGCCCACCTGCCCATCCGGCGTTGTGCACGGCATCTGCGTGTGTTCAAGGCCCCGAAGGTGGCCAGGCCCAGGTACGCGAAGGTGGCCACCTTTTCAACTTTCGGTATAGTGCCAAAAAATCAAGCCAAACACGTGCGAAACACCCCAAAAACACGTTTCCGGAGGGTTTTGGGTCGGTTTGTGGGGGTTTTATGCACATTTGGGGTGTTCTGGGGGTACCTCAAAAATGCGTTTTTAAACAGCTTTTCCCCACCCCTACCCCCCCCCCCCCAATCGACCCACCCACTGCAGACCCCTCTGCGCATGCCTGCCCTGCCACCCCAGCCTAACCTCTCCCCACTATCACCCTACCACCACCAGGCCGTCTGCAATGCAGGCATTCGATGAGAGCAGCTCCGAGGGCGAGGCGCTGGACCTCGGCGATACCGGCTCCAACTGCAGCGTCGACACCGACGGCGGCTGCACAGGCCTGCGCAACTCCCACCGCGCCGTCCGGCGGATCCCCTGCGAGGCCGCCTCCCCGACACGCCCCCCACACGGGTGCCTCAAGGGGCCGCGCGACGCCACCACACCACGCGCCTTCCGCAATCGCAGCGAGCCCGAGACCTTCCAGCCGCCGCACATCACACCGCCTCAGGAGGACCACGAGGCACCGCCCTCCACATGCTCCTCGGCAGGCTCCCTGGTGCACTCCACCTCGCTGATGGGCGATGTAGCGCAGGTGGAGCACACCATCCGCCGCAACTCGCTGGCGCCAGATGCCCTCCCTCCGTGCGACGCCATCTTCGACGGGCGGGACAAGCCGCAGACCACCCCCAGCCGGAAGGACAACACCCCAACCCGCAGACACCAGCAGCGCCCTGCGCCCTTCTCTGCAGGGCTTTCAGATGACACGGCAGACCGCTCCCCGCAGGGGCGCAGCCGCACCACCACACCGGGCTCCTCGCCTGCCCCTGGGGGGTCGTCCTTCCTATCGCTGCCTGGCAACAGCCCTGCAGAGTCGCCCAACTCGGGAGACCTGCGCGCGGAGAGGGTGCGGTCGTCCACCCTCCTCTCCCCATTGGTTGCGCTGCGCAGCCTCTCCCTGGGGTTCACCACCGGGTGGAAGGATGGGAAGGACGCCAAGGATGCAGCCGCGCCGAGGCCTGAGTGCGGGACACCGCCACAGCCTGGCACGCCGACAGATTGCCTCAGGCCCATGGTGAGGACAGTGTCAGTGGAGGATGTTGCGGACAGCACCCCGGGGCATGCGCCATCTTCTCCCTCGCAGGTGCTGAGCTTCTGCAACGAGAGTGACCTCAGCAAGTCGCACAACGAAGGGTCGCTCCCTGATGCGGAGTGCGGCCTGCCTGGAAGCCCCCGGAGGCAGAGCGTGGTGAAGGGGCGGAAGCGCGGCATCTCCATGCTGAAGCTCGGCGAGGTCCGCGGGATTGGCTTCGACGAGGTGGAGGCGCGTGGCGCAACTGCCATGGTTCTGCCGGACCCTGTGCTTCCCCGGAGAGAAAGCCGGGGGAGCAAGGCGACGCCGGCAAGCTCCCCCGGGGGCAGCTCCGGAGGGGGGGGCTCTGTGGGGGGGCGGCGGGTCTCGGACCTGTTAGACGCGAGCACCAGGCTCGATGTCAGCCTGGAGACCTCTGTGATGTCGGTGTCGCATGTCCTGAGCAGCAGCGTTGTGACGCATGCGGAGGAGCGCCTGCAAGGGGATGCGCTGCTGCTGGAGGCGGAGTCGCGCGCCCGGGGTTGCCTTGCAGAGCATGAGGCTGAGGTGAGGCTGCAGCTGTTCCACCGCGACCTCGATGAGATGGAGCTGCTGCACCGCATTGCGGTGGGACAGCGGCAGTCCACCGCCCTCTCGAAGCTTCACGCCAAGTTCTCCTCAGGGCTCGTCAGCATCGAGGCTGCCGTGTCGGACCGTGCTGTGAGGGAGCTTGCCGAGGTGAAAGTTTACCTCGCACAGGTCCTGGAGCAGACACGCGGCGACTGCTCTTCTCTTGCGTATCTCCGCAACACAGCCTCCAGGCTTCAGTCAAAGGCGCTGGAGGTGTAGCGTGAATAGGATGGGGGTTGGGTTGGGTTGGGCGATGGTTCTCCTTCGATCCACTTTTAGTGTTGTTCTTAAACAGAGTTGGCGATGAAGAGAGTTTGTGGTGCGTGAGACCTTCAGTGCAGTTGGTGGGATTGGGGTAGGGGTGGGGGGCGGGTGGGGGCAAGGACGGGGGTAGTCCCCCGCGTACCCCCTCCCCCCCCCCCCCCTCCCCTGTGTGGATTTGCTGCGGCGCACAAAGAGGTCCTCTTTGCAACTGTTTGCGGCGCGGTTGTTGTGGGTGGGGGGTGGGTGGGTGTGGGAATGGATCAGAATCAACAAAAGCCCACATCCACACCCCCCCCCCTCCCATCCATGCATAGCTGATTTCTCGTAAACCCCTTTTTTGAAATGGAGCGCTCCTCCCCCCCCCTTTTTCAAAAAAGCAAACAGATTTTCTTACCTATCACCCCCCTCCCATCCCACACGCCTGTGCGTGGTGCTGTCCGGTGTATTATTTACTTTCGTTTTTTGCATACACGTTAAGTGTTCTTAAGAAACCAGACATAACCAGAAGACCAACATCATGTTCGTGCTAGCACTTTTCCCTTTTGTCATCACACCCGTGCGCCAAAACAGGTTAGGCCTTATATTTGGCTGCGTTCAACGAAAAAAGACACTTCTTTCCGGAGTTTAGCTAGCACGATTCAGTTGGGCGATTCAGTTGTCTGGTTTCAGCGACCCATTTGCCCCCCCCCCCCCCACCCCTCTCCCCCCCTCCCTCCTATCCATATTATTCTGTTCCAGAAAAGAAACAAAAGAATCTTCGTATGGCGAAAGAAAGTGTCTTTGGGAGGGGGGGGGGAGGGGGGTATTATATACTTCATTCTGGTATCCAGACCAGAGCAAAATGTACGCCTTTATCACAACACGCACTCTCTCTCTGTGTCCTGCTGGGTCGACGAAGGGCAGGGGAAACCTGAGCCAGACGCTCCTCCAATGAGAGAGCACGAGTGGGGTGGGTTGGGGGGGGGGTGAGTAACAAGCTCGGTTCCCCCCCCCCCTCCCCCTGGTGGTATTGTGCAAGTTCATTGCCCCCCCCGGTCATCTTCCGCACTTCAGGCGGTCTTCAGGTGGTCAGCAGAGCACAGCTGCCAGATTTATCATTGTAGGCTGTAGGGGTGTATGGGCAGGCCCTGCGTTGGTGACCGGTGTTACCGGGTTACGCCTCCGAATTATTGTCCTGATCAGCCAGTGTCATGTGAGAGAGGCCTTTGGGGTGGCTGAGGCCTTCGCTGCGGTGCCGAAAATAGCGCATTTTGGTGATTTTCACCCTATTCTTTTGCGAGGAAAAATTGAAAAAAGAAAAGCCAAATTTTGCCGACAGCTTGCCGTATAAAAAGCGAAGCCCACCATCCCTTTATCTTTTCTATAATGTTGGCATATCTCCTTCTGCGCCCCCCTTCCCACCCGTCCCCCCCTCTCTGCCTCCCCACGTGTGGCCTACAAACAAACAAACAACCGTTCGCTACTTTCTACAATCAAACCCCCCCCCCTCTGCCTTCATGCAATTTGGGCGAAAAGTTCTAACTTTTACTCCTTTATCTTTCCCGGCATATAGCCCCCCCTCCCCCCACTCCTCACTCCTCGCTCGCCTCTTTTCTCTTTAACTTTTTTTGAACTGGAGCGCTCTTTTTTTTCAAAAAAACAAACAGATTTTCTTATCATCCCCCACCCCCCTCTCTCACTCGCCTCTATTTTCGGTTCGTTTCGGGATGCGATTGCATAGAGACCAGCTCAACCCAAACCCTGCCAAGGGTCTCCTCCTCCGCCCGTTTCTGCACTTCTGAGCGAAGGCCCCCAAGACCTGACACCTCGCCGCACCAAACCCCGGACACAGATCCCGCAGCCCCTCTCGCTGGAGGGCCGCGAGAAGAGCACGGCATTGCCATTGGGTGAAGGGTCAGTGAGAGGATCGACTCAGTGATTTACCATTCTGCTTCATAGCTCCTGCCTCCCCCCGCCCCCCCCCACTCACCCCCTCCACTCTGAATACCCGCTAGTTAGCCGGACAGCCTGCAAAACAAGTGAAGGGAGGGGGGGGGGGGGTCAAAACTGTGACTTTCCACTCCTTTTATATACTTCACTGCCCCCCCCCCCCTCTCCCCCCCCGTCCGCCAACGAATACACATTTATACTCTGGGGGGGGGTCTTCGTTGGTCGTTTTTCTTCGTCGATCTTCGTCAGTTTTCAGCCAATTCGACAGGAAATGCACCAAAAAGCAATGCACTGACGACCACCCCTCATAGCGAAGACCCCCCCTCTCTCTCTCCTCACATGTCAGGCATGTCAGTCCCCACCGCCCCTGGTGATCTGCACCCCCCCAGTTCCTTCCCCTCTGTGCCCTCCCACCGCCCCCCCACCTCCACACCCAACCCCACCCCCCGACGCAAGCTGCTGCGAAGTGAGGAAAACGGGGAGGGTCGCCTGGATTGCCGACAGCTGATCTCTATCCGTCCCTTCGCCTCAACAGCAGCAGCATCAGCAGCCGCAGCAAGCCTCGTCAGGCAGACGTATCGGGGATGGGGGGGGTTTTTTGATGCCACAGCAGGTGGTGGAGTCACTCCACAACCTGGCTGGTCGCAGAGAACCTTGGGTGGGCAGAGAGGACACCCCAGCCCAGCAGGAATCTTTCCGCGGTCAGACTGTTTACAGGCTGACGGCGATGACCTGCAGAATGGGTTGGGGGGAGCTGGAGCTGAGCCGCGCTGCGTTGGGGGGTAGGGGGTGTGGGAGGGGTGAGGACGACGACGACGACGACGATGACGCAGCGCTGTTTAGAGGGTGGGGGTGGGTGGGAGGGTGTCTCCGACGCCAACACCGCAGGAAGCAGCCAGCGGAGGCTTGCCTGTGCTGGGCTGTTCCTGGTTCCTGACTCCGACGACGGGTGGGGGTTGGGGGAGGGGGTCTCGCTGCAGGGTGCGACGCCGTGATGACGAGATGCAGCAGAGCTGAGCAGATGGGTGGGGTGGGGTGGGGTGGGAGACTGCCGACTTTCGCGGTTCAGACCTGCTAGGGGGAGGGGGTGCCGAACCGGAGCCAGCGTTGCAGAGGGGGCGGGATGGCTGCGCCGTTGCGGCTCTATCCCCGCCCCACCCCACCCCACCCTGCCCCCCCCCCCCCCGGTCTTTTATCCCCCCCCCCTCCCTCAACACCTCTTCCTCTTAGTCTAGACTTACTGCTGCACACACAACAGCCGTGGACGAAATCCCACACCCACCTCGGGAACTGTGCCTTACTTTTCCGACTTGTACCCCCACCTGGCTTCATTGCCCCCATCCCCACACCCCCACCCCCACCCCCACCCCCGGGATATTTGCCTTTGCTTTCACTCCCGGCAATCAAACGCCCCCTAACCCACCCCCACCCCCCCGCCTCGATGTAGAAAGAAGTTCAATCGTTCAAGAATAAGCGGCCCTCCCGAAGCCTCCGAACTGCCCCCACTCCAGAACAAAAAGAAACTTCTGATCTGGTTACGTGTGGGCGAAGGGGGGGGGGTGACGAAGCGTCACACATAAGTAGCGGAAGGAATATGTCCGACTGAAGCTTTGGGATTTCCACCTTCCATGCCATTTCAATACCGGTGTGCCAAACGGGAATATGGTTTGGAGCTGAGTTTATATACAGTTGCT
The DNA here is from genome assembly GCA_963210315.1 of Rhynchopus euleeides. Classification (NCBI taxonomy): domain Eukaryota; phylum Euglenozoa; class Diplonemea; order Diplonemida; family Diplonemidae; genus Rhynchopus; species Rhynchopus euleeides. The sequence goes on from OY723267.1 coordinate 1,668,748, forward strand.
GCGACATGGTGTTTCTGCCGCAAAGTGGGATGGAGAAACATACATCTCTGATGCGAATCACAGGCGGCAGGCAATAATCCTGCCCCACTCCCCCCCCTTGTGTGCAGCCCAACACCCTCTGCGCAGCTCAAGAAGGAATAACCACGCGAGCCTTGGCTTGCCCTCCCCTACAAACCCTGCCGGATACCACGCCCTTCTGCAAGCATCCTTTCCAACAGTATTTCAAAAAGAACTCCCCGAAGCTTTTGATAGTCGCTTTGGGAGGCTTGAGCCAAGCATTTCTTTCACTGGTCTTTCACGTTCTATAGGGAGCTGAGAGTAGCAGAGGTGTGGGGCCTTCCTTGCAAGGTCCCGTTGACAAAGCGACTTTCGGGGAGAGGGGGGGGGGGGGTAGTGAAATCGAAATTGAAGGGAGCACAAGAATGATCACCCTTCACTCGGGGAGAGGGGGGGGGGATTTTTTGATCGTCGAGAGTGAATGGAAAAGTAAATCTCCCAGCACCTTCTCGCAATGTTAGTCCTTTTTGTAGTCACTACACCAGATATGTTGTACAAGGCAGATCAATGCACAACGGGAGGGTGTGTACGGGGGGGAGAGGGGGGGGGGTAGGGGGGGTCAAATGCCACCCTTTTACGTGGACAAACACGATTTTTCAAAAAACCGGCGCAGAGGCCCCAAAGCCCCCGTAAACCCTCCAAACCCCCCCAGATCGGTCCGGAAACCCATCGAACCCCACTTTTCCACCATTCCGGGCACCTCAGGTGCCCGAATTGGGGTACCTAAATTTTGTGCCACCGTTTGGTACCGGACAGTGCCACTGTGTGGGAGGTTGGAAAAGAAAATGCCCCAACACACCACATCTGAGGGTTGCAATGCATGTTGCTTGCCAACCACGTCATCCGGTGGGTGTCAGGCGCTATGTAGGTGGCATTAGCCAGGTCTTCGATGAGTTCTGGCTTGTATATGTACCTCCCTGCCACCATGCACCGGGAGGCTGCCTGTAGGTACGGAACAAGTCCAGATGGTCGTGTGATTCCTGTGCAGCAGTGCTCCACAACCGGGATGTGTTGACAACGACTGTTGCAACACGAGCTGTACATTCCGGGAACACACGAAGTGCGCTGTCGTGGTACCCATTGTGCCAGAATTGGTACTTGCTGCGGTCTACTTTGCCTGGCCCAAGAGCACTGGTACTGAACAGTGCAATATGCGTGGCGAGGTGAATGCAACGGAAGCGCGCAAAGTCAATACAGCTCTCGGATGGCGGGTGGTGGTGTCACTAGTGTGTGACGTTCACTCGAGGATACAACGCATCACAATGAATCAGCAACCGTGGACCGAGTACAATACGCTCTCTGTGGCTGGTGTGGGGGACAAAGGCAGTGCCTGTGCCGCAGGCAGGGAGGTACATATACAAGCCAGAACACATCGAAGACCTGGCTGATGCCACCTACATAGCGCCTGACACCCACCGGATGACGTGGTTGGCAAGCAACATGCATTGCAACCCTCAGATGTGGTGTGTTGGGGCATTTTCTTTTCCAACCTCCCACACAGTGGCACTGTACGGTACCAAACGGTGGCACAAAATTTAGGTACCCCAATTCGGGCACCTGAGGTGCCCGGAATGGTGGAAAAGTGGGGTTCGATGGGTTTCCGGACCGATCTGGGGGGGTTTGGAGGGTTTACGGGGGCTTTGGGGCCTCTGCGCCGGTTTTTTGAAAAATCGTGTTTGTCACCCCCATTTGACCCCCCCTAGGCATACTTGTCCCCCCATATGGGGAACCCCCTAAATCTGGGGGAAATATGGGGGGTCTCAAAACCCCGCCCCCATATGGGGAAAAAGGCTGAAAATATGGGGAAAACCCGGTAAAATATGGGGGAATATGGGGGAAATATGGGGCCCATATGGGGGGATATGGGGGTATTCGTGCTGCAACGGGAGAACATCAAACCACTCAGGCACAGACACACACGAAGTGCGCGTCGAAACCGGCCTCATGCCTTGTTGGGGATCCTCCAGGAGTCCGATCCTGGGGAGGTGCGCGCTCGTTCAGGTGTGGCCAGGTCTGGCCCCCCCTGGAAGATCCCCCAGGTGGGTCGCACCGACCTCCTGTTCCTCTCCTGCGCCGATACAGCGGCAGCGGAGAGCGAACGCTTCCCGGTTTGGCGGGGCACCGCAGTGACAGCGGCAGCGGTGGTGGACACATACGCACAGACACACATAGCGCGTTCAGGGTTAACAGCTCCTCACAACACACACTCTTGTGTTTTTAAGTCCTCACTCTCACACTCGCTGTCCTCCTCCTCTGGTGTGTTTGCGATTGCGAACTGCCCCCTGAGGTCCTTAATTAGACAAGGGAATTCACAAGCAGTGCATTCTGGTGTCAGGCGCTTCCGCCGCTTTTGACCGCTCCGAGCGCCGAAAAGTCGGAGTCGACGCTCGTCACCAGGCAGCTTGACATGTTCAAGCTGCATCTGCCGGGTGGAATGAGACCTGTGAAGGCCAGTACAAGGACTGGCTGCAGGACGCAACTGTTCTGCCAGCAAAGACAGGACTACTGGACAGCATGCTCTGATGACCGCTACTCAGACTTGAAGAAAGTGGCGGTCGGCACTCTCACAGCACCTTGTTGTGGTCTGACTCGAGCACTTCAGCCGGGCGTTTCCTCTCTGCAGAAAGCAACGAGGTGAGATGTCTCTGCAAGGTGCTAGACGTCCCCTGTCAGTGGCTGACTTCACACCCTGTGAAAAGCAGAACGAAGAGAACTGTTTGCTGACTGCTTCCACCTGAGGAACCCCCTGGTTTTCCCCCATATATCCCCCATATGGGGGAAATATGGGGGAACAGGACTTGAAAAACCCCCCATATTCCCCCCATATTTTCCCCATATTTTTGGCCTTCCCCATATGGGGGTACAAGTATGCCTAGGGGGGGGGCATTACTGTCGGAGTCAAGGCAAATCAAGACTCACTCACACCCTTGCACAGGGGTAAAGCAACAACCAAACACATCCTCCGCACCACAGCCCAAGCAGAAGGATCCGCCGCACCGATGCCAGAAGGCCGAAGGAGGGATTCAACCAATCCGAAGCCCAGGGGCGTCGCCCGGCACTCCAGTTGGCCTCCGGCACGTGCTGTGTGGTGAGGAGGGAGAAGCTGTGCCAAAAAAAGTAAAGGCGTAACGCCTGTGGAGGTCAGTGTCAGTCAGTGTGTGGAACGGGAGGTGAAGTAGAGACAAGGAAGGTATAGTGCTGACCTTCCCCTTCACCTCTGAGATAGGTTGTATCCGAGATGCACTGTTGTGTGTTTGGTTTGTGTTGTGGCACAAGACACTGTGTGCGGGGGTCTGTTGTTGGGTGGGATAAATAAACACCGCTGTTCTCACGAAACTTCGCGGTGCTGTCCTGGGGCCAGTTTGTCGAAACAGTGAGGAGAAGGCAGCCCCCCTGCCCACACCAACGGGGTTCGGGCGGGGGGGCACCTCTTTAACCCACCAAAAGGTCTGTAGAAACAGTGAAGATTGGCCTGTCCGCAACAGGAAGGCAGCTTGTCCAGACAAAGATCATTGTCAGCACCTTTTTTTTGGAGATTATTTTGCAGGGAAGAAGAACTGGCCGGCAGACCGCATCGCATGGGAACAGATACAGTCGGTGAATATTCTGAACGATTGCAACAAGAATCGGTCAAGCCGCTGCTGCGAGAGCAGGCTTGAGATTTGTCGACGACCAGGCACCTGACGCATGATACTGCCAGGAGGGAGATGTTGTTGCTGCTGTGTCAAATGAACTGGGTATTCTCGATACATTTTATGCACGGGACAACAGTCCACGCCAGACTACGCAGAGACAAGCTCCCCAAACTGAGCGACTCTTGCAAACAGTGAAGCACCCACGCGTTAGGAGGAGGAAGGAACTCTCACCCCCTTATGGCGTGAGTGCGAAAGGGTTGAGGGACAGATCCGCCGGAGACAATGCCACACCAGGTGGCTAGATACCGACTGCGATCTCAACCAACCGCATGCCGAAGCTTGGCTGGGGAGCTGTCTGCATTCCCATGCCCTCCGAGGCTGGGCTTCAGAGGGGCAACCAAGGCTTGGATGATCGCAGCTGGGTGCACGATCCATCCACATGCATCCGGCATGACAGCCAGAAGCATGCCATACAACCTCGTAACCCCCCTTTGAACGCAAATAGGAGGAAAGGCGGGGGTCGCCCAGAAACATACTGAATAGCTGTCAGAAGGAAGCGGTCCCCACCACCACTGCCGTTAGACACACCACTATATCACAGGAAAGGAGGTTCCGCCAGGACGGCGCGATGCGCATCCTCATAATGGGGTATCTGATAGCGAGAAAAGGTAAGGCCCAGTGACAGTCTCCCTGCACGCAAAGCGCAAGCAGCATCTGAGACCAGACTTGGATGGGTGTTACATTGCCGGGAGTGAAGGCAAGTATCCCAGCACCTCGCAATATGTGTGACAGACCTGGCCGTCTGTAGGCTAACGTCATGTCGGCTGTGTCGACAAATTTTTCGTTCCGTTCTACAACGTGTTGCAGCATGAACGGTGCGGGTGACACGTGGACCACTGTCCTCTGAAGTTAAGTTTGTCTTCGAAAGAGCATCTCTCATTCTCCTTTCGATGTTTCTCTTCAATAAGAGCCGCACTGGGCTGTGGGGACCACTGAGCGATACTCTGTATGACTGCTCCGGTGCATGCACTGACCTGCCCCCTGAAATAGATGGCGATGCCTGCCTGTGGTTTGGTTGCAGTTCGACCACACCACACCCACGCCTTACTGGGGTAGGGCAGTAGCCAGTCCCGAGATGGTGGGGGGTGGTGCTGTGGTTAAGCCGTGGCAATGGGCGGAAGTTGTTGGACGCAATAGCGTAGCGTTGCGAAGAGAACTTGTTTTGTGCGTCACACATAACACACACTGCGTATGCAGGAGGTGCCGGGAGCTACACGCGGAGACTGCCCCGCCCTAGCTTCCCACCCAAGCATCGCCTCACGCAACAAGCACATTACAAGACAACTTCTATTTTATGTTTTTGCCTGAAGAACTACCGTGTTGTGTCGTCACCATATCTCTGAAGTCAGGGCTGCGAAGGTGTCGTGACCTCACTGTTCTTCCAGAATCTGGATGCCCCACGTCATACTTGTCACCCTTTTAACTTGTCATTGCCCCGGAACTTGATTAGTTGCGATGCTGTCCCCTGTGGTCGTACGAACCAACGCCAACGTGCGCTTCCCAAGGTGGAGAAGGCCAGGTGATTCAATGTATTCTACAAAGCCGACCCCATCCCACCCCATTGTGTTGTGTTGTGTTGTTAAAGGTGTGGTGGAGACTGTCTGGATATTGCCGCGAGAATTTTTTTCCATCGGCAAGGCACGTGTGAATGTGGTTCCATTCGGAGCCAGCGAGGCATCTGACACCTCCAGATGCAGATCCAGAGAACATGTCGATTTGAACGAACAAATAATGAAGGAGCATGCTTCCCCGACGGCACCCTCTGACGCAGGGAGGTTATTCTGGAACAGTGTGGGTTTGGGATGCCTCAGCCCTTCCGAAACGAAAGAGAACCAAGAAAGCTGCCAGTGGCACGCTGAAAACGTCGCAAGAGCCTTCTCCATGACACAGTGACATGACTGTAGCATGCGGAAGGCCTCACCTGGAAGTTGAGACATTCTGGTGCGTTCGTTGTCGCGTGTGCGGAGATGTATCTAGTTTTTTACTTGTTGCATGACGAGCTACAAGAAACGTAGCGAAGTCACGAAGCAACGTTTCTTTGTAGTTGTGTGGAGTGGCTGGACGGGGTGTTTCTATGCGAAATGAGCACGATTTCCATCCCCCCCATTTGCTTCCTTATTCCCTACTTCTATTTCACTACCCCCCCCCCCATTTGCTCTCAACCTCCTTTTTCCGGTTGCTGTGTGTTCTTCCGTCCTTGCGAAAAAATCCCCCGACCCCCCTGCCACAACAAAGGAGCAGTTCGAGTGTCGTTGAGATTGCAGCATCCTTTAGGGTGAAAAGAAGAAGTAACGAACTTCAGTTGCGCTGAGAGTGCACACCCCGAGGCGATTGCACTCACTGAAGATGGCATTAGGCAATACCACGTGTGATCAGAAGAACCCGAACGGCGGCCCCCCTCACCGGGAGGTTGCTCTGAGTACGGCTAAGAATCGTTCAAACCGTCGAACAAGTCGAATAAGTGGATGACGCAAATGTTGAACGCCGCAGTGGCTTGATTGTACAGTGACATGGTGTTCTGTCCTCGGGCCACTGCCCTGGAGGCCCCTATCTTGTGGCTATTGAGGTCCTGGCTAAAACTCGTTGACACCCTGATTCCTCATCAGACCTGACTTCGGATGCCCCCCTCTCCGCCATAAGTCAGCACACGACGCTAACGACAGTCAAAAGTGCCCCATACTGCCCACGTGTGCACACAGACCCGTGTGGCGAGAAGAACCCGGAACGGCGGCCCCTCTCACCGGGAGCTGCTCAGAGAGTCCAGCCAATACATCGTTCAAACACCCGCTGCAAGCGTCGTTGTTGCTTTTCCACCAAGGCACCCAATCAGGCACGCCCCCCCCGCACAGTCACCTACGTGCACCCGTGTCAAGCCCAATCTCCCCAGAAGGTGCCTGGCACCGGCCAACGGAATCTCCAAACACGGAGTACAATTTCTGTTCTTCTCTGCACGAGGCAAAGTCTGTCTCGACCAGCCGTAGCTAGGTTCACGGGTAGTGTGAAGTCGCACCCCGAGGGGTGGCTGCACTACACCGACTCGAATTCAAACAAAAATTGGACATCTTGAATATTCCATCATCCACTGGTTCGATGCCAAACCTTCCTTGTCGTGGAACTCGTTCTCCTGTTTGCGGAGGAGTCATTCCACTCTGCCTTCATCAGGCCAGCACAGCACGGTTCACACCCCGCTTTTGCACGCGAAGCAACCAAATCCAATATTCTGTTGCATGCAGTGTGACCGGAAACCAGACAGCAACACCCCTGCTACTCTTTGCCCTTATTCCGTTTGTGTTCGATAGTGCGCTCCCAACCCTGGTTCGCCTGTCAGCGTTCATCCAAAAGAGTGTGTTCGCTTCTTTGCCAGAGCCAAGGGGTTCCAGTCTGGGTTTCCTTGTCTGCGCACAGCCCCCAGTTTGTACTTTTTCTTTTGGAGTTGTGCTAACAACGCGGGATAACTTTGCTATGCAGATCATGCAGGACACACCACACCCGCAGCAGGCGTGTGGGGTGTTCTCGCGATCGACGAATACCCGCTGGCTCTTCTCTCCCCTTTCTGACTTGCAGACACAAAGTTTCGTCCCAAAGGAGTCCGGAGAGTCACAAGATTGAAGCCGACGCACCACCGTTTGTATATATGCTGCACGGGAACCCACTCGTGATGGCTTGCGATGTGAAGGCTGTTGCTGCCAAGCGCCGGTTTATCCTGAATTCGCAGGGCCTGAAACCCATCTGAAACGTGGGGCGCTATTTTATCCACACCCATTCTTGATACGGATCTTTTTCCTTCTCTTTTTCATCTTTCCTTCGTTCCTGTTCTTCACCCCTTCGTTGCCTCCAGGCGCACAACACCTCCACGTGAGTTTGACGTGAGATGAAGTACATTCACAAATTACATACCACCCCGCCCCCTCCCCCCTCCCCTTCGAGACGAAGGGTGGATGAAAGTCAGTCAAACAATGCGACGTGCGTAGCGAGCCCCCCCTCCCCTGAGTCACTCCTTCACTTTTTACCCCCCCCCCTCCTGGTTCTCCACTGGGCCTCACAACACACCTTGTCACACCGATCTTGTACTGCGGCCCAACTGCCAAGCCATGTTCACCGCCATCTCCCTCTAACTCGAGCGACCTCACGCGGTGCCCACACACTCAAGCAGTGCTCCCCATTCCTGGACCGACGTCCTGACCGGGTCCTGCAGCGGACTTCGTCGGTCTGGGACAGTTCCAGGGCGTCTGCATTCAGGAACAGAGAGAACGGTGGCAGATGTGCAGATCCACTTCATGGTTGCCTTCCCCAGCGGTGGCACCACGATCAGGCCGGGTCCTCGGGATGAGGGAGGAGCAGCGACTCGAGGAAGCAGTCAGCTGTTTGACAGCCCCTGTCACTTCGCAGACAGTCTCGATCATCGGAGATGCGTAGAGTGCACCTGCCTCTGCAGTGCCGCACTCCGACACCGTTCGTCGCCGCCTGCGGCCGTCGATATGGCGAGCAGCTGGTGTGCCCATTCATCTGCTCCCCTTCTCTGCCTCGGCCAGGGTTTGTCCTGTCCCTTTCAGTGTGGACAGGAGGTCTGCAACGGTGGCGTCTGTGGCTCCGTTGTTGACACAGTACGATCAACGGTTTCCACTAGACGGAGCTCGTATCACTGCCCCTCCAGGTGGTTCAGAGCAATCAGCTCCTCCCGTTGTCCAGCTGGACCTCCAGCCCCCCTCGGAGCACCCACGTGGTCCAGCGCCTCCTTCACCGCCTGCGCCGGCCCCAGGATGACCCCATCATCGAGGTCGAAAAGGCACCCCTCCAGCTTGTGCAAACCCCTCGCAGTGCCGTAGGATCCGCCCTGGCCACCTGTTTGTCCTCCATCACCACCAGGGCTTCGAGGTACGGGGCGTGCTCCGCGAGCAACTCGTCTATGTACGCCTCGCAGAACTCCTTTGACCCGATGGGGGTCCCCAGCAGCATGAATGCCTCTGTGTGTTGCCCGAAGTTATTCCGCCTCTTTCTCGCGCAGCACTGGCACCCGCCGACGCGTCCTGGTCAGTGCCCCGTGGTGCTGGACCGTTGCATTGACGAGGTAGTCCAATGCGAGGTCGTCGTCTTCAGCCGCACCCGGCGGCGCCGCGCCGGGCATCAGCCAATCCGCGACCGTGAGCTGTGGAGTAGGTCACGAGGAACTGCACGGCGCTGCGGTACGTTGCAGTCTTGGCAGTCATCCGCCGGCAGGCACGGGCGGTCTCACTGGCGTTGCCCTCGCTCTTCCCGCGAGACCACCATGAAGGAGCCGATCCGTGGTGCCGCACAGTCAGCAGACATGAGGCGCTTCTCAGCACAGCACAGCAGGGGGAGTGATCATGCGACACAGCGAGGAAGCCCCCGATGGTGAACTACAATATCCCTCATGGCGTCGGGGACCACGCCCTCGCGAAGAGTCCTCCCTTCGCGGTACACAATCCCCTTCTTTCCGTTCTCTTCAGGGACACATTGCAAGAGGGCGTTCGTTGATTTTGCCACCACTCCAGGCAATCTTACCCTTCTTGCCTGCATCAATATCGAGACATACACACCACCACAATACCACCTCGTGCCGCCACCACAACCACCACCGCCCTCAACAGTGCCAACGGCTTCATCAGCTGTTTCCACACGCCTAACCGAGACAACAGCAGCGTCTCAATCTCTGCTTTTTGTTTCCTTCCTCTTCTTCATCTTCTTCTTCGCTCCAGCGAATAAAACAAAACACTACCTCTCCTCTCTCTGTATCTCTCTCTTCCACACCCACACCACCACCACCCCACTCCCCACCCCCCTTTCCAAGCCTCACTTCGAGCCGGCCTACTCTTATTGGCCTAAACCTCTCTCCGTGTGTCTCAGCCCTACGCACTTCACACCCCTTCTCTCTCTCTCTCCCAACACAATGACGGACGCCGCAAAGCAGGTGAAGGTCGGGAGCTACGTGCTGGGGTGCACCCTCGGGACTGGTGCTTGCAGCAAGGTGAAGACCGCAGTTCACGAGGTGACTGGTGAGGAGGTTGCCATCAAGATCGTGAAGAAGGTGCCGCAGGGGGAGCTGGACGCACGCACCGAGATCCGGGTCATGAGCATCCTCCAGGAGCGCGCTGCGAAGAGCACGGCGCCCAACACACCGCCTGCCGTCATGCTGGGCGCATCCAAGGCTGACGCGTCGCCTCTCATCCGCCTCGTCGAGGTGATGGAGAGCAAGAAGTTCATCTACGTCGTCATGGAGAAGGTGGTGGCGGGTGACCTCTTCGGGCACTGCGTCGACTACGGCCTGATGGGTGAGGGCGACTCGAAGTTTGTCTTCCGCAGGCTCCTGCAGGGCCTGGCTGAGCTGCACGACTCGGGTGTGGCGCACCGCGACATCAAGCCTGAGAACATCCTGGTTGACTTCCAGGAGAACGTCGTCAAGCTGTCCGACTTCGGGCTTGCTCGCGTGCATTCTGTGCAGGAGGTTGATGGCGACACGGAGACCATCTCCTGCCAGGCTGTGGGGACGAAGAACTACGCTGCGCCTGAGATCCTGTCTGACCTCCCCGGCTACAACGCCTACAAGGCAGACATGTACTCGCTGGGCGTGACGATGCACGTCGCGATGCTCGGCAGCTTCCCCCCAGAGGAGGGCTTCGTCCACTCCACGGAGCGCCACGAGACGCTCTCGGAGGTCGCCTCGTCGCTCCTCTCGCAGCTGCTCCACAAGGACCCCCGGAAGAGGCCCACCCCGCAGGACGCCCTGTTCCACACCTTCTTCGAGGAGGCTGATTCCGAGAAGAGCCAGTGAGCTGTGGGCAGGGCTGGTGGGGGGGGGGGGGGTGAGGATCGCGTCAAAATAATTTCGGGAAAAAAATTAAGTAGCACCGCATGTGACGGAGCCTGGCTCTCGCAGGGGTGGTGTTTGAGGGTTGCCGGTTTTGCCCAAAGAAAACGAAACAAAACTATGCGTGGCGTTCTTCTCCTCGTCTCTGTGTTGCTGCGAGGGCCTTCTCCGATTTGCCTGCAACAAAAGATACATGCTCTTCTGTTTGTACAAAACAAACGGTGGTGCCCCGCTAATGCACAGGGGGGAACGCATGACACGCATAACAACGGCAACCAATGGCAGAGTGCTCGGTGTGTTCTGCTTCACTGCTTCAAGATGATTCACGCGAGTATGCGGGTGGGAAGGGCACCCGCAAGCAGAGTGGCGTGCTGACTATCGTCGGTCTGGATGGGTGGGTTTCTGACCCACCCCCCCCTGCCAAAGTGACACACCGGCACTTTTCAAAAAAAAGGTATTCACGTGAGAGTTTGTGTGTAGAAGAGGGTATTTGTCTCAACTGGATTGGAGGAAAACGGGGGGGAGGGGGAGGGGGGGGGAAGGTCTCATTCCTTTTTTTAAAAAATCAACCCCTATCCAGACCCGCCCCCCCCCCCCCCTCCCACGCAATCAAAAAATAGGAAATTGCCGAGTCTCATTTTTGTGTGTTTCGTCCTTTTTTGTCAATTTCCCCCCTCTCCCCTCACACACACACACACACCCCACGCCTTTCCGCCACCTTTCCCCATCTCCTTCAGTCTCCTTGTCTACCCCCCCAGCCCCCCCCCCCCCACCCCACTCACTGACATTGTATTGCGAGAGTCAGATGCCGTTCCCCTTAACCTCGGATGCCCCATGATTTGGGGGGGGGGGTGAAGGGGGTGATTTTTTCGGGGGTGGGTGGGTGGGTGGGTGGGTGGGTAGAGTGTAGCTGTGCCTTGGGTGCCTTGCCTGTAGCTACGACGGCAGATGAGTGTTCCATCAAAGAGGGGGGTGGGGGGCGGGGTGGGGTGGGGAGAACGGCCATCTCTGTATACCCCTCCCCTCCCCTCCCCTCCCCTCCCCTCCCCTCCCCTCCCCTCCCCTCCCCTCCCCTCCCCTCCCCTCCCCTCCCCTCCCCTCCCCTCCCCTCCCCTCCCCTCCCCCCCCCCCTGTGTGGCTATTCTAGGACACCTGAGGAACCTGCGGCAAGCATAGGGGGGGGGGGGGGCAACACAGCAGGAACAATAGTGCCACCCCCCCCCCGTGTCACAACGGTGTCTCCACGGGGGGTTCGGTACAGTCACCCCCCACCCCCCGCCTTCACATCTGTTTTGGTCTGAAAAGAGTATTCCTTGAAAGTTTCGCGACCCACCGACAGCGGGTGAAGGAGGCCGGTGTGTGGCAGTGGATGTCTCATCAGAGAGTTTGCTCGATGCGACCTTTCACTGAACAGAAACTCAAGACTGATATGTGGGGATGTGTATGGGGTGCTTCGTGTGACCCACAGTACGACTGCAGAGAAAAGAAAATTCATGTGTGGTGGTCAGCTCTGGAGTAACGAACACCGGAGAATGTCACAGCACACACTGCACACTGCACATCCCCCTCCGGGGGGTTTCCCGGAGGTGGGTGGTGGTCAGCTCTGGAGTAACGAACACCAGAGAATGTCACAGCACACACTGCCCACTGCACATCCTTCTCCGGGGGGTTTCCCCCCCCCCCCCACTCACCCCTTCACCCCTTTGATGTTTACGTCTCTCGACTCTCGACCCCTCCTCCTGTCTCCATACTCACCGCCATGTCCTTTCATCGTTCCTCTCTCTCTCTCCCCCTCTTCCCCATCTCCCCTCTTCTTTCTGCTTATTTTTTTTCTTACGCACACGACCTTCGCGCGGAAAGTGTCATTCAGCTCTGCCAAACGTGCTCTACACACCACCCCCTTCATCAGGCAAGTGGGTTTGTAAGTGTGTGTGGAAGCGTCAACGCATCAAACGAAGTACCAAGTAGTAGAGGAAGAGCGGCAGAGTTGAAGTGACACTTTCCGCCCATATTTTTTTCTGCTTTTCTGTCACCCCCCGACAGAAGCGACAGGTTGAAACAAGATTTTACCTCTAAGAATACGGTAACAAGGTTGGGGGGAGGGAGGGAGTGGTTCCAAGAAAAAACGTTGGAACGTTCGAACCTGCTTGCAGGGTAAAGGGTGTGTCAACGGGACAGAGCAAGCTTGCTTGTGTGTCGCCACCAAAAGAGAAAGGAAGGCAACCCGATTCTCCGAAATCTGAAGCGATATTCCGGGGAGAAGCCCTGCTCTTCTCCAGGGGAGAGCTGCCTCTCCTCCAATCCAAAACCCACCCCACACCCACCATCCCCCCGCTTCACATATCCCCAGGGCCGTCTCCCGTCTCTCACTTGCATTCGTCCCTACCCCCCCCCCCATCCCCTCTTTCCTCATCCCACCCGTATCCCTGTTCCCTCTTTTCGTGATCCCTTGCCCCAGCCCCCTCTACACTCTACTCTGCTTGACTGCTCCCCCAACCCGATACCCCCTCACACACCCCCCCCCCCCTTCTTCTAATCTTCATAATTGACCCCCCCTTCGACCCAAACCCTCTTCGCGTGTGTGATTTTGCGATCTCATCTCGGAGGGGAGGGAGCGAGAGTCGGGTGGGGTGTCAGGGCAGCAGCCTAGCTCTCGCAGGGGATCGTCTGGGATTGTTGACCAGGCCTGTGCCTAAATATGGCCAAAAATCGTCAAAAACGAGAGTTTGCACCCAACTTTTTTCCCACTTTTTTCCTTCGGCGCTGGTCCCTTTTTTGAGCCCAGAACATGGTATTTCAGCGCGAAAACACGTTCTTTTGCTGCATTTGCACACAACCAATTCACAGCTGGGCTGGGGGTCTCTTTTTTTGTGTTTTGTTTTACAGGATCTCGTCTGATATGGGAGCCTCCCGCGAGGGTGCTGGAACCGATATGCCACAGCCCCGTACGCGCAAGGACTTGGCTCCAAGACCAGGCACAAGCAACAGGGGGGTCTCCGGCGGCTGGGGGGCGGAGCCCCCCAGCCGTCGGAGGCCACGGTAGCGAACGTCCGTTGGCCTGGCTCCATAGTCGCATACGCTCAAGTACAACACAACTGACACATAGCACATGTCGCATGGGGGGACGATAAATTGTCGCGCAAAGACACGCCACAGGGGGGTCTGGGGGGCGGAGCCCCCCAGCCGCCGGAGGCCACGGTAGTGTACATCTGTTGGTTTGAGCTCGAGAGCAATCCTCTGGGCGATGCCATCCCGTGGGAGGTCGCCCGTGGCCTCGTCTTCGTCGTCACTTCCGAGTTCTTGCACAGCCTCCGATTATTCACAGAGGCTGTACAATAACTCTGAAGTGCCCAAACAGCCACCCGCGGCCACGAGCACCGTGGTCGCGAGCAGCTGCAGGACGGCACTCAGCACAGACCCGCGTCAGCGGGGGTGCGGAGCGTGCCCAAAAAAGGCCAGGCATATCCCCCCCCCAAAAAAAATTCCTAAAAACCCTCAAAAAAACCCCCCACCAAAAATATGGGAAGAAAAAAGTGGGAACTTTTTTTCCTTGAGGCCGACCCTTACATCTACATCCGACTTAGGCACAGGCCTGTTGTTGACACCAAAAAAAAATTAATGCGGTATGCTGGGGTAATCAGGCTGGGGAAAAAAACAACAAATCACAACAAATCACACCTATAATGCTGTGTGCGGTAGCCTCGGTCGTCTCATATATGCCAGGCTGTGCCGTGAGAGATGAACCTCGCAGGTCTCTGTCAGTATTCCGCATTCGGCCACCACAGTGGGGCTGATGAACCAAATCACAAACAATACTACAACTGCCGTCTTGGGTTGGCATGAATCGTACCCTTTGTTGGTGTGATCATGCACTCCCTCTCGAAGTGGCAGAGGTGTCATGGAACCCTCTGTGATGACGCCATTTATGTGATCTCAAACTATGTCCACCCCCGCATAGTGGGCCATGACCCGCACAGGGTCAACCCCGCTCAATGGGGTCACCGTACACACTACACCACACCACCCCACACCACCTCACCCCCCACCCTTACCCACCCTTAGGTTTCTCTGCATAGAGCCGACACGCATATTGAACAACTTCCCCTCCCACCCCACTCCCCACCCCCCCAGCACCCTACCCTACCCACCCGTCCCCACCACCCTCCCGCCCTCGCTTCCCAATATTTTCCCCAGCCGGCACACACATACACACAATGTGTGAGCCCTGGGGATGTGGTAGGGTCGGTGAGGGGGGTGGGTGGCCCAATAAAAAAAGCATTGCCTTGTTGTCTCACAAGTGCCCCGACACACACACACAGACCCTTGAAATAAACCCCCCCCCCTCCCCCGCACAGAACATCAACGTTTTCACATGACCTTCACACACACTCACAACGTGGGTCGTGGTCCGTGGAGGGCTAACACGCTTAAAGCGTGGTCACCATACACTTGGTTGGTTTCGGGATTCTGAGCAGGGTGTGGGAGTGGGGGGGCGAGTGGAGGAGGAAGGGGCTTGGCGACGCAGTTGTATCGTGCAAAGAAGAGATGGCGTGAAGAAGGCCAAGGGAAAATCGTACGGCTGAAGCTTTTGGGGATGGGCCGCAGGACAGCCTTGGGATGTGTGCGCTCAACATGCAGTAGTTCAGAGCTGGTTTTGAACAGTTGCTGGATAGGGCGGCTCCGCCACAAAACGAAAGAATGTACGATATATATCCGAGAAGAAGCACGATCGCAGCGTGGCACTGCTGCCCCCTTTCTTTCTTCGCCTTGCCATAAACCCCCCTCCCTTACCTTGTACTGCCGTTACGCCCATCACATTCTTCATTATATACCAAGCATACACACACACACAACCCTTCTTTTACGGTGCAAGAGGGTGTGTTGGGAGAATTGCCTTGCCTTTCGCTCTCGACAGCCATACCCCCGGTAACCCATCCCCTCCGGCCCCCCCTTATCTTCCTCACCCGTCAACACCTTTACCCAACCCAACTCGCCCCCCCCCCCTCACCTTAACTCAACTCCCCCAGGAGGTTGTCTAAGATAACGGGATTTATTTTTGACGGTGGACAGCAACGGCGATTGCAGTGCCATTGCCTTTGTTTCACCACCGATACAAAAAAGCTCTGTATCCCCCCCCAGAGAAGCCAGGCTTTGGCGCACAAACAACAAGCCCTCATCTCTTTTATTCGGCTTTTGTTAGAAACCGAAACAGCAGGTTGCCTGTCCCCTCTCTCTCTATCTCTCCCCCTCTCGACCCTGCCTGATGTGCCCCCCTTCCCCCTTGGCCCCTTCACACAGAGCAGCTCTCTCTGATATTCTCTTCTTCCCCCCCCCCCATTCCTCTGGGCAGAAGAGGACTTGTCTCCACCTTCACCTTTGACAGTCACATACCCTCCCCCCCCCCATCCCTTCATACGTTTCCCTCCGGAAGGAGCACAGCGGTTGCAGAAGGGGGGGGGGGGCGGAGGGCGTGTGTGGAGATCCAGTGATGGCACAGCGAGGTGCTGGGAGGTAAATCCCAAGAAGGGTTCCCTCTTCTTCTTCTTCCTCTTTCGTCTTCTTCCGCACCCCACCCACCCACCCCCCCCCCGTGCAATCCTAAACAGAAGTGAGTTGGCGCTGCGGCGCACACACTCCTCGTGTTTGGGAGACTGGCTGGGGGGGGGGGGAGGGGTGACGATTTTTATTGCGAATACAGCCGTGCATCATTTGCTTTGTTGCCAACAGCTGCAACACGGAGGGAAAAATCATACCTCCCCCCTGATGCACTCTGCGGAACCATTTTCATCACCTCATTGTTGGCCTAATGCCCCAGGCTTGCTGCTCAAAAAGTACATCATTCCTGATCATCTGGAATTAAATATCGCAAGAATTTTGGCCACGAAAGGGAGTCGAAGGTCACCTGCTGCACTGGTCGTCTCACACGTCAGGCGGTTGGTCGTCGAGACCGAAGAACCCAATAAACACAGCGGCCCCCCCCCCCCCCTCTCTCACAGGGGGGGCTGCTGGAATACGGTCAAAATGTCTCACACCAGGTTTGGCGTTTTCAACAACGCCCTTCTCTATTCTTTTTGAAAAGCCCGGATCGTTTGAAAAGCCTGGATCTGCTGCTTCTCTCTCTCTCTCTCTCTCTCTCTCTCTCTCTCTCTCTCTCTCTCTCTCTCTCTCTCTCTCTCTCTCTCTCTCTCTCTCTCTCTCTCTCTCTCTCTCTCTCTCTCTCTCTCTCTCTCTCTCTCTCTCTCTCTCTCTCTCTCTCTCTCTCTCTCTCTCTCTCTCTCTCTCTCCCCCTTGCCCTCCCCCCCACTGCCCACCCTCGAGCATTAATTTGGGTGTAGGGTATGGGTTGGCCCAATGGATATCTCCCTTCCTCGACATTCAGTACCCCCCCCCCCTAGGGCTAAGTTGGCATGATACGCGTTTCAGAGCACCTTTTTGGCGGGGGCGATACGTGATACGTATCCGATACGGCAACGGCGCTGATACGGCAGGCGTGCCCCTAAGCCCCTTTCTAGACACGTATCCGATACGGCGTCCGGATAGGGTGTACAGTGATCTCGTGCCTGGTCGGGCAGGTCGGGCAGCTGCCCCACCTATTTAATTTCAGTCCGAAACCTTGGGCGGGCAGGCCTGACCAGCCTGCTCTACCAGAATATTATTTCTGATTTGCCCCCGCCCCCTGGGCCCACTGGGGCCCAGGGAGCAGGGCGATTCCGAACTATTGTCCCAATGACCCACCGAATTTGGTCAGGTGCTTGACTGAAGTCAGCCTGAGAACATATGTTCACTACCGTGGCCTCCGGCGGCTGGGGGGCTCCGCCCCCCAGACCCCCTGAAAGGCAATCTGCTGGCTCCTGGGTATGGGGACCGAAAACACTGACCCCATGCAGTGATACGCGAGACGCGAATCGTGATACGTGATACGTATCTGATACGCGATACGTATCACGTATCACGCCAACTTAGCCCTAGGGGGTATCAAATGGGGGTGACAAACACGATTTTTCAAAAAACTGGCGCAGAGGCCCCAAAGCCCCCGTAAACCCTCCAAACCCCCCCAGATCGGTCCGGAAACCCATCGAACCCCACTTTTCCACCATTCCGGGCACCTCAGGTGCCCGAATTGGGGTACCTAATTTTCGTGCCACCGTTTGGTACCACACAGTGTCACTGAGGGGGGGGTTAGGAAAGGGTACGCACTAATACCACATTTCTGACGGGCTAGAACTCGTCATCAGGCGCCATGTAGGTGGCATCGATCAGGTCTTCGATGAGCTTTGGTTTGATTATGTACTTCCCTCCCTGTCGCACAGGCAGGTCGTGCTCAGCTGCTTTGTCCCGCAGTTCAGCCACAGAGAGCTTGGTGTACTCAGTCCGCAGCTGCTGCTTCATTGTGGTGCGATGTATCCTCAAGTGAACGTCCTCATCTGAGTTCAATTTCCTCTCCTTGTAGGATGAGTACGTCTCTTCGCTCGGCACAAGCGGGACCCCAATCTCAAAGAGTGCCCTGCGGTTGTGTTTTCGCTGCGCAATGCTCGCAATCCTCTCTGGGTTGCAGCCGGGAAGATCCTCACTCAGCAAGCCGACTGTACCATGCGCTCCCTCAATGAAGTCGTTCGAGTGTGGAAGGTCTTTGGCAGCCTCTGGCGGGAGATCCGTGTCATGAGCCACAAAGCGATCAAAAGTCTCGATCATGCGTGCCACTGATCCCCGAAGGCGGCTTGCGCATGTAGAGTCGAAGTGCTCCTGGGCTTGCTGCATGCCAAGGGGGTTGCGCCCTGCCGTCTCAAATATCCACTGTGGAAACTTGCTTTTCACACGCGAAAGAGTCACGAGCCACCCTCGGAGGGTCGGGTAGAGTTTGCGGGCTTCCGTGACATTCATCTCGCCACGCAATTTGCACCCTTTCAGCAGTACATACGTACTCTTGTACCAGGCAAAGCAGACCGCAGCAACCACCAACTCTGGCACAATGTCGTCACACAACAGCACACTGAGTGCGTTGCTTCCCGGAATGTACAGCTCGCGTCGCTCAACAGCCTTGGTCAATACATCCCGGTTGTGGAGCACTGCCGCGCAGGAACGGCATAGCCACCCATATTTGTTTCCCACCTGCCTTCCCAACGTAAACCCCTTTGGAATGCCTCCTTTTGTTGCGAAGAGTGTTGATACCATCTTGATTCCCGTCGATGTGGTGGCGTTCGTGCTTTTAGGACAGCAAGCGGTGTGAAGCGTCTCGATCGCAGCTTGGGTGGTGGTGTTGATATCAACCGATTCAATGGTGTGCTTCCACTTGTGCGACGAGCACCCCGAAGGTATCAACCCTCCAAGGACACAGGCAGCTTTGGCCGTTGATTCGTGATCAGTCAGACACAGTGATGGTTTTTGAAAGCCGGCCTCCGTCGCCGCCAGCAGAACACGCTGGATCTGGGGCACCTTGTCGATGGCACGGCTTCCCTCCCCGACGGAGCTGTCGGCCACGACTTGGAGCACCCTGCCGGTCTCAGGGCTTGCAGCAGAGAACGAGACCTGCGAGTACTTCACCCCTTGCTGCGAGCGCGCACCCGACGAGGTGTCCATGCACGTCTGCACCTGCCCTCCTTTTTCACGAAGCTTCGTCAGGAACCGATCAGTACTCATTGGACCTGCCCACGCATCAGTGCGTTTGACTGTCGCCGCACTGATGTTGCGCCCCTTCCCACGAGTGCCAAGGATGCACTCCAGGATGTCGCTCAGAGCCTCGCCACAGCTCTTCGCGCCGATCCCCCACCCTCGCAGCACTGTCAGCGCCGTTGCCACACCGGCGCTGTAGCCCCCCTCCTTGTTGTAGAGGGAGGTCGGTGTCACAAGACACCGCTGTCGCAAGCGCTTATATTTGGCGTGTAATCGTCTATACGCGCTTGCGGAGTACACTCCCGGACTCGAGGTTTTCGGAGTCGTAGCGTCCTCGGGGTCGCTGTCGCTGTCGCTGTCGCTTTGATTGACACTGCCACTGTCACAGTCGCTGTCGCTGTCGCTGTCTTCATCGGTTGTATTCTCCACTGGCCCCTCACCCGCGCTCGCGCCCTTTGCCATCGGGCGAACTGTGTGATCGCAGTTCACACACCACCGGAACTCTCGTTTCCCTTCGCACTGCACCCGCGTCTTCCGCGCACCGATCCGCGAAAGGGCCTTTAAAAAGGCCTCCTTCGTGGGGGCCCCGCGCGTGCGCCTGAGTATGCGCGCCCGCTGCGCGTTCAAATCGCACCACCGTGCCCCACACAGCTCCACGGGCAGCTGGCCGACGAACTTCCTCGCCGCGGCGATGGCGTTCGCACTCCGAGCAACCGTGCGGCCCATTCTTGTGTTTGTGCGGTATTCACAGCACTCTGCAGATGATTGTGGGTGTCTGTGGTGCGTATCCTTTCCTAACCCCCCCTCAGTGACACTGTGTGGTACCAAACGGTGGCACGAAAATTAGGTACCCCAATTCGGGCACCTGAGGTGCCCGGAATGGTGGAAAAGTGGGGTTCGATGGGTTTCCGGACCGATCTGGGGGGGTTTGGAGGGTTTACGGGGGCTTTGGGGCCTCCGCGCCGGTTTTTTGAAAAATCGTGTTTGTCCACGTAAAAGGGTGGCATTTGACCCCCCCTACCCCCCCCCTAGGGCAGTGGTGGCTGCGTACGCGTACGCAGCGTGATTTTCAAAAAGTGCGTACGGCGTACGCGTACGCGTACGGCGCTGCGTACGGCAGTCTATGGAGCACAGGAGACGGCCATGGCCGCACACCAAATCCAACAGTCGAACTCAGGTGTACCAGGGGCAGCCTTCGAGCCTTCCAGTCGGAAGTGGTACCTTTTGCAGTATGATTGCGGGTGTACTTGCAGGTGTTGCGAGTTATTCGCCACGTGCGCGGCAAGGAACCATCTGTGAAAGGCAAGATCAAAGGCCAGGGCCCAGCCACCCGCTGGGTGGCCTACTGTGTGCTGAGAGACCTGGAATACCAGCCGTACGCAAAATCTGCGTACGCGTACGCAGCGCGATTTTCAGAAAGTGCGTACGGCGTACGCGTACCGTACGGCCGTACGCTGCCACCACTGCCCTAGGCATACTTGTACCCCCATATGGGGAAGGCCAAAAATATGGGGAAAATATGGGGGGAATATGGGGAGTTTTTCAAGTCCTGTTCCCCCATATTTCCCCCATATGGGGGATATATGGGGGAAAACCCAGGGGTTCCTCAGGTGGAAGCAGTCGGCAAACAGTTCTCTTCGTTCTGCTTTTCACAGGGTGTGAAGTCAGCCACTGACAGGGGACGTCTAGCACCTTGCAGTGCCATCTCACCTCGTCGCTTTCTGCAGAGAGGAACCGCCCGGCTGAAGTGCTCGAGTCAGACCACAAAAGGTGCTGTGAGAGTGCCGACCGCCACTTTCTTCAAGTCTGAGTAGCGGTCATCAGAGCATGCTGACCAGTAGTCCTGTCTTTGCTGGCAGAACAGTTGCGTCCTGCAGCCAGTCCTTGTACTGGCCTTCACAGGTCTCATTCCACCCGGCAGATGCAGCTTGAACATGTCAAGCTGCCTGGTGACGAGCGTCGACTCCGACTTTCGGCGCTCGGAGCGGTCAAAAGCGGCGGAAGCGCCTGACACCCCAGAATGCACTGCTTGTGAATTCCCTTGTCTAATTAAGGATCCCAGGGGGCAGCTCGCAATCGCAAACACACCAGAGGAGGAGGACAGCGAGTGTGAGAGTGACGTGCCGGACAGGACTTCAAAACACAGGAGTGTGTGTTGTGAGGAGCTGTTAACCCTGAACGCGCGATGTGTGTCTGTGCGTATGTGTCCACCACCGCTGCCGCTGTCACTGCGGTGCCCCGCCAAACCGGGAAGCGTTCGCTCTCCGCTGCCGCTGTATCGGCGCAGGAGAGGAACAGGAGGTCGGTGCGACCCACCTGGGGGATCTTCCAGGGGGGGCCAGACCTGGCCACACCTGAACGAGCGCGCACCTCCCCAGGATCGGACTCCTGGAGGATCCCAACAAGGCATGAGGCCGGTTTCGACGCGCACTTCGTGTGTGTCTGTGCCTGAGTGGTTTGATGTTCTCCCGTTGCAGCACGAATACCCCCATATCCCCCCATATGGGCCCCATATTTCCCCCATATTCCCCCATATTTTACCGGGTTTTCCCCATATTTTCAGCCTTTTTCCCCATATGGGGGCGGGGTTTTGAGACCCCCCATATTTCCCCCAAATTTAGGGGGTTCCCCATATGGGGGGACAAGTATGCCTAGGGGGGGTCATACACGACGCGGTCTCCACCTTTCCGGGTACCCGGATCCGGGTACCCGGGAGGTCCCGGTTACCGGCCCGGGTACCCGGCGGATACCCGGGTACCCGGGCCGGATACCCAGCCGGGTACCCGGGTAGCCGCTCACCCACGACGGGAGGAAAAAAGAGTGAACGGGCAGCATGCCGTTCCTCTTTTTCCCCCCGTGAGGGTGGGCCCCCCCCTGCCAGGCAAGGTGAAAAAATGAAGAAACGGGCAGCATGCCGTTCTACATTTTTCCTTGCAAGGCAGGGAGGGCGCCCCCCATGCCAGACAGCAGCCACCCCTGGAGGGGCAACAACTGACGGGCATGGGGGAACGAGGTGGGTCTGGACCCGACACCGCCACCACACGCGCAGTGCACCTTTCGGATACACTGTCGTGAGTGGGGTGTGGGCAGTTCCCCTATCCTGTGAGCTCCTTTCGGACGAAGAGATGCAGCGGTTATCTGCAACCTTCGTCCTGGACTTGCCTCGGGGGGAACGCCACGGTTTACCGCGGGTCCCGACGAGGGCACTCAGGCAGGATCTTCACGCCACCCCGCACCGAGGTCCCTTCTCACGCGGCGTGTCTCCCAGGTTCATGGCGGCGTCATCAGGTCAGGCTTTGTAGTCTCTACACCATCAGTAGTAAGGGAAATCCTAAAACCATACATGAAATCCACCTTTTGGGCCGCTGGTGTACGAGGCTTGTTCCTCCAATTGAATCATGTTTGCTGTGTCAGGCAATATCAATACAGCCGCTGAAAGAAGTCGAGGTGTTGTGGATCTGCTGCTCACAGGAAGGATTCAGGGTGGATCACAAGACTGACCACCCTCTTTCCTTTGTCAAGTACCCTGTAAAGCATCAGAACACCAAGTATCTTTCAACACTACATGTTCAAAGAGAGGAATCAGTGGAATCGGAAGGGGTCACCTACCACACGGACACAGTTCCCGCGACTAATAAATGCCGAGAGTTCCGGTGTCCGACCACCTGGTATTACTTGGCTCCATCCACCCAGTCATTACGAGGGGGCGTCCCTTGAAGCCAGTTCCGCAGAACTCAGACCCCCTTAAAACCAATGTCCTGTGTAGACAACTACTTAGCCTGCCTGATGACGACACCAATTCGCTGGGAGAGACGCCGCGGTCCAGGACCCCAATGGGGATGACGTGGCATTGTTTGACCGGATCGGTTGTGTAAGTGTGTAGCCCCCTCCGCCCTCTGTCCCTCCCCCCAGGGTGGTGTGTGGAGGCGAGAAGCGCAAACAGCAGCAATGCAGGCATAGCAAAAAGTGGATCCCTGCAGGTAGACCCTCGGGGTACATCCCTATCATCGGGTCACCTGAAATTTCCCAATTTGAAAATCTGCAACAAGGCAACACGGGATGGGATGGGGCACATGACCTGCACAGGGGTGGGGGGCAGAGGGCAGGGGGTGGGGTTGTGGTTGGGGTCATGGCATTTGATTACTTGAGCTTTATTGCTCGAATTTCGCACAAGAAACCTCCTCACTTGGCCGATTCTCTCCCACAACAAGGTCCGGCTTCCACAACTCGGATTTGGAGTTTTGTAAGCCGGAGCAAACCTCATTTGCTTGATTTTTGGGGTCACATGAGTGAGAATTCGGGGCGAAACGTCGCGATTTTCTCACGACTGCCTTCGAAAATGGACAGTTCCAGACCACCAGGACCCGATTATGGGCCCAGACAAGTTTGGGTCAATAGTTTGGGCGAAATTTCGCCAAGGCCAAAAAACAGCCATTTTCCGGTTAACGCGTTTTAGGGCCCAAAATAGGCTCAAAACTCAAAAATTCCTTCGAAATCGGGCTCAAACGTCCAAAATAGGACCCCCCCGAAAAAAAAATTTGAAAAGGGTCCCCCTATACACTCTGGGTTATGGACAATAATTCACGGGTTCCCGGGCCGGGTACCCGGGCGGGTACCCGGATCCGGGTACCCGGCCGGATACCGGGATCCGGGTACCCGGATCCCGGTATCCGGTGGTATCCGGGGGGTACCCCCGGGTACCCGGCGGACCACCCGGCCGGGTACCCGGAGGCGGGAACCCGGGTACCCGCCGGGAGGTGAAGACCGCGTCGTGTAAGCCCGTACAAAACCACATTTTTCAACATACCATCAGAACCGCCCTAATACCTGATCTGACCCGAAAATCCGACCCATACCCCCCCGGAAACCGTCTGGAGCCCACTTGTGACACCTGATGCGCACTTTTGTGATGATTTTTTGGGGTCCTAAAAAATGTACCTCAGTTTCGTACCTTGCCTTTGTACCTGAACCACTCCCGACCGCAGTATTTCGTTCTTTGCAAGGAAAGGGTATCACTACGCTCACCCAGCACGCCGAGCAACACATGCCGTGTGCCTAGGGCCTCGCAGAGGTGTCAGATGCTGCTGCAGAGGGGTACCTTGCTCGAAAGACGCTCGCCAAACGGGAGATGTGCGGGGTCCCGGCAGAGAGCGTTGTGGCAGACCTGCGTCAGAAGAAAACGGCACACGACATCCGTGAGGCGACATTATTTCTTATTTTTTCTCATTTTTTTTCACCGACTTTTCCATACCCCCAATATTGCGTCAACCCAGCCCTTTTTTTTCTTGATTTTCTTTTCTTCTTCTCCCCTTTGCCCAGCTCTGGGAACTCCATGTGTGTCGCTGTTTCGCGGGTAGTTCCGCGAAACAGGTTTCACACGACAGAAGCGCAGGCAAAGACGTGCATGACAACATTCTGACAGACCCGTCCACCAGCTGTTGACCGATGAACTATCGCCTTGGTACAGGCCTGCGTTCTCACTAACCCAATAACCAATCCTTTGGGGCTGCTTTTCTTTATGCAGCCCTTTATTTTGCTGGACGGGTCGTTTGTTTTACTTTTCTCCTTCCGCATAACAATGAACAAACGTGTCTATGGTTCGTAGCGCCAGAACGAAAAATAGGGGGTCACCTCCCACCCACCCCACCCACCCGTCCCCGGTGGGGGTGGTATAATCAGCGCATCCAGAGCACTATGCTTGCTTTCTGACTGGCAGGCTCGATGCAGCTGCGCCGTCAACGTGTGCTCAGCGGTTTTTTTGGAAGAGCAATCTATCATTTTCGCACTAACAAAGCCTCGTTGCACCGTTCCGTAATATCCTGCACAGGGTCACCGTTCTCCGCAAGCAACTCTTCGTCAGCAGGCAGAGGCAAATGCAACCCCCCCCCCCCCACACACACACACCCACGGTGGGATCTTGTAAATTTTACATGTATAACTACAAGTATATACATGTATTATACATGTATAATACATGTATATGCCTGAAATATACATGTAAAATACATGTATATCAAGTAAAAATACAAGTATAATACTTGCATGTCAACTATTATACATGTATTTTTACTTGATATACATGTATTTTACATGTATAATACTTGTCATGCAAGTATTATACATGTAAAATACTTGCATGACAAGTAAAATACATGTATAATACTTGCATGACAAGTAAAATACTTGCATGCAAGTAAAATACATGTATTTTACTTGCATGCAAGTATTTTACTTGTCATGCAAGTATTATACATGTATTTTACTTGTCATGCAAGTATTTTACATGTATAATACTTGCATGACAAGTATTATACATGTAAAATACATGTAAATGCCTGAAATATACATGTAAAATACATGTATATCAAGTAAAAATACATGTATAATAGTTGACATGCAAGTATTATACATGTATTTTACTTGTCATGCAAGTATTTTACATGTATAATACTTGCATGACAAGTATTATACATGTAAAATACATGTAAATGCCTGAAATATACATGTAAAATACATGTATATCAAGTAAAAATACATGTATAATAGTTGACATGCAAGTATTATACTTGTATTTTTACTTGATATACATGTATTTTACATGTATATTTCAGGCATATACATGTATTATACATGTATAATAGTTGACATGCAAGTATTATACATGTATAATACATGTATTATACTTGTAGTTATACATGTAAAATTTACAAGATCCCACCGTGCCACACCCCACACCCCACCCCACCCCACCCTTGCAAAAAAATGCTGTAGATTCGCTTGGGTGTTTGTCTCTGTGTTTGCCGCCGTCCCCCCGCACCCCCCCCCCCTCTACGCCCTTTTCCCTTTTCTTGCTCAGAAGCCAAAGACGCCAAAAAAAAGCAAAAGTGGGCGACAGGGGGGTGCAATGATGTTGTTGCCCTGCCAGAAGGTTCCTCCTTGCTAGTCCCCACCCCGCCCTGTTAATATCGCAGGGCGGGCCAACGCCACAACGGCATGGGGCAAGTATGCCTGGGACTTTGGCCTTTTTGGGCCCAAAAAGGGGTCGGGATTCCACTTTTTCTCCAAGGGTTTTTTAGGGGGGGGAAATGGCGCGCAATCCCTCGCGGGCAAGAAAATCCCCCCATCCCCACCACACAACCAGTGTGAGTGTGGTGTGTGGGTATTGGACGCCCTGTGTGATGAGAGATAGTGGCAACACAACAGCAGCATGCCAGGCAAGGGGAGCCAAAATGGGTTTTCGGGGCGTTATTGCAACGACCCCTTCCTATGCCCCAGTGGCACAAGCTCAAGGATTTGGTTGCTCGACATGCAGGGCTGCACACGCTATACAGGGGGGTCTGGGGGGCGGAGCCCCCCAGCCGCCGGAGGCCACGGTAGTGAGTATCTGTTCCTTGCGCCGTAGTGGGAGCGCGTGGGAGTTGCGGGCGTACAGTTTCTGTGTGAGTTGGCTGCGTCCTCCTGAGGCTACTGAGAGTGGTCTGGGTCCCATTCGCTGATGTGAACCCAAAGGACTTGGCTACAAGACAGGCACACGCTCCAGCCTAGTGGTACAGGGGGTCTGGGGGGCGGAGCCCCCCAGCCGCCGGAGGCCACGGTAGTGAACGCCTGGCTCCTGACTGGGGAACAACGCCGGGTTTTGGCTGGAAAAACCGAAAAAGGGGCAGGTGTCCGGAGGATTCATCCTCATCCCCCACTAGAATACCACCTGATCCCGAAAAACTTCACCCAGAAAAACCTGTGGGGAAAAAATCCCACCTAAAAAACCCAAGGAGAAAAAAAAAATCCCCTCCCTATAAAAACCCTAAGAGAAAAAAACTGCAATCCTGAATCGGGACTTGGACTCCACATTTAGCTTCATACTTGGCATGGGGGGGGTTTTTTTTTTCCCCCACTAAAACTTGGGGGACTCGGTTCTGCTGTGCCCCAGGCGGGGAGGGTCTTGGGTTCGACCATACCATCAGATTGGTCCAGCAGAGTTCAGTACCTCCGCCTCTCTTCAGAGGGGCCGTTCAAAACATGATGTCTCCGGACAACACCCCCTCGCAATACAAGCTTCTCATCCTCCCTTCTGAAGTCAACTCCCCCCCCCCCTTTTCCCGCAAACCCACTACCCACCCCCGTCTTACCTTCGGATGCTTCACTTCGGCCCCAGTACCCCCCCCCCTCCTCTAAGTCGCGTCACTCCCACTTCGTCTCCTACAGAACACCCTCCCCGTTACCCCACCAGCCTCCCTCCGAATGAAACCAGCGTTGTCGCTCTATGCACCCCCTCCCCCCCATTTCAAGGAGATTTACTTTTCCATTCCCTCTCGACGATCAAACCCCCCCTTTCAAACAACTCATCCCAACAAGACACACCTCATCACCCCAACACACCCACACATCCAGTCACCCCACCTGACCCAACCTTGGAGCAACTATACGCAGTGGGGAGCACTCAAGGTGTTCGGTGTGTTCGGCACCACTTCGAAATTTTGTTCCTCGTGTGTGCCGATTGCAGTGGACCCTCTCTTGTGGGAGAAAGGGCGTTCATCAGAAAGATTGGTGCGGTGTCTGTGGAGCTATTCAAGATAGATTGTGATCGTGAAAATACAAAAAAAATTGGCACGCAACGGTATTGCCGAAACACCCCCCTTGAAAATACAGGGGAGTCTACTGTGAGTCTCCCTCTCTCTCTCTCTTTTCAGGAGAGAGCGACCCGTGCCACCAGTCATGCCTTTTGGTTGTTGTCAGTGCAGGTCTGTGGGGCTGCTGTATGCCAACGCAGTGGGCTGGTGGCAGGTTTTACTCACCATGATGAAGTCTATCTCTCACACTCTCACCAGAGCCTCTCCAGCAGAGGCCCTCATTTTAGTCTATTTTTCTCCAGGTCTCCGACACACCACCACCCTGCAAATAAATGAGCAGCGTGTGCAGGTGGGGGAGGCAGGCTTGCTTCCCCTGGACCCACCCGCTGCGACACTGCATATTGACCCCACATCCCACTCCCTACCCCCACCCCCGTACTTTTCCAACCCCTCCCCACCCCACTCCCGATTTAGAGTGAAGGGAAATGTCACAACTCTGTGTCTTCCTTTGTTCTCTGCTTTACCCCCTCGCCCCCACCCCGCAGGAGATGATCCCTGGAGGGAGTTATGGTGATTTGCCCTCAGAGTCTCGGAGAGCGGGAAAGGGGGGGGGGGTGATGAGGGGAGGGTGGTAGGGTCTGCTTTGCGCCCACCCCCACCCCCACCCCCCCTCCTCCTCCTCCCCCCAACCCCCACCTGGTGAAGGCTCACCACCCACATATTGGAATTTTTTGCCGTATTTTTTTTGTTGTTTGCCCTCATCCCACCCCATCCCCATCCCAGAGTGCAGGGGAGGCCGTTCCCCCTTTGGTTTCATTTTCTTCTATTTCGCTTCCCCATCCCCCTCGTCTTCCTGGTGTGGGTGGAACGGTGGAGGCAGGCTGTCGGGAGAGGGGGCAGGGGGCAGGCATGCAGAATGAAGCAAAATAGGATAAATACGAAGGCTGTGAAGATAATCCCCCCAGGCGCATCGCAAGATAACAAAAGGAGAACTTTTAATCCGGCAGGTTGCCCCCTTCATTCGGGAGTGTATCGTGTCCTGCTGGCCATCTTATATTCATACCAATCACCCCACCCCTGCTGCGCCCTGCACACACGCGCGCCAAGCTCCCCCACCCACCTTCTTCTCTCCCTAGCGGATGCCGCATTGGATGATTCTTTTATCTTTTCTCTGCAAAATCCTTCCCCGACTGTGCTGCCAGAGGTTTGCCCACATATTTTTTGATGAAGGGTATCGTATGGCGGTGAGGACCGTTTTGGAAAGCTAAAAAAGGAAAGCATAAAAGAACAATAAAGAAATGTCATGTCCCCTCGGTGCGAAGTGAGATCATTGTTGGAAGGAAAGGGAACCCTCTCAGGGGGGCTGAGAGGAGCGAAAACATTGTTCAAAAGTGATCAATCGGAGAAAAGATTGTCCAAATCGTTCAAGACACACGCCGTGTTTGTTCGGGGTTTTGGTATTGGACATGCGGTGGCATGTTGAGAGCCGTAAACCTAAAGGAGGGTTTTCCCAGCCAGAACCATTGCAGCGAAGCTTGCATTGCTTTTACTTTTGTGCGGATTGAAGCCCCCCTACTCCAGCATTAAAGGAAACGCCAGAGAATGGAATCAACGAAACCATGGCGGTGGGGTGGTAGGATCGAATGCGTGTGCTGCTGATTTGGGTGTCACAGGCCTGCGTATCTGTGACACCCAGCGCATCTGCCCAAAAGGGAAATCGCCAAGCCAGGCGTCACCCCAGACACCTGTTTATACAACCCACCTACGCCCACCCCATCCCCTCCTCCGCTCCCCCTCTTCGCGTGCAACCCAACCGATTTCGTCTCTCTCAGCCTTCGGGTTGACATCAGCCGTGGCATAGACAGCTTGGCATTCTCACGTCTACTCAAAATTCTGAGAACCTGCGAGAAGATGTCATATCCAAATGCAGCTTTGTCTGAGTGAGGACAGCAGGAGGGGAGGCACATCACCTGCGTTCTGTGTTTCTGTGTTTCTGCCTGTCGGTTCCTCGGAAAGAAATGTGCTGGAATGTGCCCGAGCTGTGGAAATAGAAGAAAAAATCGGTCCTTCAAAATGGCCCAAAAATGGTTCAAAACATCCGAGGATTGAAATCAGACCATTAGTGGGTCTGAGAAGCGGGTCGGACTGGTTGCGTGACCCACCCACCCACCCCCCACTATACCCTCCTGCACACATGCAGCAACCCGAAAAATCTACTCAAACAAGCAACCCAGGAACGATAAGTGTGAAATCCGCACCGACGGCAAAACCGTGCCCCTGACTCCGTCCTTGTGTGGATGGAGGTTTTGTCTCTCGCCATCTCGGTGCCACCGCGCCCCATCTTGTGCACACCACTCACCTTTGTTCAA
The DNA here is from genome assembly GCA_963210315.1 of Rhynchopus euleeides. NCBI lineage: Eukaryota > Euglenozoa > Diplonemea > Diplonemida > Diplonemidae > Rhynchopus > Rhynchopus euleeides. The sequence goes on from OY723267.1 coordinate 1,698,872, forward strand.
GAGCATCTCCCACCCCCAGCTTCACTTCCCATGATTTTAAATCGGTTCATGCCATCTATTGAGGTTTCTTCACTGCGCGTGCCGAATAGGCGCGTTTTATTGATGGATTCCTCCGGATTCCTCCTATTTTTGTGGGGAAAAACACACCCCTTCCTTGGGAAACAAACAGCGGCAACTTCAAAGCCTGCAGGAGGGGGGGGCGAACTGGCACACCGCAATCTATTGTTTTGTGAGAAGCGGTCTCAGTGTGGTTGGCCTGGCGGCGAGGTGGAAAAATAGGGCATTCGAGTATAGGGGGGGGGGGTGAGGGTTGTGACACCAGTCTCTGGAATACACTGCCATTCAAACGGCAGTGGGTGTTGATTTTCAATTCGAAATGCGCTTGGTGTGTCTGATGTTCTGCCAAACATGTTGGTCGTCAACACAGCCCCGAGAGCTGATGGATTCTGCGGGGGATTCTCTGCAGGAAGTGATTGAAGAACGAAATTGGATCTCATACAGCCGGGCTCGTTGTGTGCGAACAACGACCCCACAGACCAGACTGTATCAAGCCAGACCAGACTGCATGCTGAAAAAAAATTCGGCAGCCAACCAATAACAGAAACAACTTATCGAATTGGCCATGTAGAAGTCGGCCACAACCATCTCAAAAAGTTTAGAGTGTGGGGATGGTGCGGGGAACCCCCTTCCCCCGTCACACAGCCCCCCCTCGAACCCCCAGAGGGTTCACCCGATTGCATGAGACTGTGAGGTCCTTCGCGCATCATCCAGAGGGCTATGCCCTCAGCTACTACCACAATGCGATTCAGAAAGAGGTATGAACGAGAAAGGTGGCGATGGTGACAGCCCTTCGGGGTACCGGCTGCGCTGTTCGTTTGAAACAGAACAAGAGATTGAACGAAACTTATATTCTGCATATCAAGTGTATCCCCAGGAGACGCCGGCTAGACGGCAGTGAATCTGACACACCCCCGAGGGGGAGCTGTTGCTGCACTACTCGGGATAAGAATTGAAGGGAAATCGGTCATTTTTTCGCAGAGGTCGCCAATAAAAACACAGCCCAGCGTCTCTATGGTGGGCTTTCGCGTGGTGCATGTTCTTTTTTTGCACATGATGCTCAGCACGCAACAAGAAACGTCGGTATTCATCCCCCGCCCTCCAGCCGAACACATCACTAGAATCTCTGGAGACTACCTGCACCCTCCTTTGTTTTGCGTTCTTCTGGACAACACCCAGCTCTCCACCCCACCCCCACCCCGTGCATAAGATTGCGTTCTTCTGACGCGTGGGAGTCACCTGGAGGAGATGGTGGAAAAACGACGGAGTGCACAGCGAAGGGGGGTGTGTACGAAGTTGAAAAAAAATACACGCCAAAAAAAGCGACAAATCCAGGTGATCCATCCCGTCGACTTGCAGCAGAGTCTGTCGCAAAAACAAAAGAGACTGTCGCCCTTCTCCGTGTATTTTTTTTGGAATTCTCTTGTGATCCTTTTTGGTCTTTTTTTGCGAACACCAGCTGCACCCCACCTCTTTTTTTTGTTACTCTGCATGGATTTGGATGCCTGCCCCCCCCCACCCCCCACCCGTCCTATCCGAATTATTGACTTTGCGTGATGTATAGGGACTTCTGTCCAGGAGGACACACCGGGAACTGTGGGGGAGGTGTATAGAAGCAGGCAGGGACGGTGTGGGTGTGTGTGGGTGCGTATGGCAGTGGGGGATCATCAGAGAGCTTGCTCGGTGAGACCAACACACCTCACTGCACCACACAGGAGGGCCGGCGTGTGTTTATACCAGGGTTGTTTGACCCGCCGCCACACCACCGCCCCTGCCTTCCTCGAGTCCCTCCTTCCCGTCCCCTCTCTCCTCTTCCCCTGAAGGAAAGTCCCCGTTGCGAATGCAGTTGGCGAGGCCTGTGTGTGTGTGTCTGTGAAAATTATCACGCGAGGGAGGGGTGCGACGCCCCTGCTTCTTTTTGGGGGGCCTGGACCTTGCAACTCCCTCACTCACCCCCCTCTCCCCGCACCGCTTCGTCATACAGGGAGGTGTGTGCAAATAGTGGTGGGGGGTGGGGTGGGGTCTGTTCCGGTAAACCAATTTGAGGCAGATTATCATTGATCTGTTGTCGCGGTATTTTTTTGCTGTCGCTTCTTGCGTTGTGCGTACCGAAGAACTGCACCCACCAGAAAGGCTTTTTTTTGGCTGTTGAATCAACAGGGTGTCCTTCCCCGCCCCCCCCCCCCCGAAAAAGATCCCTCCTTTGTAATTCTCCAACCCCCCCCCCCCCTCGAGCGCAAAAAATTACGAACACCTGACTATTTTTTGCAGTCGCCAGTTCCTGGCTCCTCGCTAAAGAAGTGTTCCTACCCTGCATGCAGTCCACAACAACCAGCGCGTCGACATCTGGGAAGGTAGGGGATGGGGGGAGGGGAGGGGAATGCACTTTGGGGCTTCCCTCAATGCCGCGTCAAAAGAATATCAGCAGGCACATTGCCACGCTTTTCGAAATCTGACGGGCTGGGATGGGAATCCACATTTTTTTTGCAACATTTTACCTCCCCATCTGCCCCACCCCCGGCGCATCCCCAAGCCCTGTATGCATCTCCAGTGGAGGGGTCGGTCGTCCCTCTCTCTTTATCTTTGTGTCTCTTTCACATCGCGCCGCTGGCGTGCTGCACCCCTGAAGGTCCAGCCAACACATTGCCAGCCAGCCAAACCAAACGGTGGAGACGTGGTGAAGGAACCCGCTTTTCTCGTTGGAGCTCCAGCCTCTCAACACGACAACCCTCCCCTGGCAGGCCTCAGCAGGAGGTATTGCCAGGATCAAGGGAACCTGAGGAAGCGAGCCTCAGGCCTGACGAGAAAGTACCCCCGCACACGCACACCCTCTCTGTTTAGTGTGCATCTGTGGCGTGCCGACCCCCCTCCCCCCCTCCAAGTGTGAGTATCCCCGTGAAAGAATGCTCGCAGTCCCAGCAGGTCTCCCTCCCTCCTCCCCTTCTCTGCTTCTGTAAACCTTTGTCTTTACCTTTTTTTTCTCCACTTCACTGCCCCTCTACCCCTCCCCCCCTTTCGCCACCCTTCCCCTGAAATGCGGATCGTCGCAGTACCCCTACCTCGATCTCCTCAGACCGTCCTTTCCTTGGACTCCTGGTCTTCATGTCCGCTGATACTAGCTTTCTGACTTTGTCCGTCCCCCTACCCACCGCCCCCCCCACCCACAGACGTCTTTTTTTTGTTCGGTTTGGAACAGGGTTTCGGGAGGGAAGGAGCGCATGTGGGGGGGGGTGGGGGGGGGGGTGGGATGATAAAAAATCGTTCAAAGGGGGGTGTCGATTTTTTCCGTTTTTTTCCGTTTTTTCCTTTTTTTTCGTTTTTTCCGCCTGTGGGCGCTGGCTGCGACTTGGTCAAAAATCGACGAAAAAAATCCGGAAAAAAAACAGAAAACGAAAAAACGGAAAATCCCAAAATCGACACCCTGATTTTCCGTTTTTTTCCGTTTTTTTCCCAGCACCAGAAACAGGCAGGGTTGTCGTAAGACCGGCGTGCCAAGAGGGAGGTGCTCGCATTTTTTTTTTGGGGGGTCCAGAATGGGTCGTTTTTGGACATTTGAGCCCACTGCGAGCAGTGCCGGGTCCCGGAAACGCTGTTTCAAACGCTCAAAAGGGGAGGCGGTGGGCACCAGAACCCAGTAAATTTACCACAAATGGTCCCACCCACAAACGGGTTACCCCCTACCTCTAGGGGTTCCCCCCACCCACAAATGGGATACCCCCTACCTCTAGGGGTTCCCCCCAGCCACAAATGGGTTACCCCCTGCCTCTAGGGGTTCCCCCCACCCACAAACGGGTTACCCCCTACCTCTAGGGGTTCCCCCCACCCACAAATGGGTTACCCCCTACCTCTAGGGGTTCCCCCCAGCCACAAATGGGTTACCCCCTACCTCTAGGGGTTCCCCCCACCCACAAACGGGTTACCCCCTGCCTCTAGGGGTTCCCCCCAGCCACAAATGTCTTACCCCTTGCCTCTAGGGGTTCCCCCCAGCCACAAATGGGTTACCCCCTGCCTCTAGGGGTTCCCCCCACCCACAAATAGGTTGCCCCCTACCTCTAGAGGTTCCCCCCAGCCACTAATGGGTTGCCCCCGACCTCTAGAGGTTCCCCCCAGCCACCAATGGGTTGCCACCTACCTCTAGAGGTTCCCCCCAGTCACTAATGGGTTGCCACCTACCTCTAGAGGTTCCCCCCAGCCACTAATGGGTTGCCACCTACCTCTAGAGGTTCCCCCCAGTCACTAACGGGTTGCCACCTACCTCTAGAGGTTCCCCCCAGCCACCAATAGGTTGCCCCCTACCTCTAGAGGTTCCCCCCAGCCACCCCCGCCCCCCCCCCCCCCCATGACTTCATCCCGTCCCCACCCAAAGCTCAAGCTTCCTGGACACGCTCGTTTGAGCAATCTGGAATCTGTAGAAGGCTCGCCGTGTAGGCGGCCTTGGCTATTTTGCCGGCTTGCTGGTCTGCGGCCCAGGATGCGCCTGCAGCGCCGTGTTGTCCCACGTTCTTGAGGCACGAAGCTTGAGGATTCTCTGGCAGATATGTTCACGATGTCATTCACGTCTCAACGGGTTCTTCGGGTGTCCCATTCAAAAAAACACCCGAAAAATATGACGACTTTGCTAAACTGGACCCAACTCCCCATACTCTTTTTTTTGCCATTTTTCAGCATTTTCCCCCGATTTTTCGGTTTTTTTTTTTGAAAAAATTTATTTTTTGTCCAGAATCGACACCCCCCAAAATCTTCGAAAAAGCCGAAATCACTAGCAAAGGACCCTCTCTCTCTTTCTCACACGGGGGGAAGGGGGGGGGGAAGAGGAGGGGGGACCAGACACTCCCTACCTTCTCTTCCATCTCCTCTGCCCCGACCCCCTCTCCTGCACGCCTTTCAGAAGGGTTTGCATCAGATCTTGCTATGTGATTCTTGTTGGCTACTGAAAGTAAATGTATGGCTCGTGATCAGATCACACCTTCAGGTCAGGTCAACGAGGGCAGTTCAGTCACCCTTCCCTGGTTCTACATTGTTCGGTATTCACGTTAGTCTGTTGCCGAGTCTCAACGTAGAAATGGCAGTGCAGCTTGCAGCCCTTTTTCGGCTGAGATGGCACTGCCCAACCAAGGCTTTTGAACTGCGTTTCACAAAAGATGGATGGTCCCAAATATTGCCTCCACAGCCAGCAAGCTTATGGCGTGACTGAATGTGTCTCTTCTGCGTGTGAAGTATCTCGGTATCTCAGAGTCCCGTTCAAATCGTTCAAAACAACACCCTTCCCAAAAAGAGAATGCAATCAGATGCCCGCAGCCCCTTGATGGGGTTGCGCTCGGGATACTCTCAGAGGCTGTGGTTGTCGATAGCAGGGTACGTGTTACCCAAGGGGGACAAAAAGGTTGGTTGCAATCAAATCGAGGAGGTTCGTGCCTAAATGAAAGAAGTGTGCTGGGGTATGGAAAAGTAGGGCAAAAAAATTCCCGCCCGTTGAATAATAGTGTCAGTTGCAACACGGGGCGGTGTGCAGGGTTTGTTCGGCGATCACCTCCTGCTGGCTCATCGAGCCAGGCCATCGGGAGACGTGTAAAATAAACGTTGCGGCATTTCTCATTCATCAGGAAGAGGTCGAGGGGTTCTTGGCAATCCCGACCCTGCTTCAGCGAGGCTTACTATGGCCGTTGCAAACCATCTATTCCATATTTATGGTGCACAGGCACTCCGATCTGCAGGCACAGTGGGCGTGAGGTTGCAGGCACCTGCCCTGGGCTGTGAGACGGGATGCGCCAGGTGCACATGTGAGGGGGCCTTTCTGCGCTGCTGTTTCACTCCACGCAGGGGGGTGGTGTGCTGTGTCGTTCGTATGTGTGTCGTTTTTCAGGATTGAATGGCGATCAGACGAAAAGCCCATTGAGGGTGCGGGGAATTCAGATAGAGCGGTTCTGGCCAGATGGGTCGTTGTGCAACACTTTTTCTGAAAAAACGACGGCTTGGGCCGAAATTATTTCGTCGCTTGCATGTTTCAAGTCACCGGCACTACAGTGCACGAACAACGGCTCGCGCATTCATAAAATAGACAAGTTCCATGTTGCACCGCACCGCCCAGGTCACTCAGCAAGGCTCTTCTTTTGGTGAGCTCCATCGCAATGTCCCCCTGCAGAGCTGTGGGTTTGCTTGCAGGAATATTCGCCCCTCTCTGCTGTGCGCTTACGTCGCGACAGGAGGTGGGTGGCCCTTTGTTTTTTTGCATACACGAAGTGTGATTGGAAACTATTCGACAGGACGGCAGCCGGATGTGGTCTATTGATTATTTTGTGTGTTGCCCACAGCTCCCCCATCCATCATCATCACACCCCGTGCGCCATCAGATTTCGGGTGGCTGCGTTCAACAAAATAGACCACAAGGCTGCCTGTTGCATTGGTTTACACACAGTGTCCAGCCCCTTTCTTTTGATGGCTTGGCTCAAAGGAATAATAGGTGATCCATCTTCAGCTCCATGCCTTTAATGTAGATCCCCACACTCCACAAATGAGTGTGGTATCCAATCCTGCTCGTCACTCAAAACACATCCCGCAGGCTTGCCCATTTATTTTCCAGCCCAGGTATGGATGACAACGCAACTACGAAAACATTATGCAACTCTGAAATGTGATCGCATGACCCCCATGGATACGAAACGTTCAAATGTTGCCTCCAGTGGGTGTCTGAACACGGGGAAAGGAACGCAGGTGAACCAATACGCCTCTCAAAGCATACAAGTGGGCCACATAACTATCACGGTGTGGTTGCACCCCAAGCGGGGCGACGGGTGCCAAGTTAGAACAGTCGGAGCCCTCCAGCAAGATAGTGGCGACCGCTGACATGACAAAAAAACAGGAATCCCGACGGGTTCCTACCTTCTACTGTTTCGAGCTGCCGGTGCCCTTCATCCTTCCTCTGGGATTGGTTGAAGGTGTCGGCAGACATTACTACTGTTCATTCTGTGCGATCGAAAGAGCACCCTTCCCGGTCTCTTTCTCGTGGGGGCATCCTTTCGCCCCCCTCCCCCCTCCCGTCTGATATGCTGATTCGGTTCGATTCTACTTCCTGGACTAGAAAGAACAAAACGAAACCGTGAGTTTTCTCTCTCTCTCTCTCTCTCTCTCCCGCCTCCCCTCCCTGCCTCCCCGCGCCTAATGCACACCCCATCCACCCCGCTGCCCCTTCCCTGCAAACATCACCCACATGCCTTCCCCCGCCATGATTACGTTTCGGTGTGTACTTTCTCTCTCTCTTTATATTTTGCCACACTTGACTTCTGCATAGGTCCATAGGTTTGATGACGAAAAAAAAACACAGTGGTTTTGGATTGAGAAGCGTGCATGACCTGAGTTTGATTCAGGTCATGGCTCGAAACTACGCCTGTCTGTTCCTTGCGGATATGTGATTATGCATGATCGCTGTGCACCTCAGATATTCCACAGGAGAGTGTCCCCCTCCCCTAGTGCCTTGTCTGGCGGAATTTTCCGTATCTCTCTTCTATTATGTCATGCTACGTGCATTCCGAGCATTCTGTCTCAGCAAGTGCATGCCTACTCTGGAGAGCATCTGTGCAGAGCAACATTCAACATTGATGCGAGTTGGTCCGGCTGTCCCGGGCACCACCACTATAGGAAGGGACGGGTGGACCACCTTGTGCACACACACACTCCCCCCTCCCCTCCCCTCCCCTACTGTGCCGCGCACGGGGGGTGGGGGAGGAGGAGGTGGGTGTGTGTGGGGGGGCAAGTGAGGTTGCCACCAGCCTGCGTATCTTGCCTCATTATGTTTTGGCTGACCTCCTCCTTTTTTCATACCGTATACGTAAATATTATGGAACGGGCCCATTTTTGCCCGGTCCGTTCCATAATATTTACGTTCCAAAATGATAATCAGGCACCTCAAGTGCCTGACCTGGAACTGCAACGGACTCACCGAGGCAAAAAGGGCGGAGCTCCAGCACCACCTCGCAACCCAGCGGTATGACGTAGTGCATCTGCAGGAACTCCGAGCAGCACAGGGGGGGGACCCCAAGTTCCCGGGCTACTCCGTCTTTCTCCGACGCCGCACCCAGAAGCGCTGTAAGGGGACGCTCACCTCCGGAGGCGGGATCGCAACCCTAGTGCGGGAGGACCTACACGCGACTCTTATTGCCACCGCACCAAACGCCAGTGTGACCGAGACCCTCACGGTGCGCGTCACGGGGCCAGAAAGCGCTATCACCTTCACCAATGTATACCGCCCCTCGGGAGTCGGCACTAGCAACGACCCACGCCGCGACGACTTCTCTACATCCCTGCTACCACACACGCCGGAGTCCATCATCGCCGGCGACTTCAACATCCACAACCGTGCCTGGGATAAACATGCGCGCTGCGACGACAAGGGAACAGACCTGTACCACTGGTCCCTCCTCAACGGCATGTCGCTGTGCAACGACCCTGACCACCCCACACGCATGCGCCGCGACTCCAAGTCCTCGCCGGACATTGTCTTCGCCCACTACGAGCTGGGGGAGGTCACCTGGAATACCCTAGACCAGTGGCAGTCCGATCACTTCGCCATACAATACACCGTCCCCTTTGCACGAACGCCAGCTGCAGCCACACACCCGGCAGCTAAAGCCCGCCAACTATGGAACTGGGCAGCGGCAGACTGGCCCGCATTCACTGAGGAGCTGGAACGGCTGTCACGCAAAGTGACGAAGTGGAATGACCCGAAGGAATCCTTCCACAAGTGGCTGGGACTGGTACGCACGGTCGCAGCCAAACACATCCCGACGAAGCGAAGCTCTCGCCCCCGCAAGCGGTGGTTCACAAGCAAGGTGAAACGTGCGATACGGGCGCGGAACGAGGAATCGCGCAGACACGCCCAGACCGCACACCTGTCCCAGGACGACTACGACAAGCTGGACAAGCTGACCACCGACGCCACCAACGCCGTCCTCGAAGCAAAGCGCACAACCTGGGAAACCAGGTGCCAGGCCGCGAGCACCAGCAGCGACCTCGGCGCCACCTTCCGGCTTGTGCGAGAACTCGACGGCCGCAAAATCCAACAGGCTGCCTTCCCACTTGTCGACGGAGGGGTCCCGGTGACCGACCCCAAAGCTAAGGCGGACCTCCTCTGCAGCCACTACGCCAAGATCAGCGAAGGAAGCGACCAACAGCCACAAGCAGCACACACCCCGCAGCATGCGAATGACCAGACACCCCCCGAGCTCTCAGCTGCCGAAGACGACTTCTCCAAAGAGGAGCTGAACGCGGCTCTATCCGAACTGCAGGAGCGGAAATCCCCAGGGCCTGACGACCTCAACAACGAGCTGCTGATGCATCTGGGCCCCCAGGCACGGCAGGGACTCCTGCATGTGCTCAACCTGTCGTGGAACAGCGGCATCCTCCCCGACGCGTGGACACGAGCAGTCATCATCCCGATCCTGAAACCGGGGAAGCCAGCAACGGCAGCGTCCTCGTACCGACCAATCGCGCTCACCAGCACAGCGTGCAAGGTGCTAGAAAAAATGGTGAAGAGGCGCATGGAGCAGCTCATGCTCGACGACGCCTACCCACAGGTGGAGGGGCACTGCGCGAACCAGGCAGGGTTCCAGCGGCTGAGATCGACAACCGACCAACTAGCCTACATCACCCAAACAGCGACGGACGCCCTCTCCTCCGGAAAGGCAGCTGTCACCCTGTACTTCGACCTCGAGAAAGCCTTCGACAAGGTCAGCAAGCACGCAGTCATCAACAGTGTCAGACGGAAGGGCTTCCCCCCGAAATTCACCAGATGGCTACACAACTACCTCAGCAACCGCCGAGCCGCCGCACAGGTGCACGGGGTAAGAAGCGACTACTACGACTTCAACAACGGGTCCCGCAGGGAACAGTGCTCTCGCCCCTGCTCTTCAACTGCGTGATGGACGATGTATCTCGAGCCATCACCGCCTCCCCTAACATCCACCCAGCGGTGTTCGCAGATGACATCGCAGTACTCGTCGTCGGGGACAACTACACTGAAGCCCTAAGCACCGCACAGGGCGTCATATCCACACTCGCCGCCGAAATCCCACTCCACGGGCTGCAGCTCTCCCCCAGTAAATGCTGCTACACGCTGATGGGAACGACGCCCGCAGCGTTGGGCGAGCACAGACGCATGGAGCTCCCAGACGGCACCCCCCTCCAGCACGAATCGACAGCGAAGTACCTCGGGGTCTACATCGATGCCTGCCACACGATGACAGACCACGTCGACCACGTCGTGACCACCTGCATGCGACGCCTGAGCATTCTGCGTATGTTGGCAGGCACTGACTGGGGCTCAAGTGGAGACACGCTGCGCCAGGCCTACCTGACATATGTCTACCCCATCCTGATGTACGCCGCCAGCGTCTACACCCCTGGCCTGTCCACGAAGAACCTCAAACGCCTGCGAGATGTCCACCGCATGGCAGCCCTGATCATCACGGGCTGTATGAAGAACACCAGCACGGCAAAGCTCCTCTGGGAATCACACCTGCGAGACCTCGACCTCGACTTCAAGGTCGCGGTGTGCACAGACCACGAACGCTTCCGCCGCGTGCCCCACTCCCCAGGATACCGGGCGCAACTAAACACCGGGAACACGGGAGGCAGCTGGCTACATCAGGCACGGAGTCTGGTGAAATCCTCGAAGGTCGACGGGCGCACCCCCCTGCTGGCCCCCCTGCATGCAGCACACCCCATCCCCCCCTGGGAATGGAACCTGGTGCTGCCACGGGTACACATCCTGGCGACGCTGCCGGGGCTCACCGCCCCAAAGGCCGCCACCCCGAAAGACACCCTCCGGGACCTGGCAGAGCAGACCATCCAGGCCCTCCCGACATGCGCCTGGCATGTGTACACCGACGGGTCAGTCTCCAACTCCACATCGCGGCAACAGCAGGGCGGCGCAGGAGCAGCGGTGTACAGCATGCCGGAGGGCCGCCTCAGGAAAAAGCTCGCCTGGCCGGCAGGACTCCGCTGCATCAGCTACCAGGCGGAGCTGGTGGCCATCAGAGAATCCCTCGCTCACCTATGCACCCTGGTATCCCCAGGCGAAACGATCGCCATCCTCACAGACTCGCAGAGCGCACTGAACGCGCTGCTGAGCGGCCCGCAGCGAGCGAGAGGATCCACCGAATGGGACATCTGGAGGTGGTTGAACGAGCTCGCCCAAACCCACGATGTCACCACCCACCTCCGCTACATCCCGTCACACGTTGGGGTAGCAGGGAACGAACTCGCTGACAAACAGGCGCAAATCGGTGCCTTCCGGCCGCAGATGGAACCGGTTAGCCTCGCGTCGGCTCGTGTCGTCCTCCGCCGACACATCTACAACGACGCAACGGTGCCCCGCACGGACAGCGTGTACGCGTACCGTTCGGGAATCGGGGAGACGCGACTGCAACGCCCCGACCTCCGCATGGAGGGACTCACCCGCTTAGGGGAAACCACCATCCGCCGACTCCGGGCCGACCACCACCGCCTGGTCTACGACCATGACATCCCGGGCACGGCACAACCACCTTGCCAACCCTGCCTGAAGCATGCGCCGGGCCACCCCCCGCCTGGGGTCTCACTGAAGCACCTCTTCTTCGGCTGCCCCGCGACAGCGTCGGCCCGACACCACCTCACAGCCACAAACGTGCACAACCTGCTGTTGCACAACTGCAAGGAGGCGCTGCGCTACCTGGCCGAGGCAGGGGTAACGGAGCACGGCGAGAAGGACTACCTGAACGCGTGAACCAAATAACATCATCAGAGAACAAGGGCTTCGGCCCGACCTCCCAGCACCCCCCCCCCCCATCCCAGCCCCACGTCACTTTCCACAGGCCGCCAGGCGCGTCAGCGTCGGCGACCGCCCGCCCCCAGTCTGAGAGGCATCAGCCGAATCTCGGTGGAGGCGGGCACAAAACAAAAGGGAGAGTCGTCACTGTGCATATCAGCACGGTCCCGCCCTCTGTGCCAGACCAACACACCACCAAAGGAAAAGAGGAAGAGGCGACGTAAGGCAATGCCTCCGTGCGGCCAGGAGAACACGAAATAGCGACCCCCTCAACGGGGAATGCTACGAGCACGGCCAAAAATCGTTCAAAATCGTTCAAAATATTTACAGGGCCAGTTGGGGACTCGGTGGTGAGGATGGTTTGCCTCAGGAATCGCACGAAAAGTGCACGAGTAGGTCCCGTCAGGGACTCTGTATGCCGTCCGATCACCTGGTCCAAGTCCCCGAGTCGCAGAAAGCCCTGTAAATATTATGGAACGAAAAAAATCTGGAACGCCAACCCACCAGCGTTCCATAATATTTACGTTCCATAATAATTACGTTCCATAATATTTACGTTCCAAAATATTTACGTATACGGTATTTTTTTTTGCCACACAAAAATAACCGTGGCAAATTCGAGCGGGGGGGAACAAGTGCCAACAACGTTCCCAGTTGGACGAACCGTATACCCACTGCGCCGCGACCCCCCCCTTTCATTTCAAAAAAGGGGGGTTGTTTGTGGTGGAAGCGTCAGCGCATACAGATGGAGTCATATGAGCGGAGAACAAGCAGGAATACCGGGGTCGCACCTCATGGCGGCCTGTCTCAAGGCCTCAGGGTGTGTTCTGCGCAACCGGGTTGACTTTGATGGATCGTGGATGGAGGTAGACTCACATGTGCATGGTATTCGCTGAAGTGACTTCCACTCCCCCCGACATCCCCCCCCCCCCATTTTCACCGTTGATAGCAGGCATGTCGCTAAGCGTCGACCGTCGACCCAGTGATTTTGGGTTTCCCCCCCCATAAAAAAGCGTCGACCCAGTGGACTGGGTTGACGCTTGGTCGAGGCTTGGAGCGTCGACCTAGTGGAACTGGGTTGCCATTCAAGCCTGGACCAAGCGTCAACCCATTTATTACACTGGGTCGACGCTAACCTAGCGTTGGCCCGGTTACACTGGGTCGACGCTCACCAAGCGTCGACCAAGCGTCAACCCACTTTCACTGGGTCGACGTCGAAGAGAGTATGGTTTTGCAGGAACAGATGCTCACTACCGTGGCCTCCGGCGGCTGGGGGGCTCCGCCCCCCAGACCCCCCTGTGGCGTATGTCTCGTACTCAAGTCATTCGATTCCCACCGGGTCAGGGAATCCACCCACTCCAGTAGCCTCAGGAGGACGCAGCCAACTCACACAGAATCTGTACGCCCACAGTGAACAGATGCTCACTACCGTGGCCTCCGGCGGCTGGGGGGCCCTGCCCCCCAGACCCCCCATCTCGCGTGCCCGTCTAGTAACCAAGTCCTTGCGCTTTGACGGCCGTGACATATCAGGGGGCAGCGTCGAAATCATGGTCCCGAAAGCCATTTTTTGGTTTCCTCCGGCACCCGACGGCGCGAGCGGGAGAGGAACCACGGAAGGAACCCAGCGCCTCACACCCACCTAGTGGTCCACCGATGGGAAAATTCAAAATTTGGCAACACGAGCGCGCGCGAAGCGCGCGCGAGAAAAATTGACCCCTAGTGTTTTCCCCCCTGATCCCCCCCCAAAACAGGAGCGTCAACCCACCAAATCTCCAAAATCGAAAAGTTAGCGACAGGCCTGCGTTGATAGAGCCCAGGTCTTGGCATAGGTGGCCAGCACACAGCTCCCGGATTACGCACTTTCAGGGAGACACAACTAACAGCGTGCGCCTTCAAGATTGACCGTGGGATCCTCCAGCCTGAGCCCTGGATCCAACTGCAAAGCTCTTTGCGTCATGTCGTCATGATGCTCTTCTCCTGCCGAGAAGAATCCCCCCCTTCTCCTGCTTCGGCATTCGGGGGGGGTCGGGTTGGGTTGGTGTGTGTCTGGGGAGGAGGAGGAGGGGAGGGGGTCGCTCCTTTCGTTGCCTCCCCGTGTCCCACCCCCCCCCCCCCGCACGCCCCTCCTTCGCCCCCCTCCAAACCTCTTCCGCACAGTTCCTACATGTATTTTTTTTTCCGCGCGTTGCTTGGGATCCGCACACAGGGAAGCACTGTCTCTCAGAGGAAGAAGAGGGCGGCCTTTCTACCCTCCTCCACTCACGACAACTGCGTGCACGTTGTGAAGCCTTGCTGGCTCTCTTGCCTGCCAGGCTGTAAGGCCGTTGAAGAGGGGAACCGGTGACAGTATGGCTCCGAGGGTCCGAGGGTGGTGTATGTGGCCCAACGGTGATCGCGTCAGGAGCAGTGTGCTCAGTGCATTCTGCGCTGGCGCAAAGATCATTTTGATGTGTGTCTGTGTGTGGTCTCCGAGGCGATTCTGCGTGGGGGTGCGAGAATCCTTCGCTTTCACATGGCATTCATATCCCCTGCACTGCCACATATACCCCCCCCCCCCCCCCCCGGATCGATAGTGACTACAAAAAGGACTAACATTGCAAGGTGCTGGGAGATTTACTTTTCCATTCACTCTCGACGATCAACCCCCCCCCCCCCCCCGGATCAGGTGACTGCCCAGTGAAAGCCCCCCTTCATGGGGGTGATATTCAGAGCACAGCCAAAAATGTCCCGAAACCTGCTCAGGAAAGGGACAGCGATCCCCCCTCCTCTGTCACCGGGGGGGCTGCAAAATGCACGCCAAGATATTGTTCAGATCGTTTAAAAAGTCAAGTGTGGATCCGGCGCACTGCGACACACAGCGGTTTATGTGTGGAGGGGCGGGGGGGGGGGGTCAGATAGGAGGGCTTTCCGAATGCTGGGATGCCAGGCACCTTGCACAGGCAAAGGTGTTTCGCGCGCAATTTTAATGCAGCCGGAAGTTCTCCTCCCCCCCCCCCCCTTCTCCCCCTTTCGCCTTTTGCACTTCTGTTTGCTTCAGGGAGGAGGCGTTTGTATGGCCCGAGTCTTCCGGATACCCCCTCTTCGGCGTGTCGGTCACACTGCTCGCTTTCGACACCTGGCGGGGACCCCACACGCAGCGCGCTTCCATCTTTTTTTTCCCCTTCTATCACCGACACACCCATTACCACCACCCCGCATGTTCTGACGCTTTATCTTGCTGCATATTTCTCTGGGTTGAGTGAGCCGTTTTTAGCACGGATCACCTGCTCGAGGAGAGACTTGCAGCAGATAAAATCGAACGTTCTGTGCATACTCGGTGTCTCTATTGCATTTTCACCGCAACCCGGCCTGGGGAGGGGCCAGTGCAGTGCCCGCCAAAAGATCCCTGAACAAGGAAAGGCCAGCAGCCTCTTCTCACTACTGCTCGATAGACAGGATCTTTCCCGGGGCGGTCTTACATGGGTTGCATTGTCTCTTTCTCTCTCGTCTCGGCGCCATCCGCGCGTTTGGGCATTTTCTTGTTGTTTCGCATCCACCCCGTTTTTTTCATTACTAGTTACAAACAGCGACGAAGTGTAGCGGGGAGTCGTGAAGGAACGGAGGAAAATCATGCGACTGAAGCTTTCGGGTGAGCACCTTTCATGCCACTTTGACAGGTGAACTCAACACAGCCTTGAGACACAAACGCGACCAACATAAAGTAGTTCGGAGCTGTTTTATTTTGACAAGGTGTTTCTACCATAAAGCCGAAAGGAGTGTGACATTCTTCTGTTATGTGCACAGCGCCCGTGCTGTGCCGTGGCATTGCCTGTATGATTTTGTCAAGCTGTACTGCTGTGCTCTTTTGCAAAGTATCATAGATCGACAGTGTGGATGCCAAGAGATACTTTTTTGGGCGGTGTGCTGTATTCTTTTTGCCGAAGCAAAGGTAAGACGAACGACCCACCCTTCTGGCAATGGGGGCGAATATCGCTGGTCGCTTGCACTCACTCCACTGCATGGGCCCCTGTTTTCTTCAACTGTGCCAGTCATCTTGACTTGGTACAAAAGGTTTCTCAAGCAAGGTTTGTTGTGCAAGCGATTCCAGCTCCGATGATCTCCGTGCTTCGGGCTGAATGATCACTCACACACCCCACGTCCACATTTGACTCACCTGGTTCTTCGCTACAGGTGCCGACGAGGGCATTTTGGTGTATTTCCTCCTATTTTTAGGAGAAACCACGTCGAAGATTGTCGTAAACTGTCGAGTAGCGAAGACCCCAGTAGCAGACAAAGAAAGGCCCGGATTTTATCCCGAGATCTTTTACAATCTCTTTCTACATCCTTCTCTTGTCCGTCGGGACCGATTTTAAATCTGGCTGCCTTTGTTTTTTTTCTGCCTTGTTATCCACATAAACACACACCCTAGCACGCCATCATGGCCTCTCTTTGCCCCCACCCCCCACCCCCCGGTTGCAGGAAAGAATAAATGAACATCGTGCGGGCCCTGGCCACGCTACAGATATTGTGAAGAAAATCAAACGAAAATGAATAAAACAGAAAGTAAACGGGAGGTTTGGGGGGGAGGGGTGAGAGAGCGTTTTTTTTCTGTGGTAACTTTTTTTTGTTGTGTGGGCGCCCCGGAATCAAACCCATAGGCGTCAAAATCCTGCAAACCCGTCCCACTTGTGTCAACAGAGTCAAAATCAGATGACGGTGCGGGTGTACGCAACAACACGGCTAATATTCTGCAAAATGTTGGCGTATTCATGCAATGACACATTCTCTTTGCCAAATCAATAACAAACCTAGCACAACCTCGCAGGAGGGGGGTGCTGATCGGTGGGTGGCAACACTATCGGCAGATACAGTACAGTACAGTGTTGCTGCACCTTCCCATGGCGTTGCCTTGCCCCTCAATTCACTGGCACAGAATGAACGAAAATTCTGGATCGACGGGAGGAGGTCTAAAGAAAACTGTTGTGTGTGCAATACCCTCGCAGACTCTGTGACTGTTGGGATATATATGTATGACCGTACGGAGATGGCAACGAGAGCACAGTGCTCTTCTGTGCAGTATTCCACTCCGATACAAAAAAAATCACGTGTGCGTGGTGTATGAGTGGGGGAGGAGGGGGGTCGGGGGCGAATGTAATCCATGATTCCTCTCCGGCCTCGCTCACCCGTGGTGGGCTTCTAAAGGCGCAATGCCAAATAATCCAAGTCAAAACCTTTCGTGAGACGTGGCATCTCTTACGCGTCTGCGAATCAGAACCTGGAGGGCAGCCTGTTTGTGGCTTATTGCCCTTGGTGGGGTCGGGGAGGTGGGGGGTGGCTGGTTGCGCAATGTGATGGGTCTCGGCCAAACAGAGAGTGCCGCATGTCATTCTCTTTTTGGTCGGCGCCGTTGTCTCTTTTCGTATTTGTCAGGGTGAGAGCAGAGCTGGGTAGCGCGAGAAAGAGAAGTAAATCGAGATATATTTGGGACCCTGCAAATCAGCTGCACGTGGCAGACCGTGAGACTCGACCCGGAGCCCCCACCCGCCACCCCACCCGCGCCCCCTCGCAACTGTCATTTAGACTGCACCAGGGCTCCTATGGGGCAGTGCTTTGGGCAGACACATTCAGCACCTCCTCAACAGGCTGCAGAGCTGCTTTTTGTTCTGCCCGGTTTGGCGCGCATAACAAACAAAACGTGTGGTGGTGTTGTGCGATTCTGCCGTTGCCCATCCTTCTGTGCAATTGCAACCACCAATGACGACGATTATTACGACATGAAGCCTCCCAGCCGTCTCTCATAACAGCACCCCACAGAGGACCGACCCTCACCTGTGTTGTTGCCACCATCACCCCCCTTCCCTCCAACCACCTCACCTCACCTTCCCTCCCTACCCAGGACACAGCCTCTGCGCCAGAAACAGTTTCTGGCGCACCCCTCCCCCCCTCCCTCACTTCCCCCTTTACACTACCCTCACCCGCCTGTCGGCAGGCCTTTCCTCTACACAAAGGAAGGCGGCAGAGCGCGTCTGTCAGTGGGGGGGGCGTGACTGAGTGCCAGCTCTGCTGGGGCCATGTCACGTTTGCTGCTGCCGGCAGTGCTGTTATGCAGCCTGCTTGGTGTTGACGGGCGCATCCCTTTCGGCTACAAGGAGAGGGTGTACTTCATGGGGCGGCTGGACTGCCAGAGCATCCACTTCGTGACTGGGGACTGCACGTGCCAGACGCCGCTGGACCAGGTTGTGGTGCGAATTGACGAGGGGTTCCAGCGCAGGCGTGATTACCTCTACTGCGACACGTGCAAATCGAATGGAGTCTCCTACAAGTATGACAGGAACCTGGGGGTGATGACGCTGACGGCTGACCCGCCTATTACCCTCGATGCCTTCATCAAGGTGCTTTCCACAGGCGTGAACTTCAGGAGCACCAGTTCGTCCACCAAGGTGCGCAGTGTCTCGTGGGGGTATGGGTCTGTCCCGCGCAACCCCGACAACGGGCACATGTATAAGGTTTTTTATATGCGCGATCGGAACGGGGGCCGCTGCGGCCGCAACGAGTGCCCCTGGGACTATGCGCAGGAGCTGTGCGCGCGGAAGTCCAACGATCAGTTTGGGCTTGTCGGCTACCTTGCCACCATCACCTCGGCTCAGGAGAACGAGTTTATCCACACCATGCACAGGCGGTACTATGCCTACATCGGGGCCACTGATGTTGGCCAGGAGGGTACCTTCAAGTGGGTTACCGGCCCCGAGGGCTGCCCGACGACGTACAACACTCTTCAGGATGGGCCAAAGCGCAGCTCGTGTGACCTTGGGTATCCGCTTGGTATCCTGAAGGACCCGTGCAATGGGCCTGATTGCCAGGTTGGGGGTACCGTGGTCAACTCCGGGTACAAGAGGTGGCAGTCAGGGCAGCCCAACGAGGGTGGCTCATCATGCTCGCGCTACAGGGACTGCAGGGCCACTGGGCAGGACTACCTGGCAATGGACAGGAAGGGGTACTGGGGTGACTTTTCGTATTACACTAGATCCATCAGGTACTACATCTGCGAATGGGGTGGTGTCGGGCAACTGTGCATGGACGAGAAGGATTTCGGTGGCAGTGAAGAGCTTTTCCTGTCGTGCACGCGTATCAGAAGAAAGAGCTCGTGCCTCGGAGCCGAGCCAGCGGGGCGCTGCGAATGGAAGAAGGTCGGGCGGCGCTGGAGGTGCCGCGAGTCGGGCTGCCACGCCCTGGAGGCCAAGGCGGACTGCGACGGTGATTTTGCATGCGATTGGGACTCTGTCGTGCGCCCTGCACAGTGTCTGCCCGGCTACTGCCAGACGCACTACCAAGATGCGGACACCTGTAACGCAGACGACCTACACCCCTGCCACTGGTACCCCAACGTGCCAGCACCGAATTCATGCCAGACGCTCTCCTGCGAGCTGATTGTCGACAGATGCGATTGTCTGCACCAGCATGAGCACTGCTTCTGGGACGGTGCGGCATGCTTGACTCTCGATAGCACTGTTGGGTGTTCGCGCTGGTACCTCGACGAGGCCGCGTGCCACGCAGACCTGGAATGCAGTTGGAACAGCAACTTCCCGCTGCCGTGCGTGCTGAGCACCTGTTACCACCAGTGTGACAAGCCCACCTGCTTGGCAAACGGCTGCCACTGGACGGGCGTCCGGTGCGAAAACGATCCCACAAACTGTGCTACCCTTGACAAAACGGCGTGCGAGCTGTCGGCGAAGTGCACGTGGAGTCCATTCTGGGCACTCGATGCCTGCACTGAGGAGGTGTGCCGTCCGATGACCGATATCCCCTCGTGCGAGTCACTGGATGTGGTGGCCCCTCTTCCATGTGTCGTTGACGTGACGAGCGGTGACAGAGAGTTCTGCGACGTCTCTGCATGCGAGTACATTCCTGGATCCCTGTTCCCCTGCAAGCCAAAGAACTGCCTCCACATCACGAGCGCACGGTGCAATGAAGATTCGCACTGCCGTTGGGATGCTCCTGTGCAAATCGAACCCGGCACCGCACCAAGCACCATGGTGATGTACTGCAAGGAACTGCTGTGCGAATACTCATCGCAGGCTGCTTGCGAGGCCGACCCAGAGTTGCGGTGCGAATGGAACCTGGGGACAGACTCGTGCGACATCAGACCATGCATTGACGCTGTCCATGAAATTCAGTGTTCTGATGACCCACGCTGCATGTGGGACGTCAAGCTGATCCCGGCACGTTGCGTCATGACGCCGTGTGCCATGAATGGCCGCACCCAGGGGGCGTGTATCGAAAATGAGATGTGCATGTGGGTGCGGGCTATTACAACCGATGCCCTTTCGTACTGCAAGTTCCTCGACTGCTCGACACTGCAGGAAGCATGCCAATGCTTTGACAATCCTACGTGCACGTACAACGCTCTGACGGGTGAGTGCACGCAGCCACAGTTCACTACGTGCCCGGACATCGACCTCGGCTTCCTCATGGACGGTTCAGGGAGTATGGGCCGCTCCTTCGGTGCGCACCCCCACGGATTCTACGCGCTGGTCTCACTGCTGAAGCAATGGGTCGAAACTGTGCCGCTTACAGGAGAGGACTTTACTGTCGGCGGGAATAGCATTGTGCGGGGTCGGGGTTTCCGGATCTCCTTTACGCAGTTTGCAAGAGCCGTGCCGGGCCCCGGTGTGGACCATCCGCTGCACTGCGTGATCGGGCAGTGTGCCAACGGGCACCTGTCGGGACGGAAGGACGAGCTGCTGGGGGAGCTGGAATGGCACCGCACCCATTGGCAGCGTTCGTGGACGTACCTCAATGCCGCAATGAAGGACGTGGCTGAGAACACCTTCGACCCCGCGCACTCGCCACCACACCGCCAGCATGTTGTGATCATTATTGCTGACGGTGGCTTGACAGACTTTACCGGGAAACCGTGCAGCATTCGGATGGCGCCATGCCCCTCCGGCAACGACAGGAGGTGGAAACCAAGTTACAGACAGGCTCTGTTGGACGCATACGATGAGCTGATGGCAGACAACGTGGTTGTATTCGGGATTGTCATGAAGCGTTACAAATACCGCACGGCGTTTGACATCGATGCAGAGGACAAGTTGACGCAGCTGGTGAGCGTGCCCAAGGAGGAGCACTACCTGCCGCTTGAGGTGGACGAGATCTCAGATGAAGTGCTTAATGCGCTGTGCGACCCATTGTCGAAGTTCGGGAAGGTTGTCGCACCCCCTGCGAACCTGTCGCACCTGCCGTGCCCTGTGTGGGGTTTTGAGAACGAGTGCAACGCAGATGCGCAGTGCGAGTGGCAGACACCTGCCCTGTCGAAGTGTGAGGGAGACAACAGCGAGGGGTGCCCGAACCTCAACTGCCTGCACATTCCCCACGAATACAAGGGGCTCTACACCTGCAACCAGTGCAGGTTGGCGCGTGCCGAGATCACGTGTGGCCCGACTATCATTGGTGGCATTCTGGGGACATGCAAGCCGACGCACTGCATCCATTGCTGCAACTCCACATGTTGCGAGGCCGATCCGTTGTGTGGTTGGGTTGTCGCGGACAACACCTGCGAGCGGAAAGTGTGTGAGTACGACAACCCAACGGCATGTCTTGCCGACCCCAACCACCTCTGCGATTGGAATGCGACGACAAACTCCTGCGAGCTGAAGTACTGCGAGGCTGTCTTCGTCGAGGGCGGCTGTGAGAAGCGGAGTGACCTCTGCGAGTGGGACGCAGGTGCTGGCGGGGCCGCCACTCCCCACGAATGCCTTAAGAAGGACCTCTGTGCCGAGCACACCGAAGGGCCCTGCAAGCTGGACACCTCCTGCCAGTGGAACTGCACGTCCGCCACGTGCCGCGCATCGGATTGCTACTTCACCTCCGAGACGGACTGCAAGAGTGAGCCTGAGTGTATCTGGGATACAATGGGCTGCAGAGAGAACCACTGCGTCCTGAACAACGACACGGCGCTCTGCGATGGGTCGTGCAACAACTGTACCTGGGACACCACCACGGACCCTGACCACTGCAGGGAGGACCTCTGCAAGCCCCTCGCCGAGCAGCCGTGCACCGCCACGACGCACTGCCGGTGGATCGGCACAGAATGCGTCGAAGGGTACTGCACCCAGTTCGACGACAATGTCGGGGCCTGCGGGGCAGACCCTCGTTGCGAGTACAGGGTGGACGTGACGCCCTCGGGTTGCTTCCCGACACAGTGCACAGAGACGCACGGTGGCATCCCTGCGCATACGCTGGACAGCACGACATGCACTGCAGACCCTCAGTGTCAGACAGGCACCGATGCTGTTGGCGGCTACTGCGAACCTATGCTGTGTGGCGACTACACCACACCTTGCGACTGCAACGTCCGTGACCCGGAGTGCTACTGGGACAACGTCGTGGGAAGCTGTGTGCACTCGTCGCGGGAGGCGTGCCCTGACCTGGACATTGCATTCCTGCTGGGGTCGTCTGCGACGCTGGACGACGCGTTTGGGGCTTATCACAACGGGTTTCAAGGGATGGTTGAGGAGCTGCTTGCTTTTACAAACACTGCAACCCTGACGGGAGAGGCCAGTGGCACGGCCTCAACGGCGACTGGGGGGACCATGCGGTTGGGCTTCGTGCAGTACGGCGAACAGGGGTCTGTCTACCAGTGCAAGAACGATGGCAGCGGGTGTGCTGGCTGTCCGCAGCCAGGCCCCTCAGGGCCCTGCACAGACGGGGGTTTCAGCGGGTTGCGCAGCGAAGTTGAAAACGACCTGCGCTGGCACCAACAGAATGTCATGTCTGCCATGGACAACTACCTCCCGACGGCGCTGCAGGCAGCGGTGTCGCTGTTTGCTACATCGCCCTCCCACAGGCAGAAGGTGCTCATCATCGTCAATGACTACACGCTGGAACCGCAAGAGCCACAGAAATCTACCGAGATCCCTGCGCTCCTGACTCAGCTGGCGGGGAACTCTGTCCACACCTTCACCGTGGTGCTGCAGAAGGGTGCGCTGCCCACCATGTTAACCTTGCAGGCCGAGGGGTCCTTCAAGCCGATTGCCTCGTCGCCGCAGGACACTCACACCACAACCCTGGAGCTGCGGAACCTGGACACGCTGCTGTCCTCTATGTGCTCTCCTGGCAGCACGTTTGGCGCGGAGATCACGAAGCTGGAGCTGGCAACGGCGCCTGCCCTGCCGTGCGCGAGCTGGGGGACAGAGCTGTCCTGCCGTGCTGATGCAAGCTGTGCCTGGAACCCCGCGTCTCCTTCCTGCAGCGGCGCAGGTGAGTGTGCAAACCTCAACTGTCGGACACTGACAACGGCACAGATTGGCGTGTTCACCTGCAGCGAGTGCACGCTCGTGGCTGGATCGATCCAGTGCACGGCAGGGGCATCGTACCCTGCGTCTGGCTCCTGCGAGGTGAACCCCTGCAACAATATCTGCACGCAGCCGGAATGTGAGGCCAGCCCTAACACGTGCACCTGGGCAGGCAACGAGTGTCAGGATGTGCTGTGTGAATACGTCACGGAGGGGACGTGCGAGCAGGACACGCTGTGCCATTGGAACGCTTCTTCGACTCCTCAGGAGTGCGATATGCAGGAGTGTTTGTACTTCTCCTCAGGGACCTGCAACAACGACCCCTTGTGCGAGTGGGACCCCACGACTGATGAATGTGTGCAGACGCAACCCGACTGCACAACCCTCACGACGGCCGAGGACTGCAACTCACACCACAGTGGAAAGTGCGAGTGGGACTGTGCCACCGGGACATGTGGTCTTCGTGCATGCGTCCACTCCTACCAGACTGAATGTGTGGCTGACACCGCATGCCTGTGGGATGACCCAGCCACCCTATGCCATGCGAAGCGGTGTCTTGCAACTGTTCAGGCCACTTGCATCGCGGACACGGCATGTGAGTGGACAGGCACAGTCTGCCAGACCCACGCTTGCTACGACCATGCAAGCGAGTTCCTCTGCGAGTCCGACCCCCAATGCATGTTCAGCACCTCCCAATGCGGCATCTGCATGCCACGTGTTTGCGACGACACGTACGGCACGTCAGCGGCAGACTGCACAGCCGACCCCCTCGGCAAGCACTGCCAACTCGATGCCAGCACCGGGTTGTGTGTCGACCTCAAGTGCGACGACTACAACTCGTATACAAGTGGCCCGTCGTGCCCTTGCAAGGATGACTCACGGTGCGAGTTCGACCAGACTGTAACCCCCCCGAAGTGCAAGAAGCTGGAATACGGCAACTGCCCAGACATCGATGTCGCAATCGCCCTTGACGGATCGTGCACCACAAACGAATACTTCGGGATGCACCCGAACGGGTTTGAAGGCATGCTGGAGGCTGTCCGTGACTGGGTGCGTGTGGCGCCACTGACGGGTGAGAGCGCGTCTGTGGGTGTTGGGAGTACTGACAGCACGAAGTCGATGCGGTTTGCCATCAGCCAGTTCGCGCAGGACGTGCAGGTGGCGAATTGCCCTACTTGCGCTTGTGGCACCAACGCGCTGAACATTAACTCCGGCTCTACACAATGCGGGAAGTTCTCGGGTGTGCGTTCTGAAATCGAAGCGGATCTGATGTGGCACCAGAGCAACGGCAGGACCACACCCCCGTGCAACCCAACGCTGCAACAGGCGGTGCAGTGGGCGAGAAGTCTCTTTGTCGAGTCGCCACCGGCGCGCACGAAGGCGCTCGTGGTTCTCGTGAAGGGCGACGCCACCGTCGAGGTCACTGCACTGCGCGATGCACTTGCGTCAGTTGGCGTGCGTGTTTTTGGCGTGAAGGTTACCAAGGGCGCAATCCCCACAGTGCATGACACTGCCATTGCCACCAAGATGATGAGCAACCTGGTGACGCCTGCCTCTGCGTCAGCTCTCGTCACCGGAGACCTTGCTGCTATCCATGCAGAGTTTGAGAAGTTCTGCAATCCTGCAGGCCACTTCGGATCGATCGTCACTCAGGGGCTTGTCTCAACCGCGCAGGTCAAGGCCTGTGTGGAACTCGGGACAACAGATTCATGCAACAGCAGGGAGACCTGCGAGTGGTCTAGCGTCGCAATGGTGTGCCAGGACCATCCATGCTACCCCCACTGCGATGAAGCGACGTGCCTTGCTGACACGCCGAACAACTGCATGTGGGACGACACGACGCACACATGCACGAAGACCGTGTGTGAGAAGATCGTGCTCCAGGGCACTTGCGAGAGCAACGACGACTGCCAGTGGGACGTCACGAAGTCCCCTCCCTGCACTCCTGTGGACTGCCTGGCCAAGACGGAAGCTGACTGCGACAAGCACGGGGCTGGCTGCACGTGGGTGTCCACGACTGGGACGTGCGAGGTGACGCCCTGCTACCACAACGCATCCGCGCCGTGCGTGGCAGAGCCTGGCTGTGAGTGGGACGATGCCTGTCCAGACCCTGCCGACCACATATGCCGTGTCATCCCCTGCAGCTCTGCCGTCCATGCGACAGTGCAGGGCTGCAACGCAGACCTGATGTGTGCGTGGAGTACGCAGTCTGTCTGCGAGAAGGTGCCGTGCGCTGAGTTTGCCAACGAGAAGTGCTGCGTGTTCCACACCGAGTGCGAGTGGGACGTCAGCGGATCGCCTGCTGTGTGCGTCCAGAAGTACTGCCCCAAGACGTACCCATCCGCAACGATGAGCGCATCCTGCGAGGACGACCTGCAGTGCATGTTCAACGCTACTTCACAGACATGTATCGAGAAGAACTGCAACGACTACGCGGAGTGCGTCTGCCGCGCCGACCCGCAGTGCTACTGGGACGCAACCCAGGCCACCCCCAGCTGTCGCAACGCTGAGTATGGCGAGTGCCCTCTGATGGACGTGGTGTTCCTGCTGGACAGTTCACAGAACATGGCGCTGCAGTTCGGCCGCCACCCCGACGGATACTTCGGTGTGATCTCTGCCCTGAAGGCGTGGATGGGCCTGCTCCCCCTGACGGGTGAGGTGGGTGGGCAGACATCAGACCCTGCCACCGTCTCTGGCATGCGCACTGCGGTGGTGCAGTTTGCAGGGCAGAAGCCGGAGCCCCTTGCGGGTATCACTGGGCTGGCATCTGCGAGGATGTCGCCGATTGGCACCGGCAGCGGGGGGCGCCTGACGGGGTCCCTCCCGCAGGTGACAGGCGACTTGGACTGGGCGGAGACGAACCAGCTTGGCAACCCGCACGTGATGCTGCAGAAGGGTCTGGCCAAGGCCGGCGATGTATTTGACAACCTGCACCTGCTGAATGGAAGGAAGCGCATTCTTATCGTCATCACACAGGGTACCATCCAGGACACCGCATCGCTGAACGCTGCACGCCAGGTCCTGGCTGACGAGCAGGTGGAGATATTCGGGGTGGTCATCAGGCGTTTCCCCGCCCTGACGGCTGCTGACACTGAAGCGGAGGCTGAGCTGAAGAAGATCGCATCTGCCCCTCAGGACGCGTACGTGCAAAATATTGAGCTGGACGAGCTGCGCCCCCTGATTCTGGACACACTCTGCAAACCCGACGGGGCCTTCGGACATCTGATTGTCCGCACAACCAACACACAGAATGGTGTTCACCTACCCTGTCCCAACTACGGGAGTGATGCGCAAGCTTGTGCACGCGACGCCGGGTGTATCTTCGATGCCGCAACCCTGGTTTGCATCGACTCGCCGTGTGTCCACCACTGTGCGGAACCCAACTGCACTGCCGACACTGCCAACCTGTGCGCGTGGAACACGACGACAGACAGCTGTGTGAAGGAAACCATCTGTTCGCATACGACAAACGAGACATGTGTTGCGGACACGTACGGCTGTTCCTGGGATACGGCGCGTACCCCTCCTTGCCAGGAGCGCGACTGCAACGAGCGTACCGAGAGCACGTGCAACAATGACCCGTCGCAGATGTGCATCTGGGACCCGAATGCATCGCCTTTCCAGTGTAACATCAAACCCTGCTGGTACGTGGACTCTACCAACTGCACAGGTGACCCTGCTTGCGTGTGGACCACCCCTTCGTGCGGGGGGCCAGAGGTTTGCAAGGTGCGGGCATGCGTGCACACCGATCAGGCCGCGTGCACTGGCGATCTTCTTTGCGAGTGGGTGTCGAATGCATGCCAGGTGCAGCCCTGTGCGCAGTATGAGGCGGAGGGTTGCTGCGACCGGAAGGACGAGTGCAAGTGGGCGACCATTGCACCCGTGTGTCTGGTGGAAGAGTGCACCCTGCTGGGCGATCAGCCCTCGTGCGATGCAGACGCCGACTGCCAATTCCGTGCAAATGCCACTGGGGTTCAGAAGTGCCTCCCCCTGGACTGCAGCACCTTCAGCGAACGTTGTCCCTGCAATCAACGTGTGAACTGCTACTGGAAGCCCACACCGGCAGGAGGGCAATGCACGAGCAGCGGGTACGGCGTGTGTCCCACAATGGACATTGGGATCCTTCTCGACAGCTCCACCCCGATGCAGCAGTCCTTCGGATCGCACCCCAATGGCTACGAGGGCGTCGTGGAGATGCTGCGTTCGTGGGCAAAAGGGCTGCCTCTGAACGGGGAGGCGGGTCTTCTTCGCACAGCGAGCGTGCAGGATAACGGTGGCGTGCGCATGGGCTTGATTCAATACAGCGGCGATGCGTCGGGTGCAGCTGTATCGAGGTCAGCCCCTTTCCTCCTCCCGGGGGGTACGCAGGGCCTCCTGTCGGGGCTGTATACAGAAGTGTCGGCCGACCTGGACTGGCATGCAGACAACCCCCTCGGTGGGCCAGCCCTTTCCTCCCAGTCCGGGCTTGCCACGGCGCTCAGCACCTTCGCGCAGGCTTCTCCACTCGATGGTCGGAAACGGGTGTTGTTTGTGATCTCTGGCAGCCCCATTGCCGACACTTCATCAGTGGCGCAGCAGCTCAGCTTCCTCACACATCTCGGCATCGAGACGTTTGGTGTCGTCCTTCGGAAAGGCTCGTCGTACACAGCTGGCGACACCCTTGCTGAGCAGGAGATGCAGAAGATCGTTGCTGCGCCTTCTGTCGACCATGTTCGCAGCATCGAGATCGCAGACCTGCCGAAGCTGCTGTCTGACATGTGCGACCCGAACGGCCCCTGGGGCAACCTCATTGGTGCACCAGCACCTGTTCCAACCACAGGCCAACACCTGCCTTGCCCAGACTACACAGTGAAGTCCAGCTGCGATGCTGACGTTGGATGCATCTGGTCGGATGCCGGTGTGAGCTGCGAAGACCATCCATGCCTGAAGTTCTGCACGGAACCAGAATGCACTGCAGCAGCGTCCTCCAACTGCTCTTGGAATGCCACCGATGCGTCGTGCTTCAAGGAGCCCACCCCTGTCTGCACATGCAAGTACAACACCACCGATATCGCCTACAACATGGGGAAGTGCCAAGCCGACCCCCTGTGCCTGTGGGACAGCTCCGGTCAAGTGTGCACTTTTGACGAGTGCAAGAGTTCTGATGTCTGTTCCACAATCGGCCAGACGTGCAACGATCCTGACCCAAGCCCGTGTTCACAGGGGGACTGGACGTGCACGTGCGCACTACCTTCGACAGGGAGTGCTGTCGCACAGGTGGCTTCGTGTGTCATCGACGAATGCAGCTACACGTGTCCATCATGTGAGGCAGGGAAGTGCACACCAGGGCAGTATTGTTCTGACCCGAACACGGATGCAGCATCACTTTCCGACTGGACGTGCATCTGCATTGCCCCAGCCACCGGTGTAGCGCAGGCGAACACAGCGCAGTGCGTCCTCGATGAGTGCACTGTCACTGCCAATTGCACCACATGCGAGCGGGATGCGTGCTCTTCCGTTGGGCAGACGTGCAACGACCCAAACGTTGATGCGACCTCGATCAGTGATTGGACTTGCGCATGCCAACCCCCGTCAAATGCGACACTGGCGGGAGGGCCTGCGGACTGTCGAGTAGATGAGTGCCAACCACACCTGCCAGGTGGCATCTGTGCCACCGCAGGTCAAACATGCTCGGATCCCGACCTCCTGCAGGAAGGAGATTGGGTGTGCACCTGTGCACCCCCAACAACCGGTGCTGAAACTGGTCAGGTGTCAGGATGCCAGATAGATGAATGTTCTGCCACATGTGCCACATGTGCCAATGGTGCTTGTACTGCAGGCCAGACGTGCGACGACCCGAACCATTACGACACGAGTCTCAGTGACTGGACATGCACATGCCCACCACCTTCCATCGGGCAGGCCACGGCAAATACTGCGGAGTGTATTCTGGACGAGTGCCGGACGGTGGGCTGCCCGACCTGTGCAGGATCAACGTGCACGGCAGGCTCACAGAACTGCTTCGACCCCGATACCTCGAGTGCAAGCCTCGATGACTGGCAATGCGTGTGCAACCCGCCAGCAAATGCGACGAGTTTGAGGGGGCTGGCGAACTGCTCCTTCGACGAGTGTGAGTTGCACAGGGACACATGTACATCGGTGGATCAACTTTGCCACGACCCGAATGGCCTGAACCAGGGGGATTGGCAGTGCCTTTGCGCATCTCCCTTCTCGGGGCAGGCAACAGCACAAATGGCAAACTGCTCCATCGACGAATGTGCGGTACAGGACTGTCTGACATGTGCGAACTCAACATGTGCCTCTGCTGGTCAGATCTGCGCGGATGCCGACACGGCTGGCTCTTCACTCTACTCGTGGGAGTGTGTCTGCCCCGCACCATCAACTGGAGGGGCCGTGGCGAACGCGGCGGTCTGCGACCTGGACGAGTGCGCCATCACCGGTTGCCCAACGTGCGAGGACGGCGCCTGTGCGGCAGCGGGTCAGAAGTGCATCGATCCGCAACCTTATCTGAGCAGCACAGCCGACTGGATATGCGCCTGTCCACCTCCTTCGAACGCAACGTTAGTGGGAGGGCTTGCAGATTGTCGTGTAGACGAATGCACGATTGACAGTGCGGTGTGCACGAACATTGGACAGACCTGCACAGACCCGGACCTGTTGAAGGAGCACGACTGGACCTGCAACTGCCCGCCGCCGTCGAGTGGTTCTGCCGTCGGTCAGGTTGCGACGTGCACTCTTGACGAATGTGCACTGACATGCCCCACATGCGAGATGGGGACTTGTGGAGGAGCGTCACAGACCTGCACCGACCCGAACACCGACTGGAAGTCCCTGAACGACTGGGTGTGCCTGTGCCCGGCACCTTCGGTGGGCAATGCCACTGCCAATGTTGCGATCTGTGCCATGGATGAGTGTGCGGCCACCTGTGCGACTTGCGAGGCTGGGATCTGCGCGATTGGAGGGCAGACGTGCGAGGACCCGATGCCCTACTTCAAGGATCAGAAGGATTGGATCTGCGCCTGTCCTCCTCCGTCAAACGCCACACTTGTTGGAGGGTTGGCCGACTGCCGTGTCGACGAATGTGTCTTGCGCGCTGTCACGTGCACTGCGGCTGGCCAGACCTGCAACGATCCTGATCTTCTTGTGGAGCACGACTGGGTGTGCAACTGCCCGTCTCCCGCAACTGGCAGTGCGACAGCGCAGGTGTCTTCGTGTACCGTGGATGAGTGTGCAGTGCAGAACTGCGCGACGTGTGCCAATACAACTTGCAGTGCGCGCTCTCAAACCTGTTCCGACCCGAACCCGGACTGGAAGTCTGTCAACGACTGGGTGTGCACCTGCCCGCCGCCTTCGACTGGCAGCGCCGTTGCCAATGATGCACAGTGTATCATGGACGAGTGCTCTGTGCAGACGTGCCCGACTTGCGCGACGACGACGTGCAGTGCTGGTGGTCAGACGTGCATTGACCCGAGTGCTTTGTACGAGGATACCAACGACTGGATCTGCGCCTGCCCTCCTCCTTCGAACGCGACACTTGTTGGTGGACTGGCAGACTGTCGCGTGGACGAGTGCAGCTTCTACGGAGGAACATGCACGAACATTGGACAGACCTGCACAGACCCGGACCTGTTGAAGGAGCACGACTGGACCTGCAACTGCCCGCCGCCGTCGAGTGGTTCTGCCATCGGTCAGGTTGCGACGTGCACTCTTGATGAATGTGCACTGACATGCCCCACATGCGAGATGGGGACTTGTGGAGGAGCGTCACAGACCTGCACCGACCCGAACACCGACTGGAAGTCCCTGAACGACTGGGTGTGCCTGTGCCCGGCACCTTCCGTGGGCAATGCCACTGCCAATGTTGCGATCTGTGCCATGGATGAGTGTGCGGCCACCTGTGCGACTTGTGAAGCGAAAGTGTGCTCTGCGGGTGGGCAGACGTGCGAGGACCCGATGCCCTACTTCAAGGATCAAAGCGATTGGATCTGCGCCTGTCCTCCTCCGTCAAACGCCACACTTGTTGGAGGGTTGGCCGACTGCCGTGTCGACGAGTGCCAAATGCACGGTGTCACGTGCACTGCGGCTGGCCAGACCTGCAACGATCCTGATCTTCTTGTGGAGCACGACTGGGTGTGCAACTGCCCGTCTCCCGCAACTGGCAGTGCGACAGCGCAGGTGTCTTCGTGTACCGTGGATGAGTGTGCAGTGCAGAACTGCGCGACGTGTGCCAATACAACTTGCAGTGCGCGCTCTCAAACCTGTTCCGACCCGAACCCGGACTGGAAGTCTGTCAACGACTGGGTGTGCACCTGCCCGCCGCCTTCGACTGGCAGCGCCGTTGCCAATGATGCACAGTGTATCATGGATGAGTGCTCTGTGCAGACGTGCCCGACTTGCGCGACTACGACGTGCAGTGCTGGTGGTCAGACGTGCATTGACCCGAGTGCTTTGTACGAGGATACCAACGACTGGATCTGCGCCTGCCCTCCTCCTTCGAACGCGACACTTGTTGGTGGACTGGCTGACTGCCGTGTCGACGAGTGCAGCTTCTACGGAGGAACGTGCACGAACATTGGACAGACCTGCACAGACCCGGACCTGTTGAAGGAGCACGACTGGACTTGCAACTGCCCGCCGCCGTCGAGTGGTTCTGCCGTCGGTCAGGTTGCGACGTGCACTCTTGATGAATGTGCACTGACATGCCCCACATGCGAGATGGGGACTTGTGGAGGAGCGTCACAGACCTGCACCGACCCGAACACCGACTGGAAGTCCCTCAACGACTGGGTGTGCCTGTGCCCGGCACCTTCCGTGGGGAATGCCACCGCAAATGTTGCGATCTGTGCCATGGATGAGTGTGCGGCCACCTGTGCGACTTGCGAGGCTGGGATCTGTGCGATTGGAGGGCAGACGTGCGTGGACCCGATGCCCTACTTCAAGGATCAGAAGGACTGGATCTGCGCCTGTCCTCCTCCGTCAAACGCCACACTTGTTGGAGGGTTGGCCGACTGCCGTGTCGACGAATGTGTCTTGCACGCTGTTACGTGTACGGCGGCGGGACAGAGTTGTCACGATCCCCAGTTCTTGGTGGAGCACGACTGGACATGTAGGTGTCCATCTCCCGCAACTGGCAGTGCGACAGCGCAGGTGTCTTCGTGTACCGTGGATGAGTGTGCAGTGCAGAACTGCGCGACGTGTGCCAATACAACTTGCAGTGCGCGCTCCCAAACCTGTTCCGACCAGAACCCGGACTGGAAGTCTGTCAACGACTGGGTGTGCACCTGCCCGCCGCCTTCGACTGGCAGCGCCGTTGCCAATGATGCACAGTGTATCATGGATGAGTGCTCTGTGCAGACCTGCCCGACTTGCGCGACGACGACGTGCAGTGCTGGTGGTCAGACGTGCATTGACCCCAGTGCTTTGTACGAGGATACCAACGACTGGATCTGCGCCTGCCCTCCTCCTTCGAACGCGACACTTGTTGGTGGACTGGCAGACTGTCGCGTGGACGAGTGCAGCTTCTACGGAGGAACATGCACGAACATTGGACAGACCTGCACAGACCCGGACCTGTTGAAGGAGCACGACTGGACTTGCAACTGCCCGCCGCCGTCGAGTGGTTCTGCAGTCGGTCAGGTTGCGACGTGCACTCTTGATGAATGTGCACTGACATGCCCCACGTGCGAGATGGGGACTTGTGGAGGAGCGTCACAGACCTGCACCGACCCGAACACCGACTGGAAGTCCCTGAACGACTGGGTGTGCCTGTGCCCGGCACCTTCCGTGGGCAATGCCACTGCCAATGTTGCGATCTGTGCCATGGATGAGTGTGCGGCCACCTGTGCGACTTGTGAAGCGAATGTGTGCTCTGCGGGTGGGCAGACGTGCGAGGACCCGATGCCCTACTTCAAGGATCAAAGCGATTGGATCTGCGCCTGTCCTCCTCCGTCAAACGCCACACTTGTTGGAGGGTTGGCCGACTGCCGTGTCGACGAATGTGTCTTGCACGCTGTTACGTGCACTGCGGCTGGCCAGACCTGCAACGATCCTGATCTTCTTGTGGAGCACGATTGGGTGTGTACCTGCCCGTCTCCCGCAACTGGCAGTGCGACAGCGCAGGTGTCTTCGTGTACCGTGGATGAGTGTGCAGTGCAGAACTGCGCGACGTGTGCCAATACAACTTGCAGTGCGCGCTCTCAAACCTGTTCCGACCCGAACCCGGTCTGGAAGTCTGTCAACGACTGGGTGTGCACCTGCCCGCCGCCTTCGACTGGCAGCGCCGTTGCCAATGATGCACAGTGTATCATGGATGAGTGCTCTGTGCAGACGTGCCCGACTTGCGCGACGACGACGTGCAGTGCTGGTGGTCAGACGTGCATTGACCCGAGTGCTTTGTACGAGGATACCAACGACTGGATCTGCGCCTGCCCTCCTCCTTCGAACGCGACACTTGTTGGTGGACTGGCAGACTGTCGCGTGGACGAGTGCAGCTTCTACGGAGGAACGTGCACGAACATTGGACAGACCTGCACAGACCCGGACCTGTTGAAGGAGCACGACTGGACCTGCAACTGCCCGCCGCCGTCGAGTGGTTCTGCCATCGGTCAGGTTGCGACGTGCACTCTTGATGAATGTGCACTGACATGCCCCACATGCGAGATGGGGACTTGTGGAGGAGCGTCACAGACCTGCACCGACCCGAACACCGACTGGAAGTCCCTCAACGACTGGGTGTGCCTGTGCCCAGCACCTTCCGTGGGCAATGCCACCGCAAATGTTGCGATCTGTGCCATGGATGAGTGTGCGGCCACCTGTGCGACTTGTGAATCGAATGTGTGCTCGGCGGGTGGGCAGACGTGCGAGGACCCGATGCCCTACTTCAAGGATCAAAGCGATTGGATCTGCGCCTGTCCTCCTCCGTCAAACGCCACACTTGTTGGAGGGTTGGCCGACTGCCGTGTCGACGAGTGCCAAATGCACGGTGTCACGTGCACTGCGTCTGGCCAGACCTGCAACGATCCTGATCTTCTTGTGGAGCACGACTGGGTGTGCAACTGCCCGTCTCCCGCAACTGGCAGTGCGACAGCGCAGGTGTCTTCGTGTACCGTGGATGAGTGTGCAGTGCAGAACTGCGCGACGTGTGCCAATACAACTTGCAGTGCGCGCTCCCAAACCTGTTCCGACCCGAACCCGGACTGGAAGTCTGTCAACGACTGGGTGTGCACCTGCCCGCCGCCTTCGACTGGCAGCGCCGTTGCCAATGATGCACAGTGTATCATGGATGAGTGCTCTGTGCAGACGTGCCCGACCTGCGCGACGACGACGTGCAGTGCTGGTGGTCAGACGTGCATTGACCCGAGTGCTTTGTACGAGGATACCAACGACTGGATCTGCGCCTGCCCTCCTCCTTCGAACGCGACACTTGTTGGTGGACTGGCTGACTGCCGTGTCGACGAGTGCAGCTTCTACGGAGGAACGTGCACGAACATTGGACAGACCTGCACAGACCCGGACCTGTTGAAGGAGCACGACTGGACCTGCAGCTGCCCGCCGCCGTCGAGTGGTTCTGCCGTCGGTCAGGTTGCGACGTGCACTCTTGATGAATGTCCACTGACATGCCCCACATGCGAGATGGGGACTTGTGGAGGAGCGTCACAGACCTGCACCGACCCGAACACCGACTGGAAGTCCCTCAACGACTGGGTGTGCCTGTGCCCGGCACCTTCCGTGGGCAATGCCACAGCAAATGTTGCGATCTGTGCCATGGATGAGTGTGCGGCCACCTGTGCGACTTGTGAAGCGAATGTGTGCTCTGGTGGTGGGCAGACGTGCAAGGATTCCCTACCTTTTTTCAAGGATCAAAGCGACTGGATCTGCGCCTGTCCTC
This sequence comes from Rhynchopus euleeides, assembly GCA_963210315.1. NCBI lineage: Eukaryota > Euglenozoa > Diplonemea > Diplonemida > Diplonemidae > Rhynchopus > Rhynchopus euleeides. Next base: position 1,733,889 of record OY723267.1, read on the forward strand.
CTCCGTCAAACGCCACACTTGTTGGAGGGTTGGCCGACTGCCGTGTCGACGAGTGCCAAATGCACGGTGTCACGTGCACTGCGGCTGGCCAGACCTGCAACGATCCTGATCTTCTTGTGGAGCACGACTGGGTGTGCAACTGCCCGTCTCCCGCAACTGGCAGTGCGACATCGCAGGTGTCTTCGTGTACCGTGGATGAGTGTGCAGTGCAGAACTGCGCGACGTGTGCCAATACAACGTGCAGTGCGCGCTCTCAAACCTGTTCCGACCCGAACCCTGACTGGAAGTCTGTCAACGACTGGGTGTGCACCTGCCCGCCGCCTTCGACTGGCAGCGCCGTTGCCAATGATGCACAGTGTATCATGGATGAGTGCTCTGTGCAGACGTGCCCGACTTGCGCGACGACGACGTGCAGTGCTGGTGGTCAGACGTGCATTGACCCGAGCGCTTTGTACGAGGATACCAACGACTGGATCTGCGCCTGCCCCCCTCCTTCGAACGCGACACTTGTTGGTGGACTGGCAGACTGTCGCGTGGACGAGTGCAGCTTCTACGGAGGAACATGCACGAACATTGGACAGACCTGCACAGACCCGGACCTGTTGAAGGAGCACGACTGGACTTGCAACTGCCCGCCGCTGTCGAGTGGTTCTGCCGTCGGTCAGGTTGCGACGTGCACTCTTGACGAATGTGCACTGACATGCCCCACGTGCGAGATGGGGACTTGTGGAGGAGCGTCACAGACCTGCACCGACCCGAACACCGACTGGAAGTCCCTGAACGACTGGGTGTGCCTGTGCCCGGCACCTTCCGTGGGCAATGCCACTGCCAATGTTGCGATCTGTGCCATGGATGAGTGTGCGGCCACCTGTGCGACTTGTGAAGCGAAAGTGTGCTCTGCGGGTGGGCAGACGTGCGAGGACCCGATGCCCTACTTCAAGGATCAAAGCGATTGGATCTGCGCCTGTCCTCCTCCGTCAAACGCCACACTTGTTGGAGGGTTGGCCGACTGCCGTGTCGACGAGTGCCAAATGCACGGTGTCACGTGCACTGCGGCTGGCCAGACCTGCAACGATCCTGATCTTCTTGTGGAGCACGACTGGGTGTGCAACTGCCCGTCTCCCGCAACTGGCAGTGCGACAGCGCAGGTGTCTTCGTGTACCGTGGATGAGTGTGCAGTGCAGAACTGCGCGACGTGTGCCAATACAACTTGCAGTGCGCGCTCTCAAACCTGTTCCGACCCGAACCCGGACTGGAAGTCTGTCAACGACTGGGTGTGCACCTGCCCGCCGCCTTCGACTGGCAGCGCCGTTGCCAATGATGCACAGTGTATCATGGACGAGTGCTCTGTGCAGACCTGCCCGACTTGCGCGACGACGACGTGCAGTGCTGGTGGTCAGACGTGCATTGACCCGAGTGCTTTGTACGAGGATACCAACGACTGGATCTGCGCCTGCCCTCCTCCTTCGAACGCGACACTTGTTGGTGGACTGGCAGACTGTCGCGTGGACGAGTGCAGCTTCTACGGAGGAACGTGCACGAACATTGGACAGACCTGCACAGACCCGGACCTGTTGAAGGAGCACGACTGGACTTGCAACTGCCCGCCGCCGTCGAGTGGTTCTGCCGTCGGTCAGGTTGCGACGTGCACTCTTGACGAATGTGCACTGACATGCCCCACATGCGAGATGGGGACTTGTGGAGGAGCGTCACAGACCTGCACCGATCCGAACACCGACTGGAAGTCCCTGAACGACTGGGTGTGCCTGTGCCCGGCACCTTCCGTGGGCAATGCCACTGCCAATGTTGCGATCTGTGCCATGGATGAGTGTGCGGCCACCTGTGCGACTTGTGAAGCGAATGTGTGCTCTGCGGGTGGGCAGACGTGCGAGGACCCGATGCCCTACTTCAAGGATCAAAGCGACTGGATCTGCGCCTGTCCTCCTCCGTCAAACGCCACACTTGTTGGAGGGTTGGCCGACTGCCGTGTCGACGAGTGCCAAATGCACGGTGTCACGTGCACTGCGGCTGGCCAGACCTGCAACGATCCTGATCTTCTTGTGGAGCACGACTGGGTGTGCAACTGCCCGTCTCCCGCAACTGGCAGTGCGACAGCGCAGGTGTCTTCGTGTACCGTGGATGAGTGTGCAGTGCAGAACTGCGCGACGTGTGCCAATACAACTTGCAGTGCGCGCTCTCAAACCTGTTCCGACCCGAACCCTGACTGGAAGTCTGTCAACGACTGGGTGTGCACCTGCCCGCCGCCTTCGACTGGCAGCGCCGGTGCCAATGATGCACAGTGTATCATGGATGAGTGCTCTGTGCAGACGTGCCCGACTTGCGCGACGACGACGTGCAGTGCTGGTGGTCAGACGTGCATTGACCCGAGCGCTTTGTACGAGGATACCAGCGACTGGTATTGCGCCTGCCCTCCTCCATCGAACGCGACACTTGTTGGTGGTTTGGCTGACTGCAGTTTCGACGAGTGCACGCTTTTCGGTGCCACCTGCACTGCCAGCAACCAGAGCTGCCTGGATGTTGATCTGCTCGGCAATGGTGACTGGGAGTGTCTGTGCCCGTCTCCTGCTGTCGGGCGAGCCACAGCAGCTCCCTCCTCTTGTGTGATCGACGAATGTTCTGCCTCGTGTCCGACCTGTGCCGGCACAACTTGCACTTCCCAGAACCAGCTGTGTTCTGATCCCAACACCGACTGGAAGTCACTGCGCGACTGGACCTGTACGTGCCCGTCTCCACTTTCCGGCACTGCCACCCTCACTGCGGCTACCTGTACGATCGACGAGTGTACCACCACGTGCCCGTATTGCGCTAACGGTGCCTGTGTTACCGGACAGACCTGTCACGACCCTGACCACGCCGACACCAACACCAGTAACTGGGTGTGTTCTTGTGACCCGCCGACCCACAACTTCAAGGTTGCCGGCACAGCGCATTGTGAAATCGACGAATGCCGTGAGCATGAGGATACCTGCCATCACCACGGCCAGGTGTGTGTTGATCCGGATAAGACTCCGACGTCCCTCGGTGACTGGGTGTGCTTGTGTGTGCCCCCTGCTGTTGCCCCCTTCGTCAACACGACGGCTGCACCTGCGACTTGCCACTACGCCGGAGAGTGTGAAGACAACAATGCTGTGATCGGTCAGCTGTGTGCTGCTGCTGGTCAGAACTGCTTCGACCCGGATCCCCATCCGACGAGTCCGGATGACTGGATGTGTGTTTGCATGGACCCGGCGAAGGGCGCCAATGCGACAGGCAAGGTTGCCACTTGCACCCTCGACCAATGCGTGGAGACTTGTTCCTCTTGTGCTGATGTTGGAGACGGGAACGGGAACGAATGTGCTTCTGCTGGCCAAAACTGTGTTGATCCCGACAAAGACGCCCTTGTTCTGCATGATTGGTACTGTGCCTGTGTATCCCCTTACACACAAGTGGGCGGACCGACTCCAGTTTCCACCGGGAAGGCGACTTCATGCGAACTCGATGAATGTACGGCCACGTGCCCGACTTGTGCAGGGTCCTCTTGCACCGGGGTCGGCCAGACCTGCACGGACCCCAACATTGATACAGGGTCAACTGGCGACTGGGTGTGTACTTGTCCATCTCCCGGGGTTGGGACGGCCACCGCACAGGCAGCGATCTGTATCTGTGAGGAGTGCATCCAGCACAACGCAACCTGCACCGCGGCGGGGCAGAGCTGCCAGGACCCGGATAACCTCTGCGCCTCTCCCAACGACTGGTTCTGCGAGTGTCCTCCGCCATCTGTATCGACACAAGTGGGTGGTCCCGCCATCTGCAGGTATCACGAGTGCGACGGATCTTCCAGCATATGCACGGCAGCGAAGCAGACGTGCACAGACCCTGACGACACGCTTTCGGGGAACTGGGTGTGCACCTGTGCTGCACCTCTATCCGGGACGGCGACGGGTGCTGCTGCCAACTGCACCATTGATGAGTGCGTGCAAGCTTGCCCCACATGCGCATCAACGACGTGCAGCGCAGCTGGGCAGAGTTGCCACGACCCTGACATCGATGACGCGTCGCTGGGGGACTGGGTGTGCACCTGTCCTTCACCGGGTGTCGGGTCTGCAACTGCCAAGGTGTCCGACTGCGTGTGCAATGAGTGCCTTGTGAACGAAGTGACATGCACGGGTGCGAACCAGACCTGCTACGACGCCGACCAGACCTGCCCCCCTCAAAGCGACTGGACATGCTCGTGCAAGCCACCCTCTGCCAGTGAAAAGGTTGCAGGTGTTGCTGTGTGTGAGTACGACGAGTGCACTGAACAGGGCATCACGTGTACCATGGCGGGCCAGACCTGTACCGATACGAGCTTGACATCCCTGAACAACTGGATCTGTACGTGTCCGCCTCCTTCACACGGTGTCGCAGCCACACAGACCGCCAACTGCACTCTGGATGAGTGTGTGGAGACGTGTCCCACATGCGCTGCAACGACCTGCAGTGCTGCCGGGCAGACCTGCTCGGACCCTGACACCGGTTCCAAGGTTCTGAACGACTGGACGTGCACCTGTGTCACCGGGACGGGAAGTGCAACAGGGAAGCCTGCGGCTTGCATTTGCAACGAGTGTGACCAACACACCGCAACGTGTGGTGCTTCGAACCAGACGTGCTTCGACCCGAATGACCTCTGCGTCTCTCCCAACGACTGGATCTGCAAGTGCTCACCCCCATCGGTGTCGGAGAAGGTGGGTGGTGTTGCTGTTTGCAGGTACAACGAGTGTGATGAAAAGGGTGGTATCTGTACCGCTGAGAAGCAGACGTGCACAGACCCCGACGACACCGTCTACAACAACTGGGTGTGCACCTGTGCTGCACCTCTTTCTGGCTCTGCAACCGCCGCCGCTGCCAACTGCACCATTGATGAGTGTGTGCAAGCTTGCCCCACCTGCGCATCAACGACGTGCAGCGCAGCTGGGCAGAGCTGCCACGACCCTGACATCGATGACGCGTCGCTGGGGGACTGGGTGTGCACCTGTCCTTCACCGGGTGTCGGGTCTGCAACTGCCAAGGTGTCCGACTGCGTGTGCAATGAGTGCCTTGTGAACGAAGTGACATGCATGGGTGCGAACCAGACCTGCTACGACGCCGACCAAACCTGTCCCCCTCAGAGCGACTGGACATGCTCGTGCAAGCCACCCTCTGCCAGTGAAAAGGTTGCAGGTGTTGCTGTGTGTGAGTACGACGAGTGCACTGAACAGGGCATCACATGTACCAAGGCAGGTCAGACCTGTCGTGATCTCAGCCTCACCTCTCTCGACAACTGGATCTGTACGTGTCCTCCTCCTTCACACGGTGTCGCAGCCACGCAGACCGCCAACTGCAGTCTGGATGAGTGTGTGGAGACGTGTCCCACCTGCGCTGCAACGACCTGCAGTGCTGCCGGGCAGACCTGCTCGGACCCTGACACCGGTTCCAAGGTTCTGAACGACTGGACGTGCACCTGTGTCACCGGGACGGGAAGTGCAACAGGGAAGCCTGCTTCGTGCATCTGTAACGAGTGTGATCAACATACCGCAACGTGTGGTGCTTCGAACCAGACGTGCTTCGACCCGAATGACCTCTGCGTCTCTCCCAACGACTGGATCTGCAAGTGCTCACCCCCATCAGTGTCGGAGAAGGTGGGTGGTGTTGCTGTTTGCAGGTACAACGAGTGTGACGAAAAGGGTGGCATCTGTACCGCTGAGAAGCAGACGTGCACAGACCCCGACGACACCGTCTACAACAACTGGGTGTGCACTTGTGCTGCACCTCTTTCTGGCTCTGCAACCGCCGCCGCTGCCAACTGCACCATCAATGAATGCCTGGAGTCGTGCCCCACTTGCGCATCAACGACGTGCAGCGCAGCTGGGCAGAGTTGCCACGACCCTGACATCGATGACGCGTCGCTGGGGGACTGGGTGTGCACCTGTCCTTCACCGGGTGTCGGGTCTGCAACTGCCAAGGTGTCCGACTGCGTGTGCAATGAGTGCCTTGTGCACGAAGTGACATGCACGGGTGCGAACCAGACCTGCTACGACGCCGACCAAACCTGTCCCCCTCAGAGCGACTGGACATGCTCGTGCAAGCCACCCTCTGCCAGTGAAAAGGTTGCAGGTGTTGCTGTGTGTGAGTACGACGAGTGCACTGAACAGGGCATCACGTGTACCATGGCGGGCCAGACCTGTACCGATACGAGCTTGACATCCCTGAACAACTGGATCTGTACGTGTCCTCCTCCTTCACACGGTGTGGCCACGGCAGTGGCCGCCCACTGCCTCCTGGACGAGTGTCTGGAGAGTTGCCCGAGTTGTGCCAATGCCACGTGCAGTGGAGCAGGACAAAGCTGTACCGACCCCGACTCGAACTTCCATGTTCTGAACGACTGGACGTGCACCTGTGTCACCGGGACGGGAAGTGCAACAGGGAAGCCTGCTTCGTGCATCTGCAACGAGTGTGACCAACACACCGCAACGTGTGGTGCTTCGAACCAGACGTGCTTCGACCCGAATGACCTCTGCGTCTCTCCCAACGACTGGATCTGCAAGTGCTCACCCCCATCAGTGTCGGAGAAGGTGGGTGGTGTTGCTGTTTGCAGGTACAACGAGTGTGATGAAAAGGGTGGTATCTGTACCGCTGAGAAGCAGACGTGCACAGACCCCGACGACACCGTCTACAACAACTGGGTGTGCACCTGTGCTGCACCTCTTTCTGGCTCTGCAACCGCCGCCGCTGCCAACTGCACCATTGATGAGTGTGTGCAAGCTTGCCCCACCTGCGCATCAACGACGTGCAGCGCAGCTGGGCAGAGCTGCCACGACCCTGACATCGATGACGCGTCGCTGGGGGACTGGGTGTGCACCTGTCCTTCACCGGGTGTCGGGTCTGCAACTGCCAAGGTGTCCGACTGCGTGTGCAATGAGTGCCTTGTGAACGAAGTGACATGCACGGGTGCGAACCAGACCTGCTACGACGCCGACCAAACCTGTCCCCCTCAGAGCGACTGGACATGCTCGTGCAAGCCACCCTCTGGCAGTGAAAAGGTTGCAGGTGTTGCTGTGTGTGAGTACGACGAGTGCACTGAACAGGGCATCACCTGTACCAAGGCAGGTCAGACCTGTCGTGATCTCAGCCTCACCTCTCTCGACAACTGGATCTGTACGTGTCCTCCTCCTTCACACGGTGTCGCAGCCACACAGACCGCCAACTGCACTCTGGATGAGTGTGTGGAGACGTGTCCCACATGCGCTGCAACGACCTGCAGTGCTGCCGGGCAGACCTGCTCGGACCCTGACACCGGTTCCAAGGTTCTGAACGACTGGACGTGCACCTGTGTCACCGGGACGGGAAGTGCAACAGGGAAGCCTGCGGCTTGCATTTGCAACGAGTGTGACCAACACACCGCAACGTGTGGTGCTTCGAACCAGACGTGCTTCGACCCGAATGACCTCTGCGTCTCTCCCAACGACTGGATCTGCAAGTGCTCACCGCCATCGGTGTCGGAGAAGGTGGGTGGTGTTGCTGTTTGCAGGTACAACGAGTGTGACGAAAAGGGTGGCATCTGTACCGCTGAGAAGCAGACGTGCACAGACCCCGACGACACCGTCTACAATAACTGGGTGTGCACTTGTGCTGCACCTCTTTCCGGTTCTGCAACCGCCGCCGCTGCCAACTGCACCATCAATGAATGCCTGGAGTCGTGCCCCACTTGCGCATCAACGACGTGCAGCGCAGCTGGGCAGAGCTGCCACGACCCTGACATCGATGACGCGTCGCTGGGGGACTGGGTGTGCACCTGTCCTTCACCGGGTGTCGGGTCTGCAACTGCCAAGGTGTCCGACTGCGTGTGCAATGAGTGCCTTGTGAACGAAGTGACATGCACGGGTGCGAACCAGACCTGCTACGACGCCGACCAGACCTGCCCCCCTCAAAACGACTGGACATGCTCCTGCAAGCCACCCTCTGCCAGTGAAAAGGTTGCAGGTGTTGCTGTGTGTGAGTACGATGAATGTCGGGAACAGGGCATCACGTGTACCATGGCGGGTCAGGCTTGCACAGATATGAACCTGTACACGTTGGGGAACTGGATCTGTACGTGTCCTCCTCCTTCACACGGTGTCGCGACTGCGCAGACCGCCAACTGCACTCTGGATGAGTGTGCGGAGACGTGTCCCACCTGCGCTGCAACGACCTGCAGTGCTGCCGGGCAGACCTGCTCGGACCCTGACACCGGTTCCAAGGTTCTGAACGACTGGACGTGCACCTGTATCACCGGGACGGGAAGTGCAACAGGGAAGCCTGCGGCTTGCATTTGCAACGAGTGTGACCAATACACCGCAACGTGTGGTGCTTCGAACCAGACGTGCTTCGACCCGAATGACCTCTGCGTCTCTCCCAACGACTGGATCTGCAAGTGCTCACCCCCATCAGTGTCGGAGAAGGTGGGTGGTGTTGCTGTTTGCAGGTACAACGAGTGTGACGAAAAGGGTGGCATCTGTACCGCTGAGAAGCAGACGTGCACAGACCCCGACGACACCGTCTACAACAACTGGGTGTGCACTTGTGCTGCACCTCTTTCTGGCTCTGCAAGCGCCGCCGCTGCCAACTGCACCATCAATGAATGCCTGGAGTCGTGCCCCACTTGCGCATCAACGACGTGCAGCGCAGCTGGGCAGAGTTGCCACGACCCTGACATCGATGACGCGTCGCTGGGGGACTGGGTGTGCACCTGTCCTTCACCGGGTGTCGGGTCTGCAACTGCCAAGGTGTCCGACTGCGTGTGCAATGAGTGCCTTGTGAACGAAGTGACATGTACGGGTGCGAACCAGACCTGCTACGACGCCGACCAAACCTGCCCCCCTCAAAGCGACTGGACATGCTCCTGCAAGCCACCCTCTGCCAGTGAAAAGGTTGCAGGTGTTGCTGTGTGTGAGTACGACGAGTGCACTGAACAGGGCATCACGTGCACCAAGGAGGGTCAGACCTGTACCGATCCGAGTTTGACGTCTCTGAACAACTGGATCTGTACGTGTCCTCCTCCTTCACACGGTGTGGCCACTGCGCAGAACAGCAACTGCACTCTGGATGAGTGTGTGGAGACGTGTCCCACCTGCGCTGCAACGACCTGCAGTGCTGCGGGACAGACCTGCTCGGACCCTGATACCGGTTCCAAGGTTCTGAACGACTGGACGTGCACCTGTGTCACCGGGACTGGAACTGCAACCGCGACGGCGGCATCCTGCATCTGCAACGAGTGTGACCAACACACCGCAACGTGTGGTGCTTCGAGCCAGACGTGCTTCGACCCGAATGACCTCTGCGTCTCTCCCAACGACTGGATCTGCAAGTGCTCACCCCCATCAGTGTCGGAGAAGGTGGGTGGTGTTGCTGTTTGCAGGTACAACGAGTGTGACGAAAAGGGTGGCATCTGTACCGCTGAGAAGCAGACGTGCACAGACCCCGACGACACCGTCTACAACAACTGGGTGTGCACCTGTGCTGCACCTCTTTCTGGCTCTGCAACCGCCGCCGCTGCCAACTGCACCATTGATGAGTGTGTGCAAGCTTGCCCCACATGCGCATCAACGACGTGCAGCGCAGCTGGGCAGAGTTGCCACGACCCTGACGTTGATGATGAGTCACTTGGAGACTGGGTGTGCACCTGTCCTTCCCCGGGTGTCGGGTCTGCAACTGCCAAGGTGTCCGACTGCGTGTGTAATGAGTGCCTGACTGACGGCGTGATCTGTCTTGGTGGTGGTCAGTCCTGTTCGGACAATGACCAGTCCTGTCCGCCACAGCATGAGTGGACTTGTTCTTGTGTTGCCCCCTTTGCTGGAAGTGCGGTCGCGCACTTGTCCGTCTGCGAATATGACGAGTGTACGGATCAGGGTATCAAGTGCACTATGGTTGGTCAGGCTTGCACCGACCCTGGACTCCTGACGACTGGCGATTGGGTGTGTACGTGTCCTCCTCCTTCACACGGTGTCGCGACTGCGCAGACCGCCAACTGCAGTCTGGATGAGTGTGTGGAGACGTGTCCCACCTGCGCTGCAACGACCTGCAGTGCTGCCGGGCAGACCTGCTCGGACCCTGACACCGGTTCCAAGGTTCTGAACGACTGGAGGTGCACCTGTGTCACCGGGACGGGAAGTGCAACAGGGAAGCCTGCTTCGTGCATCTGTAACGAGTGTGATCAACATACCGCAACGTGTGGTGCTTCGAACCAGACGTGCTTCGACCCGAATGACCTCTGCGTCTCTCCCAACGACTGGATCTGCAAGTGCTCACCCCCATCAGTGTCGGAGAAGGTGGGTGGTGTTGCTGTTTGCAGGTACAACGAGTGTGACGAAAAGGGTGGCATCTGTACCGCTGAGAAGCAGACGTGCACAGACCCCGACGACACCGTCTACAACAACTGGGTGTGCACTTGTGCTGCACCTCTTTCTGGCTCTGCAACCGCCGCCGCTGTCAACTGCACCATTGATGAGTGCGCGCAAGCTTGCCCCACCTGCGCATCAACGACGTGCAGCGCAGCTGGGCAGAGCTGCCACGACCCTGACGTTGACGACGCGTCGCTGGGGGACTGGGTGTGCACCTGTCCTTCACCGGGTGTCGGGTCTGCAACTGCCAAGGTGTCCGACTGCGTGTGCAATGAGTGCCTTGTGAACGAAGTGACATGCACGGGTGCGAACCAGACCTGCTACGACGCCGACCAAACCTGTCCCCCTCAGAGCGACTGGACATGCTCGTGCAAGCCACCCTCTGGCAGTGAAAAGGTTGCAGGTGTTGCTGTGTGTGAGTACGACGAGTGCACTGAACAGGGCATCACGTGTACCATGGCGGGCCAGACCTGTACCGATACGAGCTTGACATCCCTGAACAACTGGATCTGTACGTGTCCTCCTCCTTCACACGGTGTGGCGAATACACAGACCGCCAACTGCACTCTGGATGAGTGTGTGGAGACGTGTCCCACCTGCCAAGGTGGTGCTTGTGTGGCTGCCGGGCAGACCTGCTCGGACCCTGACACCGGTTCCAAGGTTCTGAACGACTGGACGTGCACCTGTGTCACAGGCACTGGAAGTGCTACCGGGAAGGCTGCCGACTGTATTTGCAACGAGTGTGACCAACACGCTGCCACTTGTGATGCTGCGGGGCAGAGTTGCCGCGACGTTGACACAAGCTGTTCTTCTCGTGATGACTGGGTCTGTTCCTGTGACGCCCCTTCTGGTTCCAGACATATTGCCGGCGTTGCCATTTGTGAATACGACGAATGCGTCCTGAACTCCATCATTTGTACTGCTGAGGAACAGACCTGTTTCGACCCCGACACCACGAAGTATAATGACTGGACCTGTGTGTGCCTGTCCCCGGCCACCGGGTCTGCGCTTCTTCAGCCTGCAAACTGCTCACTCGACGAATGCGATGTGCAGAACTGCCCCACCTGTGCGAACAAAATCTGCGAGATGAACGGGCAGACTTGCAACGACCCGATGCCGTATTCCAAGTCTCTTAACAACTGGGTGTGCTCCTGCACTGAAAGTCAGGGCTCCGCTTCTGCAAAGGTCGCAGACTGCGTGTGCGATGAATGCCAAACAGCTGGGCTTGTGTGTGCCGGTCAGAACCAAACCTGTTATGACCGCAACAAGGACTGTTCTTCCAAAGACAACTGGCAATGCGAGTGCCCTGCCCCATCCGTCGGAACGAAGATTGCAGGCCCCGTCGTCATCTGCGCTTTCAACGAGTGTGGTGATCACGGACCCTTGTGCACCGGTGTCGGGCAGACTTGCGTTGACCCTGATGACCGCACCTTTGACGACTGGTACTGTTTGTGCCCTCCTCCCACCGAAGGGAACAAAACCGGTGACATTGCTGCCTGCGTGGTCGACGAGTGCCAGGTGCGTGGCTGCCCAACTTGTGCCGACGACACGTGCCCCGCAGGCCAGACGTGTGTGGATCCCTCGGCAAGCGCCACCTCCCTCAGTGACTGGCGCTGCCTGTGCGACGCCCCCGGCGTGGGCAGTGGCACAGCCAAGGCCGCGGTGTGTTTGTGTGATGAGTGTGCTGACAATGCCGTCTGCCGTGGTGCCGAGCAGTCGTGCACAGAGAAGAGCACGCTGTGCTCCGACGTGCAGGACTGGCAGTGCAACTGCCCACTGCCCTTCAAGGGGTCCCGTGTGATGGGCGTGGCTGTGTGCGAACATAACGAGTGCGACGACAACGAGGTAGTCTGCACAGGGCAGAATCAACTCTGCGTCGATGATTTCCCGCAGACTCTCAACGATTGGGCCTGCCGGTGCAAGCAGCCTCTGGTTGGGGAGCAGTCTGTCGCAGTTGCCGCGTGCACCATCGACGAGTGCAAGGAGACCTCCAACGGGGTCTGCGAAAAGGCGGGGCAGATCTGTGCTGACCCCGACACTTCTGAGGCGAGCCGGAACGACTGGATCTGCCACTGCACGTCCCCTGCGGTCGGATCCGCAACCATGCAAACTGCGAGGTGCGAGGTTGATGAATGCAGCAACCAGGACTGCACATCAGGGTGTATTCCTGGATCGCTAGATTGCTTGCAGGAATGTGTCGACCCCAACAAGGCACCCAATTCTCTCAACGACTGGCAGTGCATCTGCAAGCCGCCCTCCAAGGTGTACACAGTGGGGAAACCTGCAACCTGCGTTGTGACGCCCTGCGAGCACGCCTCTGAGCCAGCATGCCTGATGGATCCCGAGGGCTGCAAATGGAGCGACCTTCCGATCCCCACATGTGAGGTGCACCCTTGCGGTGCCGACACCCAGGATAAGTGCACCGGTGATTGCCAGTGGGTGACGGGCGGTGGGGTTACAGGTGGCAGCTCTGCAATGACTTACGACACCCTGTCGATCGTCAAGCCCCTGAAGAGCTTTACTTGCGCATCGATTACGTCGTGGACAGGCCAATGCAGTTGCCACTCTGTGCTGGGCACAGGTGGGACTGTCGGGGCCATCATCGACATCGAGGAGGGCTACGTGCGGGGCAAGGACGCGCTGAAGTGCGGGGCCTGCGGGAGCATCACCGCCACGTGGCACGAGGCGACCGGCCTCCTGACCCTCAGCGGCGATGCGACAGTCGACACCTACGCAGCAGCCATCGCGAGCATCGAGTTCACAACCACCTCCACAGGGGGGGAGAAGAAGCAAGTGACATGGAGCTTGGGCCACGCCTTCTATTCCAGCACAACAGGCAGCTACTACGCACACTACCCTGCCTCCGCCTGCGGTGCAGCTTGCACGTGGTCGGACGCACAGGCGGCATGCGAGTCGCAGCAGCTCTTCGGCCTGCAGGGCTACCTCGCCACCCTCACCACCAAAGAGGAGTGGCACTTTGTGTCGACGAAGGTGGAAGGGAGCAGCTGGATCGGCGCAACCAACATCCTGTCCCAGCCAGGCGCACAGGGCACGTGGCGGTGGGTCACGGGGCCTGACGCCCAGCGTGGTGCGCTGGCCTGCCACTACGCCGCCGACAAGACGATGTGCAACTTCGCTGTGCAGGGTAGTACGGCATCTGGCAAGGATGCTGATGACTTCGGGCTGGCGCTGAAGGACTCCTACAGCAACTGGAACGAGCCTGTCGAACCCAGCACCGCCGCAGGCATGCACTTTGCTGTGATGACGTGGCCCTCCGGCAAGTGGAGCAGCGCAGCGCACACCAACCCAACCGGGTTCCTCTGCGAGTGGGGCGGTATCGGGCAGATGTGCGTCGATCGCCCAGAGCAGGTGCGCGGGTCGCGCCTCTTGGTGTCCGGCACCTGCCAGGAGCAGCTGTGCCTGCAGACAGCCGAACCCCTCTGCATCGCAGACCCCTTCTGCGAGTGGGTGGGTGGCAACGTCGACCCATGCGTGCTGAAGGAGTGTGCCGGGTACCCTGACGAGGCTCTGTGCCGCGCTGACAAGAAGTGCGACTGGGATGTTTCTGTGGCTCCTGGAGTGTGCTCCGTCACGCAGTGCCGCCGACTGGTGGAAGAGGATCAGTGCACTGACCCCACCTGCATGTGGGACGGCACGAACTGCGTCTCTAAGATGTGCGCTGTGCACGCCGACCCGTGCAGCTGCAAGGGCGACCCCCAGTGCTTCTGGAATGACGCGCACACCCTGGGTTCGGAGCAGTCGTGCATCGAGGAGAGATACGCGACGTGCCCTGTGATGGATGTGGTGCTGGTGCTCCCCGGCACACGCTCCATGTCGCGCACCTTCGGGCGCCACCCCAACGGTCTGCAGGCCCTCACAGCCATCCTCGAGGACTGGGTGGAGACGCTGTGGCTGACGAGCGAGAGCTTCACGATTGGGATCGAGTCGCAGGCGCCGAGTGGAGGCCTGCGCTTGGGTCTCGTCCAGTTCGGTGGTGTGCCCGACAAGGTCCGCCTGGCGCCCGTCGGCGTCGGGGCCAACGGGAAGCTGTCGGGGGACAGCGGGGAGCTGACCGACTCCATCGGGTACCACCGTGCCCACAGCCTCGCAGCAACTGAGATCAACAGCGACAAGGTGCTGGCAGAGGCACTCTCGAAGACCCTCAACATGTTTAAGCAGTCCCCGCCGAACCGCAAGCGGGTTGTTATCGTGCTGACTGACACCGGGTTCAGCGACACGACGGCTGTGTCGCAGGTGCGGTCCTCCCTGGCCCAGGCACAGGTTGAGGTGTTTGGTGCCGTGCTGCGCCGCTTCGCCACTGTTACAGATGAAGACTCTGCCACCGAGACGGCGCTGGGCGCACTTGTGGGGGTCCCTGTTGGCGACCACATCGCGAATGTGGACATTGACAGCCTGCAGGCTCTGCTTGATGGCCTGTGTGATGCAGACACGCGCTGGGGGTCCATCCTCGCCAAGAAGGTGGACACCCAAGTGGGTGTGCACCTGCCGTGCATGCAGTACACCGATATTACCCCATGCACGGCGGACAAAGGGTGTGCGTACAGCGGGATCTTCCTCAAGTGCATGGACTCGCAGTGCGTGGCGCACTGCGGCGAGAAGAACTGCACAGCCGACCCGTTGTGCCAGTGGAACGCAACGGAGCTCGGTTGCTGGAAGCGCGAAGTGTGCCCCTACACTGACGAGGTGGCGTGCGTCTCCGACGACAGCTGCGTGTGGTCCACAGATTCGTGCATCGAACGCGAGTGCAACCACCAGACGGAGGACGAGTGCGACGCTGACACGACAGTCAAATGCGAATGGAACTCGCTCACCCTCCGGTGCGACACCAAGAAGTGCTGGTACCCTGGTGATGAAGCTGGGTGCGCTGCGGACCCGCTGCGTTGCACTTGGGACACATGTGCGGGCAATATGCAGTCTCCCGAGGCATGCACGCTTGACGCCTGTGGCGACAGCACACACACCGCCGACAAGAACACATGCATGCAGGACCCACGCTGCGAGTGGCAGCCCCTCAATGCACAGCTGTGCGTGCGCAAGCCCTGCACAGAGCTAGGTGACGAGCGGTGCTGTCTGGGCGTCGCTGACTGCTTCTGGGACACGAGTGTGTCGCCTGCCATGTGTAGCCAGCGCTACTGCGCAGAATACCACGCCGACTCAAGCGGCTGTGAGAACGACCCCAAGTGCCAGTTCGATGCTGCGAACCTCAAGTGTGTCGACAAGCGCTGCGAGGATCTGGACCGCTGTGCCTGCGAGGCAGACAGCGACTGCTACTGGAAGGGCTCGTCCAACATGCTCGACGCACAGTGTGTGTGGAAGAGCTATGGCGAGTGCCCTGCGATGGATGTGGTGGTGCTCTTCACCGGCTCCGCCACGATGTCGCAGAACTTCGGGCGCCACAGCAACGGCTTCTACGGCACACTCGAGCTGCTGCACGACTGGGTGAAGACGCTGCCCCTCACCCGTGTCCCTGCCGGCGCCAACACACCCCCCACGGGGATGGTGCAGGTGGGTTTCGTGCAGTTCTCCGGCACCAACAAGGCGGGCGGCAACCCTGGCAGCGCTGCTGCCCACGTCCCGCCCCCCGCATCCCCAGGCTCGACGGGCGGGCGCCTCTCGGGTGTGCTGAGCGAGCTCGAGGCAGACCTCACGTGGCACGAGGCAGCCTTCTATGCAGGCGGCAGCATGGTGCGCAAGGGTCTGACCCTGGCGAACAACATGTTCCTTGCGAGCCCTCTGACCGGCAGGAAGCGTGTGCTTATCGTTGTCGCTGACGGGTTTGTGTATGACACTGATGCGATTCTCGCTGAGAAAGGAAAGCTCGACATCGCCGGTGTCGAAATCTTCGGCATTGCACTGCGCCGCCAGACGGTCCACACAAGCGTCGATGAGTCCGCCGTCAACTCGCTGAAGGCAATCGTGTCGCGCCCCGTGGATGGGCACATTGCCAACATCGTGGTCGACGAGCTTGAGGGGCCGGACGCCCTCGGTGGGCTTTGCAAGATCCACCTCCCCTTCGGGCAGTACGTGGTCGACCCCCTTGCCGACACGGACGTGGTGCTGGGTGGCGTGCACAAGCCCTGCGACTCGCACCTCGACAAGCCCGACTGCAACCAGGACCCCGGCTGCCTGTGGTACGACTCCTCTGCATCGTGCCAGGAGACGCTCTGCCTGCGGCACAGCTGCTCGGAGGCAAACTGCACGGCAGATGTTGACAACAACTGCATCTACGACACGGCGACACAGCGCTGCTGGAGGGTGCCGGAGGACTGCTCGCAGCACACCGGCAGCCCGACGTCCTGCAGCGGCGACACCGATTGTGAGGTGGCGACCGACGGGATGACGTGCATCTCGAAGCGCTGCAACCACGACAACGAACGCGGGTGCCTGAATGACGCCGATCCGTGTGTGTGGGACAACATCGCCAACACCTGCAACCCACAGCCGTGCATTGCGGCAACGGAGGCAGAGTGTGTGGTCAGCGGTTCGGAGTGCGTGTGGAACACGATCGTGCCCGTCAACGGCACTGTCGACTCCTATGCAAAGGGTGTGCCGACCAGGCCCTTCTCCACAGCAGGCCAGGGCTACCCGCAGGACTGCGATGCCGCGATGTTCACCGGGGGGTGCGGCTGCGACACCCTGCTGGAGGGTGCGACTGTCGCTATTGTGCAGGGGTACATCGAGGCAACAGACGTGCTCTCATGTGACGACTGTGCTGCAGCCGGCATCACAACCGAATGGGTGGCGCGGACGGGTGTCCTGCACCTGAATGCCAAGAAGCCTGCATCGGACCTTCTCCAGGCGTTGCGCAAGGTCGCCTTCGTCACAACATCTGACAACGGGATGATGCGCCAGCTGGCATGGAACCTGGGGCACGCCGTGTACTCAGCCACGACCGGCAACTACTACTCCTACCACCCCAGCAGCGACTGCAGCAACGAGGGGTGCAGCTGGCTGGAGGCACAGCGCTTCTGCGAGAAGGACGCCAACATGCTGCTCGGCATGCGTGGCTACCTCGCAACCATCATGTCTGTCGAGGAGAACACGGAGGTCGCCTCGAAGATATCAGGCCTCAGCTGGATCGGCGCAACCAACGCAGATGCCTCTGCGGGAGGTGCGGCGTGGCGCTGGGTGACGGGGCCCGAGGCAACGTACGGCCAGCACGGCTGTCAGCTGGGTGCCGGCACGTCGATGTGCAGCTTCGCCGTGGTGGGGGATAGGCTGGACGGCCCAGATGCCTCGGGCAAGGGCCTGTCCCTCGGCAGCGGCACGGGCATCGGGTTCACCCCCGACACCCTGGCGGGGGTGCCGGTATACAACAACTGGGCTCTGCCTTCGCAGCCCAGTGGGGGTGTGAGCGAGCACTTCGCCTCCATTTCCCTCACAGGGGCGTGGAAGGACCACACACTGCGCGACGTGTCGGTCGGTGGGTTCGTCTGCGAGTTCACCGGGTCCGATTCGTGCGTGGCACACAACCATTACGGGTGGAAGTACGTCACCTCCGGGTCGTGCCAGGTGAAGCGGTGCACCAACACCACGAAGGATACATGCGAGTCCAGCCCCTACTGCGAGTGGAATACCACGCTGCCTGCTGACGAAGCGTGTGGTCTGAAGGAGTGTGCTATCTTCCCCGACGAGATCACTTGCTCGAAGGACGAAAACTGCCTGTGGAATGCAGAGGTTTCACCCGCTCTGTGTGTTGTTGACAAGTGCTCCAAGATTGCGACAGAGCCCCCGTGTGAGACAGACAGCGACTGCATGTGGGACATCACCCGGCAGCCCAGCAAGTGCGTGCCAAAGGACTGCAACGTGATACCGAAGTGCGAGTGCAAGAAGGACCCATCGTGCTTCTGGAAGAGCGACGGCAAGGTCGAGATGTGCGTCGACTCGCGCTACGGCGAGTGCCCTACACTGGACATTGTGGTGATCATCGACGGTTCGGGCTCCATGTCCCGCTCCTTTGGGCGCCACAGCAGCGGGTTCTACGCCCTGCTGGTGACGCTGCACGACTGGATCAAGACAATGCCCATGAGCAAGGAGCCTGCGTCCCTCGGCCTCGCCTCCACCCTGACGGAAAAGACCCGTATCTCCTTTGTGCAGTTCAGTGGAATGCGCGAGCACCGCAACCCCACCACCGGGCAGTACTACGGCGACATCGTCAACTCGGTGCTCGTGACCCCTCCGGGTGTAGGTGCTGCCGCGCGCCTGTCTGGTGTTTACAGCGACATCGTGTCCGAGCTGGACTTCCACGAGAACAGCTTCCTGATGGGTGGCACGTTCATCTCCTCAGCGTTGACCAAGGCAGCAGATGAGTTTGAAGGGCAATCGCCGAACGACAAGCGTGTCAAGATCCTGCTTGTGTTCACAGACGGTGTAATCTCCGACCTTGACGACACACCCGGTGCGATTACACGGATGGACACACAGGGCGTGAGGCGGTTTGGCATTGTCTTGCGCCGCCAGGATGAGGTCACGACAGTCGACCAGAACGCCGAAGTTGCGCTGAAGCAGATCTCCTCGTCCCCTGCGTCGGACCATGTGCACAACCTGCAGATCGACGAAGTGGCAGGCGTGCTGCACGGCATCTGCGACCCCGAGACCAAGTGGGGCCGTATTGTTGCCCCGCCGCCCCTGCCTGCTGGGCATGTGCCTTGCAGACATCACACGGTGAAGCTGCCCTGTGCACAGGACAAGGGGTGCCAGTGGAGCGATGTGCTGACCAGCTGCTCCGACTCCGACTGCATCTTCCATTGCGACGAGCCGACGTGCTCCTCCGACACGGAGCACCACTGCGTGTGGAACACCACGACTTCCGAGTGTTGGAAGGAGAAGCCTTGTGTGCACGACGAGAACGCATGCACCGCTGCTGCCGACTGCAAGTGGAACTACACGACAGGCATCTGCGGTGTGGCAGAGTGTCTGCATGTCGACGAGACGTCCTGCCTGGCGGACCCCCACAGCTGTGACTGGAACACGGCAGCGCAGACGTGTGTGGATCCTCCTTGCCGCTACACCGACTACACGGCATGCAGGGCCGACCCCGTGTGTGGGTGGGACAGTTCGTGCAGCGACGCCACCTGCATCGTGATGCCGTGCCTTGGGACGACGTCCCAGGAGTGCCTGCACGACCCTGTGTGCCAGTGGACTGGCAGTGCCTGCAGCCGGATGATGTGCACGGAGTACACAGACGAGAGCTGCTGCGCAGACCACAGCGAGTGCACGTGGGATGTGTCTCAGTCACCTGGCGGGTGCCGTGCCAGGTACTGCACGATGTTCAACTCGACGAACTGCGACGCCGAACGTGCGTGCGAGTGGGATGCCAACAACAACCGCTGTGTCACGAAGCAGTGCAGCGGTAGCAACCAGTGTGACTGCCGTTCCGACGCCGACTGTTTCTGGAGCTTTGCCACAGGGCACCCGCACTGTGCTGAGCAGCGCTACGGGCAGTGCCCAACCCTGGACGTTGTGCTTCTGTTTGCCGGCGGGTCGTCGATGGCACAGCAGTTCTCGCGCCACCCGAATGGGTTCTACGCCCTGACGACGTTGCTCCAGGAGTGGGTCCTGACGCTGCCGCTCACACAGCAGAGCGCTTCCGTCACACCGTTCCCCAAGACAGACGAGGCGCGTGTGGCGTTTGTGCAGTTCGCTGGGACAGCCCTTGTCTCTTCGAGCGATCGTTCACAGTTCTACAGCACACCGCCTGGGAATGGTGCTGGTGGGCGCCTGACGGGCTTGCCCGCAGAGATCGCTGTCGACATTGACATCCACGAGGACAACTTCATGGGGGCAACGCAGCAGGACCCTAAGACGCGGTACCTGCTTGCAGGTCTGGGCAAGGCCGTGGACCTCTTCCGCACCGCCCCTGTTGGCAGCAAGAAGGTTCTGATCGTGATCACAGACGGCCCTCTCGATGACAAGGACGCCTACCAGCCAGTTCGCTCGGCACTCGACCAACTTCAGGCGATTGTGTTCGGTGCGGTGGTGCGGCGCTTCGATGCACAGGGTCCACTCGATATGGCAGCTGCCACAGACCTGGGACGCATTGCGAGCAGCCCTGTGGACCACGTGGCGAACGTGCAGATTGACAACCTGCGGAATGTGCTGGACCACATCTGCGATCCGAGCAACGTGTGGGGTAAGTACGTTGCAAAGAAGACCGACCACCAGCCGTGCACATTGATGACGACGAAGGATTCGTGCAACAAGGACCGTGACTGCGTGTGGTTCGACACATCGCTGTCGTGCGGCGACTCACCGTGCCTGACACACTGCGAGCAGGATGTGTGTCTTGCGGACACGGAGAACATGTGCGAGTACAACACCACCACGCATTCGTGTGGCAAGACTGAGGTCTGCAAGTACACACCTGCTGAAAAGGTTGCGTGCGAGCTGGACCCGTTGTGCGAGGTTGACAAAGACGGGATGACCTGCATTTCCAAGCACTGTCTGCACGACAACGAGCAGAGCTGTCTGTTCGACCCTGTTGACTGCGTGTGGGACAACCTCGGCGGTCTGTGTGAGGTGAAGAAGTGCAACTACGACAGCAACGACGCGTGCGACATGTTCGGGAAGATGGAGAACTGCACGTGGAATGCCACTGCGTCGCAGTGTGTGCTGCGGAAGTGCCTGCACACAGACGAGACCACGTGTAGCACAGACCCCTACTGCGAGTGGCGTGACGGCAACAAGTGTGTGCAGCTGCCGTGCACAGAGCATGAAGACGAGCATGCCTGTGCCCTCGATGAAGACTGCAAGTGGGACACGTCGGTGTCCCCCGGTATTTGCTATGAGCAGTACTGCAGGCGTTACCAGCAGGACAGCAGTGCCTGCGACGGGGATATTGCTTGCATGTACAGCAACGACAAGCAGAAGTGTGTCAAGAAGGACTGCACCACATTCGATGTGTGCCGCTGCCACTCCGACTCGACCTGCTTCTGGCGCGACGACGCAACCTGCACTCCTGCTGTCTTCGGCGACTGCCCCACGATGGACATTGCCGTCGTCTTCACGGGTGCCAAGTCTATGGAGTCTGCCTTCGGTCGCCACCCCAACGGCTTCATCGGCTTCATGGAAGTGATGCGCGACTGGATCGAGAACCTTCCATTGAGCGGGACGCCTGCCGGCTCGGCACCTGCTCCTGTTGCTGGGCTTTGCCGCGTGGGTTTCGTGCAGTTCGCCGGCCGCGTCCAGTTCAAGCTGAAGAACGGCCTTGTCGACGGCGCCCGCCGGACACCCCCAGGCTATGGCGCCAGTGGACAGCTGACAGGGCTGCGCCAGGAGGCACGCGACGACCTGCTGTGGATGGAGGACAACTTCCTGCGTGGCGACCTCTACGTTGCATCTGCGCTGAACGCTGCCTCCGACATGTTCAAGGCGTCGCCCACTGACCGGAAGAAGGTTCTCCTGCTCGTTTCAGACGGCACACTGCTGGACAGCGACCAGCTGGTTGCCCCTCGCAACCTCCTCCTGACGAAGTCTGTGGAGACCTTCACTGTGGCGCTGCGCCGCTTCGACTCTGCGACACCGGCTGACGAGGCAGCGGAGGCCTCTGTGAAGCCCCTGGGCACCGCAAAGGAGGCGGAGCACTTCAGCAACGTGGTCCTCGACGATCTCTCCAGTGTGCTTTACGGGCTGTGTGACCCGACGACGCGCTTTGGTCGCATCATCATGGCAGCAAACCTCCCAGTGGCAGGCGTGCACAAGCCGTGTCGCAACTACCAGGACAAGGTGGCGTGCGGCAACGACCCAGGCTGCGTGTACAGCGACATGATTAGCATGTGCACAGATACACCGTGTCTGCGCCACTGCACAGAGGACACGTGTCAGTCCGACCTGTCCAACCAATGTACCTGGAATGCGAGTAAGCAGGCGTGCTTCAAGGAGCACCTGTGCGCACACACAGATGAGACGGTGTGCAAGCAGGACGTTGAATGCCAGTGGAATGCGACGCAGCCCCAGGCTGTGTGCGAGGAGAAGCAGTGCAAGCGGAGCGATGAGGGGACGTGCCTTGCCGACCCCTTCGGCTGCGAGTGGCTGTCATACGAACAGACCTGCATTGTGAAGCGGTGCACTCACACGGACAGCCCGACCTGCAAGTCCGACCCCGTGTGTGACTGGGACAGTTCGTGCAGCGACGCCACCTGCATCGTGATGCCGTGCCTTGGGACGACGTCCCAGGAGTGCCTGCACGACCCTGTGTGCCAGTGGACTGGCAGTGCCTGCAGCCGGATGATGTGCACGGAGTACACAGACGAGAGCTGCTGCGCAGACCACAGCGAGTGCACGTGGGATGTGTCTCAGTCACCTGGCGGGTGCCGTGCCAGGTACTGTACTATGTTCAACGCGACGAACTGCGACGCCGAGCGTGCGTGCGAGTGGGATGCCAACAACAACCGCTGTGTCACGAAGCAGTGCAGCGGCAGCAACCAGTGCGACTGCCGTTCTGACGCTGACTGTTTCTGGAGCTTTGCCACAGGGCACCCGCACTGTGCTGAGCAGCGCTACGGGCAGTGCCCAACCCTGGACGTTGTGCTTCTGTTTGCCGGCGGGTCGTCGATGGCACAGCAGTTCTCGCGCCACCCGAACGGTTTCTACGCCCTGACGACGTTGCTCCAGGAGTGGGTCCTGACGCTGCCGCTCACACAGCAGAGCGCTTCCGTCACACCGTTCCCCAAGACAGACGAGGCGCGTGTGGCGTTTGTGCAGTTCGCTGGGACAGCCCTTGTCTCTTCGAGCGATCGCTCACAGTTCTACAGCACACCGCCTGGGAATGGTGCTGGTGGGCGCCTGACGGGCTTGCCCGCAGAGATTGCTGCCGACATTGACATCCACGAGGACAACTTCATGGGGGCAATGCAGCAGGACCCTAAGACGCGGTACCTGCTTGCAGGTCTGGGCAAGGCCGTGGACCTCTTCCGCACCGCCCCTGTTGGCAGCAAGAAGGTTCTGATCGTGATCACAGACGGCCCTCTCGATGACAAGGACGCCTACCAGCCAGTTCGCTCGGCACTCGACCAACTTCAGGCGATTGTGTTCGGTGCGGTGGTGCGGCGCTTCGATGCACAGGGTCCACTCGATATGGCAGCTGCCACAGACCTGGGACGCATTGCGAGCAGCCCTGTGGACCACGTGGCGAACGTGCAGATTGACAACCTGCGGAATGTGCTGGACCACATCTGCGATCCGAGCAACGTGTGGGGTAAGTACGTTGCAAAGAAGACCGACCACCAGCCGTGCACATTGATGACGACGAAGGATTCGTGCAACAAGGACCGTGACTGCGTGTGGTTCGACACATCGCTGTCGTGCGGCGACTCACCGTGCCTGACACACTGCGAGCAGGATGTGTGTCTTGCGGACACGGAGAACATGTGCGAGTACAACACCACCACGCATTCGTGTGGCAAGACTGAGGTCTGCAAGTACACACCTGCTGAAAAGGTTGCGTGCGAGCTGGACCCGTTGTGCGAGGTTGACAAAGACGGGATGACCTGCATTTCCAAGCACTGTCTGCACGACAACGAGCAGAGCTGTCTGTTCGACCCTGCAGAGTGCGTGTGGGACAACCTCGGCGGTCTGTGTGAGGTGAAGAAGTGCAACTACGACAGCAACGACGCGTGCGACATGTTCGGGAAGAAGGAGAACTGCACGTGGAATGCCACTGCGTCGCAGTGTGTGCTGCGGAAGTGCCTGCACACAGACGAGACCACGTGTAGCACAGACCCCTACTGCGAGTGGCGTGACGGCAACAAGTGTGTGCAGCTGCCGTGCACACAGTACGAGGATGAACTTCTCTGCGACCGGGACCCCTTCTGTCAGTGGGACACGTCGGTGTCGCCCGGTATTTGCTACGAGACCTACTGCCGCAAGTCGCACTGCCCGGACTCCCGGTGCGATACGCGGACTTGCGCCGCCGACACCAAATGTGCCTACAACAGCACGACGCAGAACTGCGAGGAGAAGCACTGCGACCTCCTCAGTGCCTGCGACTGCCGCAAGGACAAAGATTGCTACTGGCTGGTGGACTCCACGACCGCTTCCTGCGTCGACCGGCGCTACGGCGCTTGCCCCACACTGGACCTGGTGCTCGTGATTGACGGTTCCCTGACGATGTCCCAGGCCTTCGGGAGGCACAGGCACGGCTTCTACGCCCTCACCTCCGCCCTGATGCACTGGCTGGAGAACGTACCGCTCTCTGGCGACTCTGCCAGTGTTGGTGGTGCCAGCGCCAGCAACACACGCAGCGTGCGCGTGGGTCTCGTGCAGTTCAGCGGACAGACAGGCCCTGCTGGGTCTGCACTCAAGACACCCAGCGGCGTGGGCACAGGTGGGCGTCTTAGCGGGGATCTGGTGGAGCTGCAGCACGACATCCAATACCACCAGGACAACTTCCTGGGTGCAGGCACCTACATCTCAGAGGCACTTGCAATGTCTGTCGGCATGCTGCAGACGTCTCCGTTGGACGGCAGGCGCCGTGCTGTCCTGATCATCACAGACGGCAGGCTGCAGGACGCCGACCAGCTGCGCGACTCACGTGCTGCGTTGCTGAGCATCCAGGCGGAGGTGTTCGGCGTGGTGCTGCGCCGCACACCCTCGCGCACACAGATGGACATCGAGGCGGAGCAGGTGTTGCGCTCTGTGGTGTCCACACCGGAGGAGTCGCATTTTGTCAACATCGACATGGATGAGATGGTTTCCAGCAATGGGCCCTTGACGCATCTCTGCGACCCCACCATGGAGTGGGGTTCCGTGCTGGCGGTGCAGGCGAGCTTCGGGAAACACCAGCCGTGCGGGCTGTACACCGTCAAGCAGTCTTGCATGCAGGACGGTGGCTGTGTGTGGGATGACCATGGGCTGCTGTGCACGGACTCCCGTTGCTCCGAGCACTGCACCGCTATGGACTGCACTGCCGACGTGGAGAACCGCTGCGTGACGTGGGACCCCAACACCCTGACGTGCTACACGGAGGAGGTCTGCCGTGCGGACGACCAGCTCACATGTGAGGCGAACGTTGCCCAGGAGTGCGCGTGGGACAGCACTGCGACCCCGCCCTGCCAGGAACGCATCTGCAAGTACCCCGACGAAGACTCGTGCCTGGCCGACACTCAGTACCCCTGCGAGTGGAAGCCTTTGCAGGAGACGTGCGTCCTGAAGCGGTGCGTTACATCTGTGGACGAGCCGACCTGTGTGGCTGACAGCAACTGCACGTGGGTGGCAACGCCTGCTCCGCACTGCGAGGCAAAGCAGTGCATTCACACTGCAGAGCAGGAGTGCAAGGATGACGTCTACTGTCAATGGAAGCCAAATGAAGAGATCTGCACGCCGCGCCCCTGTGTGGAGCACACAGAGGAGAAGGACTGCGACAGCGACAAGCTCTGCAGCTGGGACGTCAGCTCTGCTCCCGGCAGCTGCCAGCAGCCGTACTGCGCGAAGTTCCCGAAGGACCTGTGCGATTCGGAGCCCGCATGCATCTACAACGGTGCGGACCAGGTCTGTGTGACGAAGACGTGCAACATGATCGAGGATGCGTGCTCCTGCCAGCAGGACCCGGAGTGCTACTGGGCGGTGTCTGGGTCCTCCGCTGCCTGTGAGGACGAACGCTACGGCTGGTGCCCCACACTCGACATCGTGCTCGTCGTGGACGGATCTGGGTCGATGTCGATGACCTTCGGACGCCACAGCCACGGGTTCTTCGCGCTGACAAACCTGTTGCGCGAATGGGTGTCCGCAATGCCCCTGAGCAACGAGCCGTCCTCCGTGGGGCTGCAGTCCGCCCCGAGCAACATGGCGCGCGTCGCCTTCATCCAGTTCAGCGGGCAGGGGTCGAACCTCTCGCCGACAGGCGGCGTTGTCGGGTCTGCACAGAAGACGCCCCCCAGCTTCGGCACAGGTGGGCGTCTCTCTGGGTCTCTCAGCCAGCTGAAGGACGACCTCGCGTGGCAGGAGAACAACTACATGGCGCAGCAGACCTACATGGAGGAGGCCCTGTATATGGCTGTGGGCATGTTCCACGACTCCCCTGTGGACGGGCGCACCCGTGTGCTCATCCTCATCACCGATGGGGCTGTGATGGACACCAGCAGGCTGGCGAAGTCGCGGCGCGAGCTGGACCAGGCACAGGTGATGGTGTTCGGGCTCGTCATCAGGCGCTTCGAGGCGCACACGCCTGTCGACCAGAAGGCCGAAGAGATGCTGAAGCCCATCGTCTCAGAGCCGCAGGACGACCACTTTGTGAACCTGCTCATCGACGAAGTGCCGGAGCAGGTGCTGAACACGATCTGCGACCCACAGGGCAGGTGGGGCAGGCTCATTTCGATGAAGAGCGGGTCCATGCCGTCCGGCGAGCACCGCCCATGCGGGGTGTACACCGACAAGTCCCAGTGCAGCACCGACAAGGGATGCATGTGGTACGAGTCCTTCCTGTCCTGCGGGAACACTCCATGCTTCATGCACTGTGACGAGACTTCTTGTGCCGCAGACGTGGAGAATTTGTGCGTCTGGGAGGCAGCTGTGCAGTCGTGCTACACTACGGTGCCATGCAGCCACACAGATGCTGCCTTGTGCAGTGCAGACCCGGAGTGCTCATGGGCACAGAACGCATCTCTGGCGTGGTACTGCCAGCCTACGCCATGCATGCACACATCTGCTAGCGGCTGCCTCAGCGACCCTGCGGGCTGTGTGTTTGATTCACTGACGGGTGTGTGTGGCGTCGACGAGTGCAAGGCCCCATCACAGGACGTGTGCCTCGACCTGCCTGCCTGCTCATGGGAGACCGCGTCGGAGTCATGCACCACCCACGTGTGCCCTGGCTGCGGGACGAACGAAACGTGCTGCCTTGAGAACCAACGCTACTGCCAGTGGAAGAACTCAACTTGCACATACAAGCCCTGCGCCGAACACGCAACTGAAGGCACCTGCATCGCCGAGTCTGGATGCGAATGGGACAGCGCCATTTCACCTGGCATGTGCAAGCAGCGCTACTGCAGCCAGTTCACACCGGATGAGTGCAAGCTGGAGCCAGAGTGTGTGTTCGACACCGAGGAATGCTCGCAGCTGAAGTGCGACCACTACAGCAAGGGGCTTGTCTCCGAGCAAGGGCTCGAACGCTGTGAGTGCGACGCGAACCCCAACTGCTTCTGGCACGGCGGTGTGTGCGTGGATATCAACTTCGGTGGGTGCCCCACTCTAGACATCGTCGTCATCTTCTCTGGTGCCAGCACCATGGCACGCGAGTTCGGCAACCATCCGAACGGCTTCTTCGCCGTGGCGGAGATGATGCGCACGTGGCTGCTGTCTCTCCCGCTGTCGGAGGAGGCGGCGTCCTCCCCACCCTCCACACTGCTGCAGGGGGTGGTGCGTGTGGGCTTCGTGCAGTTCAGCGGCGACAAGCGGCGAGTGGTGGCGGGGCAGCTGTCGCAGGAGCTGTCCTCGCATGTGCCCCCCTTCAGCGAGAAGACCACGACGATGGGGCGCATCAGCGGCTTCTACTCGGAGCTGAAGAAGGACATCGTGTGGCACGAGCACTCCTTCCACGGCATGGATTCATTCATTGCCGGGTCGCTGAGGCGGGCCGCAAGCATGCTGACCAGCAACACTGCTGACGACGGGCGCAAGCGCATGGTGATCATCATCGCCGACTCACCACTGCTGGACACACGGGCGGAGCTTGCGGCTGGCCTTGTGGAGCTGAAGAGCGCTGAGGTGTATGTCGTGGGTGCTGTCATCCGCCCGCTGGACGTGGTGACCCCGCAGTCCCACGAGACCGAGATCAGCCTGGCCCCTATTGTCGACGAGTTGCTCAACGTGCGTCTGGACCAGCTGAAGGAGCGTCTGCTGGACAAGCTGTGCGCTGCTGACGTGCCGTGGGGGCAGCACCTTGTGAACCAGAACACGAAGTCTCTGCCCTGCGAGTTCTACCAGTCGACCGACGCCTGCAACAAGCAGAGCGCGTGTGTGTGGGACGGCGAGTGCCAGCAGAGCCCCTGCACCGGGCTGTGCTCTGAGAAGGACTGCCTCAGCAAGACCGAGTCGGACCTGTGCCAGTGGGACCCCAGTGCCTTTGCGTGTGCCAAGGAGCAGGTATGTCTGCTGCCTGACAAGGTGATGTGCCAGAGCGACTACCGTTGTGAGTACGACGACGCGGGTGCCGAGTGTGTCGCCCTCCGCTGCAACCACAAGTACGAGACTACATGTCTGACTGACCCTGTCGGATGCGAATGGGACATGGACATGGGTTCGTGCCACTTGAAGCCATGCACCTACCCGACGGCGACGGAATGCACGGCACACACTGAATGTGTGTGGGATTCAGAGGCAACCGCATGCACTGTGAAGCAGTGTGTGTACACCGACCCCTTCCTCTGCAAGGCGGATGAGCGCTGCCAGTACGACACGCTGAAGAGCGAGTGCAAGGAGAAGGGCTGTGTGAACCATGCTGACCAGGCCTCGTGCCTGCACGACGTGCAGTGCGAGTGGGATGTGCTCATCTCCCCCGCCTTCTGCAAGCCCACATACTGCAGCAGGTACGCATCGGACTTGCCGTCGTGTGACCTCGACGCCACCTGCATTCGGACTACATCAGGGGGCACCGAAGTCTGTGTCAAGAAGACATGCGACGTGCACAGCAAAGACAAGTGCAGCTGCCTTGCTGACCCGCACTGCTTCTTCTCGACCGATGAGAAGAAGTGCATCGGCACGCAGTTTGGTGCCTGTGGCAGCACTGATATCGTCATCGTCTTCAGCGGGGCCTACAGCATGTCAGGCTCCTTCGGCAGGCACCCCAATGGGTACGAGGCTGTGGTGACGAAGCTGCGGGATTGGCTGATCGAGCTGCCCCTGAGCGGCGACAGCTTCTCAGTGCCACGTGACTCTGCGTCGCCGTACAGCATGCGGGTTGCCATGGTGCAGTTCGCAGCGCCTTCCTTCGCCAACGAGATGACCAGCTCCGGGGCAGCCGCCCAGGGCACCACTGCTGCTGCGGGCCACCTCTCTGGTGTGCTCGGCGAGCTGCTGGGGGACATCGACTTCTTCCTCAACAGGCCGCTGCTGACCCGCCCCACCCAGTTCATCAAGCCAGCCCTGTCGCTTGTGACGGACATCTTTAAGCGCTCTCCGAGCGAGCGCAAGAAGGTGCTCATCGTGATCGGTGACTCCAGCTATGAAGACACTGACCGTGCCAACGAGTATCTGTCGAACCTGGAAGCGGCAGAGGTCAACGTGTTTTCGATCCTGCTGCGGAGGTCTGCGACGAAGGTGCCTTCGGACGCACTGAACGAGGAGAACGTGCTGCCGCTGCTCAGCACCCTGCAGCAGCAGCACCTGAAGGCCATCACCATGGACGACCTGGGCACGCTGCTGGGTGAGATGTGCATGACGTCGTCGGACTGGGGCCGCCTCATCCTGGGCCTCTCCTCCACACGCCCCTCCACCATGGCGTGCGACACATACACAGAGCCACACAAGTGCCAGCAGGACCCTGGCTGCCAGTGGAGCGAGACGTCCATCACCTGCGTGAGCACACCGTGCCTGCTGCACAAGTGCGACGCTGTTGCGTGCGCCCTTGACACCAATGTTGGATGCACTTGGAATGCCGCAGACGAGGCGTGCTACAAGAAGGACGAGTGCCTGCTCAGCCACGATCTCTGTGCAGCCAGCACTGAATGCGAGTGGGTGGGTGTGCGCTGCACCCAGCGCATCTGCAACCACAAGAGCGAAGCGAGCTGTGTGGCCGACCCTGCGATCTGCGACTGGCACGCGGACATCGATATGTGCGTGAAGCGTCCCTGCACCTACGGCAACGAGACGGCCTGCACAAACGGAGACTGCAGGTGGGTGTCGGAGTCGATGCAGTGCGCTGAGAAGTACTGCATCCCCGAGACCACACAGGACGGCTGCGAGGCGTCGCCCCGCTGCGAGTGGAAGGACCCGCAGTGTGTCCTGCGGGAGTGCGCACACCACGAGGAGGAGATGGCATGCGACAAGGACGCCCAGTGCCACTGGGATGTGACGCTGTCGCCCCCCATCTGTCAGCTGAAGTACTGCAAGCGCTACACAGCCGAGCAGGGCTGCAACGCCGACCCTGATGGGATGTGCATGTGGGATGCGGCTCTGCAGTCCTGTGAAGACAAGGACTGCGCGAAGCTGGCGAACGGCGACGCATGCGTGTGCAATGCGGAGCGCGGCTGCTTCTGGGACACAACACCTGTCGGCACGGGGGTCTTTGGTTGCACATCGGCGAAGTTCGGCGGCTGCCCTGTGATGGACCTTGTTATCACCTTCGCCTCTGCAGACTCCTTCACGCAGCAGTTCGGGCGCCACCAGAACGGATACAACGGCATGCTGTCTGCTGTGGCAGACTGGGTTGTGTCGATGCCACTCACCGGCGAGAAGTCCTCCGTGAAGTCTGAGGCTCAGAGGGGTGTGCGTGTCGCTATGCTGCAGTTCTCGGCCTCCGCCAGCCGCCCGCCTACCAGCGTTGGTGCCGGCGGCAGGCTCTCGGGCGACAAGACGGAGCTGGTGCAGGACATCGAATGGCACCAGCAGCGCCGCACTGCAACCAACGTGCTGAACCTGGGCCCTGCCCTCACGGCAGCGACGTCGCTTCTGTCTGTCAGCCCCCCCGGCAGGAAGCGTGTGGTGCTGGTGGTGCTGGACGCGGCAGTGGAGGCCAACGCTGAGGTGGTCGAGCGTGAGCGCAACCTCAAAGCTATGGGTGCGATTGTGTTCGGGGTGGTGCTGCGCAGGTTCTCCGCCCACAGCAGGACCAACCTTGACGCAGAGGCTGCGGTGCTGCCGCTGGTGACGGAGGAGCATGCGAGCCACTTCATCAACGTGCCCCTCGACGATTTCAAGCAGAAGGTGCTGGACACGCTCTGCGACACACACTCGCTCTTCGGGGGCGAGCTTGTGGCGAAGCCGACTCTCAGCGGAGAGCTGCCCATCCAGCCGTGCCCCCTGTATACCACGAAGCAGTTCTGCAACATGGACAGCGCGTGCCACTACAACGACCGCCTGCAAGTGTGTGCGGATTCCAGCTGCCTGACGCACTGCACGCAGCCCAAGTGCCTCGAGGACAAGGCGAGCCTGTGTGTGTGGGATGCAGGTGCGAAGTCGTGCCGCAAGGAACGGTTCTGCAACTACGACAAGGTGGAGAGCTGCCTCAGCGATCCGGGGTGCACGTGGACAGACGTGTGCCTCGAGAAGGAGTGCCAGTACAACAGCAAAGACGGCTGTGCAACTGGCCCCGAGGGGTGCGTGTGGAAGGAGGACATGGAGACCTGCATGCCCCGCCCGTGCCGGTACGATTCCCGTACCAGCTGCTCAGTGTCCCCGAACTGCGAGTGGAACGCTGAGCTTGAGGGTGGGCTGCATGCATGGAGCGCATGTGTCAAGAAGCCGTGCAGCACAACGCTGTCGCTGTCCGAGTGCCAGTCTGATGCGCGTTGCGTGGTTTACAACGACGTGTGCACCCCACGCGAGTGTGTCGTATTCACCGAGGAGATGGCCTGCGTGCGCCACGAGGAGTGCGAGTGGGATGGCGTGTGCAAGGTGAAGAAGTGCAGGACGTTCCTCGACGAAGTGGCCTGCACGGCCAACCCAGAAGATGCCTGCATCTGGAACCCTGATACACTGACTTGCAAGGAGGTGGTCTGCAGCGAGCTGGACACGTGTGGCTGCGCAAAGCAGTCGCAATGCTTCTGGGACGTGCGCAAGGGTACCGGCAAGTGCGTCGACTACCGCTTCGGCGGCTGCCCTGAGATGGACTTGGTGGTTCTCATCGACGGGTCGAAGTCGATGTCAAACATATTCGGCACACACCCGCACGGGTTCCGCGGGGCGGTCGAGGCGCTGGGCGACTGGGCGGCGCACCTGCCCTTGACAGGCGAGGCGTCAACCATCCAGGGAGCTGCCTCTGTCGCCCCACAGGGTGGTGTGCGTCTTGGCTTCATTCAGTTTGGGTCTGAGGGCCTTCCTCGCAAGACCCCACCAGGCGAGGCTGCCAGCGGACGTCTCTCTGGGTCAGGCATCGAGCTGCGCGGCGACCTGAATTGGCACAACAAGAACTACATGCACACCGACAGCTACATCACGACTGCAATGGAATGGGCAAGCAGCTTGTTTGAGAAGTCACCTGCACAGCGCTCCAAGTTGCTGCTGGTGCTGTCGGACGGCAAGATTGACGACACAGGCAAGGCATCGAAGGTGCGCAGTGTGCTGGAGAGCCAGAACGTGAAGACCTTCGCCGCTGCGATCCGCCGCTTCGACGTGAAGTCGCTGGAGGATGAGGTCACCGAGACGAGCATGCGCGAGCTTGTGTCCGAGCCTCTGGACACACACGTGACGAGCGTAACACTCGACGGCCTCAAGGAGGTCTTGGAGGGCTTCTGCAACCCCTACACCGGCCTGGGGGCAGAGGTGATGAAGATCCAGGACGAGGCTGCCCTGCCTTGCTCCTTCTACGAAGACGGGACGCTGTGCAACCGCCAGAACTGTTTGTGGAACGAACGGTCGCTGAAGTGCGAGGCCTCCCCCTGCCAGATCATCTGCGAGGAGAGCAAGTGCGCCACGTCGAATGATGCCTCCTGCCGGTGGACCAACGGTGTGTGTGAGAAGGTGCAGAACTGTGCGTTGCCCAAGGAGAAGTGCAAGCAGCCCGATTGCTACTGGTATAAGACGTTGTCTGTGTGTGCCGAGGCGCCTTGCAAGGAGACCACAGAAGACGCGTGTCGGACGGATGTCTACGGGTGTGTGTGGGATGACCAGACGCCAGGGGGTGCCATGTGCATTGTGGACGAGTGCAACTTCGACATACAGCTGGGCTGTGAGGCAAACACGCACTGCCAGTGGGATGCGCACACGTCGAAGTGCACCCTGAAGCCATGCCAATTCGACACGGAAGAGACGTGCACACCTCATGAGGAGTGCAAGTGGGAGGGTGGCGCCTGCACGGTTATCAACGATTGCATCAGCCACGTCACTGAGGCCCAGTGCATGGACGATACGAACTGTGAGTGGCACACCGAGCACTCGCCTGCACGTTGTGGGATCCACAAGTGCCAGAAGTACGCAGAGTCGCAGGTCAAATGTGAGTCCGCTGAGTCTGTGGCTGAAGGGTGTGTCTGGTTCGCGGAGGGTGCCTTCGA
Source organism: Rhynchopus euleeides (assembly GCA_963210315.1). Classification (NCBI taxonomy): domain Eukaryota; phylum Euglenozoa; class Diplonemea; order Diplonemida; family Diplonemidae; genus Rhynchopus; species Rhynchopus euleeides. Next base: position 1,767,442 of record OY723267.1, read on the forward strand.
GACATGCGCAGAAGGCAGGAAGGTGTGCTCGCGCCAGATGGAGCAGTGTGCATGCGCAGCTGTGACGGGGTGTGCGTGGCATGCAGAGTCCAACATCTGTTTCGAATCCATCTTCCAGAACTGCCCTGCGTTGGACATCGTATTCGTGTTCGACGGGTCGACCTTCATGAACAGTGAGTTCGGGCGCCACACCGTTGGGTACTACGGGGTGGTCGAGACCCTCGGTGACTGGGCCAAGTCACTGCCGCTGTCCCTCGAGAAGGCCATCGACCTGCCGAACCCCACTGCCACGATTGGGATGCGCGTCGGCCTTGTTCAGTTCTCCAAGGAGAAGGCAGCAGCGCGCGGGCCTGTCGGGGCGCTCTCGGGCAGCATCCACGAAATGGAGACCGATATCGACTTCCACGAAGCCAACCAGGTGGGCTCCTCAGGCCACTTCCTCGCTAGTGCATTAGACATGGCAGCGACGATGTTCAAGACGTCGCCCTACAACAGGAAGAAGGTGATGATGATCATCTCTGCTGGCACAATCGATGACGGCGTCGACTTGACAGAAGTGCGTGCCTCGCTGGATACCATGAGCGTGCAGGTATGATACTGGTGGGTGCCATGTCATGTGCTGGTTCTCTTTGTGTAGCTGTGCACACATTCGTTTCTGCACCCACTTCGCATCCGCCATCCACCACAGGTGTTCGGGATTGCACTGCGCCGCAACAGTGTGCCCACATCGATCGACGAGCGTGTTGGCAACAGCCTGCGTCCTCTGCTTTCGGAACCTGTCATGGGCCACTTCGTGTCGGCCGACCTTGATCAGCTGCGCTCGTTGGTGCTGGACGGGCTGTGCAGCGAACACTCTCCCCTTGGGTATGGCACCTGTGTGCATGGCACCTTGCACCCTTCCTGCCGAACAGGTACTACATCGTGTCACACGGCCAGGCTGTGCACAAACAGTGCAGCGACTGGCGGACCAACCAAGATTGCATGCTCGACTCGTCCTGCCTGTGGGCAGGACAGGCGTGTGTGCCCAGTAAGTGCCCCGAGTACTGCAACAAGGACAAATGTCTGGCAGCGCCTGTCGATGAGATGTGCTCATACAGCGACTCTTCCAAGAGGTGCGCGCGCCAGCTTTGTGAACACGAAAGTGCTGTGATGTGCATGGCAGACCCGCTTTGCTGGTGGGACACGCTTGCTGAGAGCGTCGGGTCCACCTCGGATTTGTGCAAGCCTGCTGTGGGCTGCCACGCGCACCAGTCATCTGACACATGTGATGCTGTGGACGCCTGCAAGTGGGACACCTTCTCCGCGAAGTATGCGCCATGTCTTGCGTGCCCACAACATGTCTCTCTCTCTTCCAGGTGTAAGGACAAGAGGCGCTGCAGTGTCCACCTTGCATCCGACCTGTGCAACAACGACGCTGCATGTGCGTGGAACACTGCATCGAGCTCTTGCGAGGACAGGACCGGCTGCACTGCGAAGGGTATGTCGGGTGGTGCATGTGCACACCACGTGGGGTCTATACGAGGGGGTGTTTGTGCGCTCTACACTACACTACGGCAATGTGTTTCACGTCATGTGTTTCCATATTCCTTACATCCACACCCTACACAGGCACCGAGGCTGCATGCAACGAGCTGGCGTCCTGCATGTGGTATCCCGAAGGGTCGCTGTGCCTCGAGAAGTCGTGCAGTGGGTTTACCACTATGGAAAGCTGCGTGCAGGACCAAGTCTGCAGCTGGGAAGCCGTCAACGGCACGTGCACCATGCGGCAGGGTTGTGTGCGGCACATGTGGGATGCGCAGGCAGAAGCTTCGTGCGCCAGTGACTCGCTGTGCATGTGGTCTGAATCGACTTGCGTTGATGTCAACGGGTGCGCCGTTTATGGAACGAACAAAGAGTGCAGCGCCAACACCAGCTGCGAGTGGATCACCATCCAGGGGACCAACGGGGACATCAACAAGTGTGTCGAGTCGGGTTGCATTGCCATCCAGACCAGCGGGCTGTGCAACGCAAACTCCTCTTGCGAGTGGGTCCCGTTCACTCCGACGCCGCGGTGCGACGTCAGGTGCTCGTTGCAGGGCACCGAGGGCGAATGTGGCAACTACAAGATCTGCGAGTGGCATGCGAACAGCAGCACCTGCGAGCAGTCCGACGGGTGCTTCGTGCAGACGGAGCAGGTTTCGTGCAATGCCCTGGCGAAGTGCGAGTGGGAGAGCACGGTGTCCCCGGCAGTATGCGTGTCGCTGAAGCCATGCTCCCGGCACCCGACCCCCGAGGGGTGTGCGACAGGCGACAAGTGCGAGTGGAAAGATGACCAATGCGTTCAGAAGAACCAGTGCGAGTTCTACCCGCAGTCCAGTTGCGACAGCAACACTTACGGTGACGACTGCCAGTGGCTGACAAGCAACGCAACATGCGTGCCGATGACGGACAACGTGTGCACACTGCTGCCAACAGAGAGCGACTGCACACAGAAGCCCGAAGTGTGTGAGTGGCTGCCTGGTACGGACGTCTGCAGGCCCATCTGCACCCCTGACTACTGCACCAACGGCGAATGTGTCGACGGGTGCTGCCAGTGTTCTGCAGGGTACGCAGGCCCACGCTGCGACCAGTGCATCCTCACAGATGCTAACGGTGAGTGCGCTGCCCAGTGCACCCCTGCCATGTGCAGCCACCACGGCGTGTGCGATGGTGGTGCCTGCCTGTGCAATGCAGGCTGGACTGGCGCCTTCTGCAATGAACGTGCGTGCAGTGCAGCATCGCCGACATTCGTCACGACGTACCCACTGCGCCCGTTGAAGGACATGCAGTTCACGTACATCGTACACGGCTGCTTCAACAGCAGCGCAGCGCAGCGCATTAAGATCATCCCCGAAGAATCGAGCTGCTCGGTTGAGATCCCCTCCGACTGCAGTATGCCAGTGTCCTACACTTTGCCATCATTGCCGACAGCCCAATCAAGAAACCACCACCTGGTGCCCTAAACATCACATCGGATCTACATAAGAACCACAGTCATCAGCCTTTTCGCACCAACTACTCGCCTTGTTATTACACTACATCCTCACACCGCACCACTACACCCCACCTACACAGGCTTCACGAAGAAGACGGTGCGCATTGCCCAGCCAGGGTGCAGTGCAGTGGAGCAGACGGACGTGATGGTCGAGCCGTCTGCGGAGATGGAGCTGCTCGTCAACGCCACGGTGACCTACCCTGGGGAGGGCGACCGGGCGCTGAAGGTGTGCTGGTTCAGCGGGCAGCAGAACGGGCGTGACATGTGGCTGCCGGTTAACTCGCACACCAGCGATGGCGGGCTCAACGAGTCCATGATCGTGCAGGCATCGCCCACCACCGAGTCAGGGTCCCTGCGGGGCGCCCCGATGTCAGACGACGGCCACTGCTGTGAGGGGCTGCGCCTCGGCGAGCTGTGCCTCCCAGGCGCCTTGGTGGTGCTCGTGTGGGTGCTCTTCCTCCTCTTCATTCTGACCGCTGTCTTCTTCTTTGTGCGCCAGCGTGGCGAGCAGGCAGGTCTCCGCACCCAGGGCGACACGAAGAAGTACCAAGGGTTTGAGCTGGAGGACGCGTCGCAAACGGTCATGCTCAACACAACAATGATGGGCACGGTGACCAGCGCCCGTGACTCCTTCTCGCATTCGAGCCTTGGCGGTGGTGGTGCATCACCAAGGAGGATCAGCTCGATATCTAAGGAATCATAGTGGATAGATGCCGTTGCTCTCGAGATCTCAATCCGCCGGATACCGTAGCTGGTGTAGGTGGGGGGAGGTTGGGTGCACGGCATGTCATCCGGGTGTGAAGACGGGGGTTTTCAGTTCGAACGAAATAAAAAAAAACATCGGGGAGGGTGTGGTGGGGGCATTTTTATCCCCTTCCTCACCCACACCTCCCCATACACACATATACACAGTATATCTCAGACTGGAAAGTTCGCAGTTGTGAACCAACAGTGCAGGCTGAAAGTTGTTCCCAGTTCTTCCCCTCACACACACCTGCCCGGTTCATTGCCTGTTGTCCGCATTGAGGGACTCAAGAAACCTCTGTGTCAGAACCACCAACATGCCAAGGTGGTACCTGTCAAAAAAAATACGAAAATTTTATTTTGCCGATCTCCCCCCTTCCCTGTATCCTTTTTGAGATCCCCCCCCCCCCCCCCCCGCCCCCCAAGTCCTGGACATGTTTCAATGCAACATCCACCCGTCGATCCCTTCACCCTGCCCCACACATAGGGTTTCAAGACAACCGAAAAGCCCGCATTGCAGTGCCATGGCGATGTGACCGTCTAGATCGTATTTGAAGAGTTTTTTTGCTGCATTGTGTTCGTTGCGACAGTCTTTTGAGTGGCCACAGGCCTTGTGTGCTCAGCCTGTCACAAATCAGATGGTGGAAGGGTATGGTGTAATAATGTATGTGCGATGCGTCTCCAGATCTGGCAGCAGCCTCGGCTCAAACAGAGTAGAAAATGGCAACATCCTCTCTCCCCTCAGTAGCCCCCCCCCCCACCATACCCCTGCTTCAGAGGCTGTGTCCGGCTTCATGGTATTGTGTCCCCAGTATTCCGAACCCTGTGGGTTCGTCCCAAGCACACCCCCTCCCCCTCTTCCCCTCCACCGCCACCGCCCCTGGCATTGTTGATGCTACAATGAGGGGGTCTTCGTTCTGTGTGTCGAACTGTGTGCCACGTTTGCCACACACACAGACACAGATCACTTTTTCTCGCCTTTTTCTGCACGCGTTCTGAGCGAAGCCCCGCCCCCCCCCCTAGGGGGGGTCAAATGGGGGTGACAAACACGATTTTTCAAAAAACCGGCGCAGAGGCCCCAAAGCCCCCGTAAACCCTCCAAACCCCCCCAGATCGGTCCGGAAACCCATCGAACCCCACTTTTCCACCATTCCGGGCACCTCAGGTGCCCGAATTGGGGTACCTAAATTTTGTGCCACCGTTTGGTACCGGACAGTGCCACTGTGTGGGAGGTTGGAAAAGAAAATGCCCCAACACACCACATCTGAGGGTTGCAATGCATGTTGCTTGCCAACCACGTCATCCGGTGGGTGTCAGGCGCTATGTAGGTGGCATGAGCCAGGTCTTCGATGTGTTCTGGCTTGTATATGTACCTCCCTGCCTGCGGCACAGGCACTGCCTTTGTCCCCCACACCAGCCACAGAGAGCGTATTGTACTCGGTCCACGGTTGCTGATTCATTGTGATGCGTTGTATCCTCGAGTGAACGTCACACACTAGTGGCACCACCACCCGCCATCCGAGAGCTGTATTGACTTTGCGCCCTTCCGTTGCATTCACCTCGCCACGCATATTGCACCGTTCAGTACCAGTGCTCTTGGGCCAGGCAAAGTAGACCGCAGCAACTACCAATTCTGGCACAATGGGTACCACGACAGCGCACTTCGTGTGTTCCCGGAATGTACAGCTCGTGTTGCAACAGTCGTTGTCAACACATCCCGGTTGTGGAGCACTGCTGCACAGGAATCACACGACCATCTGGACTTGTTCCGTACCTACAGGCAGCCTCCCGGTGCATGGTGGCAGGGAGGTACATATACAAGCCAGAACTCATCGAAGACCTGGCTAATGCCACCTACATAGCGCCTGACACCCACCGGATGACGTGGTTGGCAAGCAACATGCATTGCAACCCTCAGATGTGGTGTGTTGGGGCATTTTCTTTTCCAACCTCCCACACAGTGGCACTGTCCGGTACCAAACGGTGGCACAAAATTTAGGTACCCCAATTCGGGCACCTGAGGTGCCCGGAATGGTGGAAAAGTGGGGTTCGATGGGTTTCCGGACCGATCTGGGGGGGTTTGGAGGGTTTACGGGGGCTTTGGGGCCTCTGCGCCGGTTTTTTGAAAAATCGTGTTTGTCCACGTAAAAGGGTGGCATTTGACCCCCCCTACCCCCCCCCCCCCTTCCTGCCCGTAGTGTACAAAAAGGACTAACATTGCATCTACAAAAAGGACTAACATTGCGAGAAGGTGCTGGGAGATTTACTTTTCCATTCCCTCTCGACGATCAAACCCCCCCTTCCTGCCCAATGCGGGTAGCAAGATCGACAAAAAGGGTAAACCCCAAAATGCCCCAAATCTCTCGTCACTGAAGGGCCGTGAAGAAATGTTACAAGGGGTTTCCCTGCCCCACACACACACACATCCCTGCCATTTGTCCTCTGCTTTGTGTGGGTGCTGCGAGCCAGTCCCTGGGGGCTGCGTGTCTTGATTGTGTGTGATGTGTCGCCCCCCCCCTTCCGTGCCTCATGTGCCCGCCACCTCGGATCTGAATCAGTCTGAGCAGAGCCCGCTGCGGTAGTTTGCACAGTGATGTTTTTATTGTTGTGTCCCCTCGCCCTCACGGTGCACTAGTTTGGTAGTTACGAGTGACCTCAACTAGTGGAGTCGACAACCTCAAACTCGACAACTGCCAGTTGTCGACTCGACAACTGGCACTTGTCGAGTCGACAACTGGCAGTTGTCGACTCGACAACTCTATACACTGTACTGCAGGAAGAACGCCCAAATATGAAGGGAAAAACGCACAGTTGGGTGTGTGCTTGGGATATGAGGTGTGGTGGCATATCAGCGCTGGACTTTGTTGCGAATTTCCTTGTCCCCTTCTCAAGGATGGTCAGTCTTCATGTGGAGATCGCGTTCACGGACACTACGGAAGGTCTCAAAGCAAAGTAAGCAACGTTTTGTTGTGAGAGAGCGGGGGTGGTGGGCCAGGTAGTGCTGGCTTTGTCCCTTCAATCTTATTGTTGTGTGACATATTTTGCATTCGATTGTGCATGACGAGCAAGGGACATTGCTCCCTGGTCTGTGCTTTGCATCGTAGTGTGCAAACAGAGACGTTTTCTTTGCTGAGGAGTAGTCACAAATAATGCATCGAAATTCATGAACCTCCTCCGGGAGAGACTGGGTTTCTTCTTGAGTAGGGGTGGGAGGCACACCCCAAGGTTCCTTGCCACACACACACACGTTCAGTATGGTTTTCGGTGGTTTTTTCGGATCAATCCAAAAGACACACCCGCTCTGACCTCTCTCTTTGACGTGGTCCGCCAGCCCAGCAGACTCAAGTCTTCGGTAGAGAGATCCTGTTGCCTTTTCCCAGCTGCCCGCAACAACACATGAACACACATTGAATGCCCCAACGGCGGTCATTAACTTCGGAGTATGTCCTGAACCCCCCCAAAGCCCATTCTCGCCCCAACTTTGAAGTTGTTGGATCTCGAAAAGAATGAGGTCGCGCTCCATAGTCCTTTCCGAGGCACAGGCTGAGTAGATCTTGCTTCGACCGTTGCCAGCTTCCAAAGCTTAGAGCAATACCTGCAGCTAAGCGGATCCTGGCTGTGAGGTCCCTGCTGCCCGGGTTATAGCCATCAGCAGTCAGGACAACACGAGGGTGTTCCATGTCGATGCGATGCAGGTGTGTTTCGACAATGTGCTCGAGAGTTTTGAGCAAACTACCCCTCCTTGCCTCGACCACTCTCTGGAGGTGCTCTTCATGCTTCCTCACCGTCGCCGGGGAGAGCCCGTGCCTCTCAGGCGCCTTCCCGTGCTCCCGAAACGTCTCTCGAATGCATTTCGAGATTTCACCGCACTTCCGGATGGACGTCCCTGCCACAAATCGTGACCTGCGAATACCCTCAGCCATCAAGGACATTTCATCTTGCATTGTCTCTTCGGAACCATTCCCACCCGGCTCTCCTGTGGTGTGTGTGTGCATCCCAACAAAAAAGGCTATGCCTGAGGAACCGGCGGGGGGAGGATGACGTCAAGAGTGATAACCAAAAAAGGGAAAGTGTCACTGCGATCGTTCTGCACCTTTTCTTCCGTTTGCTTTCATATACGTTGACGCTTCCACACTCACACTGGATCATCAAATGTCATCCACATCCACCTGCGTTGGGCCTGAGTTAGATTGGCTTGGGCTAGGTGGGGGGGCAGTCTCACTTGCCTCATCGTCCAGTTCCTCTTCTTCATCTTCGTCGCCATCCAGCAAGTCTGTAAACTTGCCGGTGTCAGTCGTTGCCTGTATCGACTGTTCGCCGCCAGAATCCACCAGCAGCTGCCTCACAACGACGATCCCCTCACGGTCCTTGACCTGCGCAGCGTGACCCGGGTCCAGCAGGTACTTGGAGGGGATGTGCAGGTCCACCTCGTACTCCTTCGCCTCCAAGTCCTGCGTTGCGCGCAGCCTCCGCAGGGTGAGGCGCAGAATGTGCCCATTCTGGGTCACCTTCTGTACCGTCGACAGCCCAGATTCCACGATGAACTCGTAGAATCCCCCGACGGTTCTTGGAGCAAAGGTGTTGGCTGCTCCCTGCAACGACGACACGTCTCTCTTCCTTCCTGAGTATTGAGGAAAGATCTTGTCTGCCTTCGAGGATGCCTTCGTCTTCTGGGGGGCAGCCAGCTTCACCTCTGCGGCGTAGAGCCGGGACATCTTTACGCCCGAGGTGAGGGCGGCGTGCGGGTGCAGCTTCTGCATCTGCTCCAGTTTCGCCTTGGACTTGGCGGAGGCTGATGGAGATGGTGTGATCCTCACACCAATGAACTCCGTATCCGTCCCCCCCTTGGTGCGGATGGAGTACCTCTCCAGCTGCGCCTCCTTCGCCGACTTCTCCGACACCGTCCCCCCCTGGTACTCCTTGTACCTGGCCCCCATCGCCGCGCTCACGGTCCCGTCGTTGCCCTTTATGGGCTTGCCCGTGATCTTCCCGATCAGTGCCTTCAGGGCTGTGTTCGACAGCCGCCCCCCCTCCTCCGGCTCGACGTAGTATTCAACAAAAAGTTGAATAAAGCCCGGCTGAGTGGCGGGCTGCTTCGTCGGGGGGGCCGAGCTCGGGGCGGTTTCCTCCGTTCTGCTTCTCTTCGCCGTGGTTTTGGCAGAGGCAGGCATGATTGATAGCTGTGTGTGTGTGTGTCTGTTGGCGTGTGTGTATCTATTCAACAATGGAGGTAATCTGGTCAGGGCTTGCAAGACCCTGGTGATGTGGGTTGTGGGAGGGAGAAACGGCACAAGGAAATTCGCAACAAAGTCCAGCGCTGATATGCCACCACACCTCATATCCCAAGCACACACCCAACTGTGCGTTTTCCCCTTCATACTTGGGCGTTCTTCCTGCAGTACAGTGTATAGAGTTGTCGAGTCGACAAGTGCCAGTTGTCGACTCGACAAGTGCCAGTTGTCGAGTCGACAACTGGCACTTGTCGTCAACAACCCAGTCAGTTGTCGAGGTTTCAGTTGTCGACTCCACTAGTGGTTGCCAACACTAGCGCACCGTGCTCAGGAGGGGGGGGGGGGGGGGGCTCCCCCGCCCGCACGGTGCACTAGTTTGGTAGTTACGAGTGACCTCAACTAGTGGAGTCGACAACCTCAAACTCGACAACTGCCAGTTGTCGACTCGACAACTGGCACTTGTCGAGTCGACAACTGGCAGTTGTCGACTCGACAACTCTATACACTGTACTGCAGGAAGAACGCCCAAATATGAAGGGAAAAACGCACAGTTGGGTGTGTGCTTGGGATATGAGGTGTGGTGGCATATCAGCGCTGGACTTTGTTGCGAATTTCCTTGTCCCCTTCTCAAGGATGGTCAGTCTTCATGTGGAGATCGCGTTCACGGACACTACGGAAGGTCTCAAAGCAAAGTAAGCAACGTTTTGTTGTGAGAGAGCGGGGGTGGTGGGCCAGGTAGTGCTGGCTTTGTCCCTTCAATCTTATTGTTGTGTGACATATTTTGCATTCGATTGTGCATGACGAGCAAGGGACATTGCTCCCTGGTCTGTGCTTTGCATCGTAGTGTGCAAACAGAGACGTTTTCTTTGCTGAGGAGTAGTCACAAATAATGCATCGAAATTCATGAACCTCCTCCGGGAGAGACTGGGTTTCTTCTTGAGTAGGGGTGGGAGGCACACCCCAAGGTTCCTTGCCACACACACACACGTTCAGTATGGTTTTCGGTGGTTTTTTCGGATCAATCCAAAAGACACACCCGCTCTGACCTCTCTCTTTGACGTGGTCCGCCAGCCCAGCAGACTCAAGTCTTCGGTAGAGAGATCCTGTTGCCTTTTCCCAGCTGCCCGCAACAACACATGAACACACATTGAATGCCCCAACGGCGGTCATTAACTTCGGAGTATGTCCTGAACCCCCCCAAAGCCCATTCTCGCCCCAACTTTGAAGTTGTTGGATCTCGAAAAGAATGAGGTCGCGCTCCATAGTCCTTTCCGAGGCACAGGCTGAGTAGATCTTGCTTCGACCGTTGCCAGCTTCCAAAGCTTCATCACTGAGGGAGAGACAGTGCGCATCTATGGAATCAAACCAGTGCGTCAGGCTGTGCACATACGTGCTTTCATATACGTTGACGCTTCCACACTCACACTGGATCATCAAATGTCATCCACATCCACCTGCGTTGGGCCTGAGTTAGATTGGCTTGGGCTAGGTGGGGGGGCAGTCTCACTTGCCTCATCGTCCAGTTCCTCTTCTTCATCTTCGTCGCCATCCAGCAAGTCTGTAAACTTGCCGGTGTCAGTCGTTGCCTGTATCGACTGTTCGCCGCCAGAATCCACCAGCAGCTGCCTCACAACGACGATCCCCTCACGGTCCTTGACCTGCGCAGCGTGACCCGGGTCCAGCAGGTACTTGGAGGGGATGTGCAGGTCCACCTCGTACTCCTTCGCCTCCAAGTCCTGCGTTGCGCGCAGCCTCCGCAGGGTGAGGCGCAGAATGTGCCCATTCTGGGTCACCTTCTGTACCGTCGACAGCCCAGATTCCACGATGAACTCGTAGAATCCCCCGACGGTTCTTGGAGCAAAGGTGTTGGCTGCTCCCTGCAACGACGACATGTCTCTCTTCCTTCCTGAGTATTGAGGAAAGATCTTGTCTGCCTTCGAGGATGCCTTCGTCTTCTGGGGGGCAGCCAGCTTCACCTCTGCGGCGTAGAGCCGGGACATCTTTACGCCCGAGGTGAGGGCGGCGTGCGGGTGCAGCTTCTGCATCTGCTCCAGTTTCGCCTTGGACTTGGCGGAGGCTGATGGAGATGGTGTGATCCTCACACCAATGAACTCCGTATCCGTCCCCCCCTTGGTGCGGATGGAGTACCTCTCCAGCTGCGCCTCCTTCGCCGACTTCTCCGACACCGTCCCCCCCTGGTACTCCTTGTACCTGGCCCCCATCGCCGCGCTCACGGTCCCGTCGTTGCCCTTTATGGGCTTGCCCGTGATCTTCCCGATCAGTGCCTTCAGGGCTGTGTTCGACAGCCGCCCCCCCTCCTCCGGCTCGACGTAGTATTCAACAAAAAGTTGAATAAAGCCCGGCTGAGTGGCGGGCTGCTTCGTCGGGGGGGCCGAGCTCGGGGCGGTTTCCTCCGTTCTGCTTCTCTTCGCCGTGGTTTTGGCAGAGGCAGGCATGATTGATAGCTGTGTGTGTGTGTGTCTGTTGGCGTGTGTGTATCTATTCAACAATGGAGGTAATCTGGTCAGGGCTTGCAAGACCCTGGTGATGTGGGTTGTGGGAGGGAGAAACGGCACAAGGAAATTCGCAACAAAGTCCAGCGCTGATATGCCACCACACCTCATATCCCAAGCACACACCCAACTGTGCGTTTTCCCCTTCATACTTGGGCGTTCTTCCTGCAGTACAGTGTATAGAGTTGTCGAGTCGACAAGTGCCAGTTGTCGACTCGACAAGTGCCAGTTGTCGAGTCGACAACTGGCACTTGTCGTCAACAACCCAGTCAGTTGTCGAGGTTTCAGTTGTCGACTCCACTAGTGGTTGCCAACACTAGCGCACCGTGCGGGATTCCCGCTCCCCACCGGTACCCCACGTACCCTCTTTCGAATGTGTGAGCCATTCGCCGATTATCGTTGTCAGTGCATGGTGCGGTTCAACCTGCCTCACGCGGGTGTGAGCGACAGGGGAATTCTGCCAGAAAAAAATGCGATATATTTTTATTTGCTGGTGGGTTCGGTGCAACAGTCCCTTCGTGCATCGTAGCCGCGGTGCCTATTTTTCTTCTGTGGTCTTGACCTTGGAGTTGATGGAAAGGGTGTGGTGAGAGCTGTATTTTTGTGTGCGATGTGAGTGTCACGCGAGACTAAAGTCGTATCGGTGCCTGTTCGGTGCGTTCTCGCACTGCGACAACAAAGAACTGATGGCGGTGTGGAGTGCAGCGGAATGTCAGCTTTTTGTTTTTGACGCGGTTCCCCCTTCGGATGCAGTACTCCCCTGCTCTCTTTCTCTCTCACTCGAGAAATCTCAACCAGGCATTTTCCACCAAACCACACTCTATGTGCATCCATCCGTTCACTTGGAAGTTCCCATAAATCCGACAAATCGCCCAACGGGCCAAATTGACATCTCCGCATCACTTACACATTGGTGTCGGGATTGTTGGAACTCCACGACTCCAAGTCATGCGGAGGGGCTGTGTGATCTTGCCCTCTTTACACAGCTCCGTGGTACACATGCAGATTAAATACCGTATACGTAAATATTTTGGAACGTAAATATTATGGAACGTAAATATTATGGAACGCTGGTGGGTTGGCGTTCCAGATTTTTTTCGTTCCATAATATTTACAGCGCTTTCTGCGACTCGGGGACTTGGACCAGGTGATCGGACGGCGTACAGAGTCCCTGACGGGACCTACTCGTGCACTTTTCGCGCGATTCCTGACGCAAGCCGTCCTCACCACCGAGTCCCCAACTGGCCCTGTAAATATTATGGAACGTAAATATTATGGAACGGACCGGCCAAAAATGGGCCCGTTCCATAATATTTACGTTCCATAATATTTACGTATACGGTAACCGAAAAACCCCATCGTAAGAAACAGAACCTGTGAAACAGAAGAAGGGGATGGGGGGGACGACAAGCCATAGCCGTGTGAAATACCCGGGCTGATCTCTCGAGCCTTGCTCGGTAGTTTGTCTGGTGTCCAAACACACACCCCCCACACTCTGACCTGGCGTGCCTCATTTCGAAGCCACCGTCCCCTCCCACCCTTGACTGGCAGGAGGATCTCTGCCTTTTGCATTGCACTGGGTGGTGGTGGTGAGAACTGTGTACTCCAGCCACGCCAATTTGCATCTCAGTTCTCTTCGGCTCGAGAATATCTGCCCCCTAAATCGACATCATAATATCCGCCTGCACTGCTCCTTCGTCTCCAGACCCCGCTCATCCCCCCCCACCATCCCCCCCCGCCCCCCGCGTACATTCCGAGAATCAGGAGCTGCAGTCACAAACGAAATACCTGATGATATGGAGGAAGAAGTAACACTGCAACGGGGCACCGCCATCACTCCAAACAGACGGATTGTTCAAAAAAAATCGGTTGAAACCTCCCCACACACAGCTGGGTTACACCCACCCGTGTTCCCAGCCAGGTTCCAGGCCCTTTTTTTTTGATTTTCCAACGATTTTTTTCACTATATCTCTCTCTCTCTGCATGCGTGGCGTCCTTATCTTTGGGCGGGGTGGGGTGGGGTGGGGTTGTATGTGCGGTGGGAGTTGCCTTTGGCGCTCTGTATCGAACTGCAACAGCCTGCCGCCTTGTGTGGCACAGAAGCTGTTTGCCAAGAGGAGGCATAGTTCGAACCCCGCTGCAGGGCAAAAAAGGCCCCCGTCCCTTCCCTAACCTTTCTGTGTTGTTTTGTTTCCATTTTTGCCGACAGGCCATTGGAAGCGAGACGCAAAAAAAAACGCGAGATCGTCTGCTTTATCATGGTTTTATTGTGTTTGCGACAGCCCGAAACCTGTTTCACAATCGAATGTGTATGGTCCGAATGCTGTCCAACTCACTCGAGAAGAGCTGTTGTGGCTGCGTAGCCCGTCTGTTGTGTTGGGAACTCTCCGTTACATTTCTCATGCGTTGTTTCTTCTTTATTTTTCAACACGACATTACGGCCGAGCTATTATTCTTGTTGGTCCTCTACCAGATTGCATTGTATCTGACCCCTCCCCTTATCTCTGCCACACTGACCTGGGAACCTGAGGTAGGACGCGCAGGCGGGGGTTGAGTCCTAACGAGCCATGTTGTTTTGTGTTCACCTGTCGCAATTCCCGCAGTGCGCGCACTCTCTCTCAAGACAAACACCTTTACTGGAGGTCCCCAGCAACGTGTGGCTGTATTCGTATTCCACGTGCACTCACGTCCCTGTGAGTAGGTTGTGTTCACAACCTCATCGTTATTGTGTATCACTTCATGGTTTTAATGAAGTGTGCAAGTTTATTTTTTTTGTGTGTAGGCCGATTTGCTCCCCGCAACTCGAATCACTTGTTTTGTCTCATCTCATCTCTCTCTCTCTCTCTCTCTTGGTCTATGTCGATGCTTGCGATCAAATCCACGACCCTTCCCCGACCTACACCGACCCTCCGTCGACGAGAATAGAATATTCGTGGCGGAAGAGAGGCAGAACAGAAGTTCTGGGGGTCAAGACGTGTGTGTCAGCCTATCGAATACAGAGATAAGCCTTGGGTGTGCGTGTCAGATATGTTTCCTTTTCGGGGGTGATATCCCATTGGTGTGGATGTCTGTGCCGTCAGCTCTGCTCCCTGTTCCGACCCACATCATACGCCTGCAGTATGCACATTTCTTCCTGTGACTTCAAAACAGAATGTCGCCCGATACAGCAACAGGCTTCCCATCCCAGTCATCCCGAACGATACCCAGTTCTCGTCAGTTGGCTCTGTTCCGGATCTTCATCCATATTCATCTTGAAGATGCTCTCAACTTTGCGTTTGGATACGATTATTATGGAGATTTTTTGTGCTGCGCGAGAGGTTCAGCAGTGGTAACGCCGGGCAGGTGTGTATCCCCCACCCCCCTCCTCTCCCATCCAACGAAACCGCCCCAGCCTTTCTGGCACCGTTATGTTCATCAAAAAGACTGCCATCGCCAACCAGCCTCTATTGGCATCGGTTCAGCAGCACGACAAAAACATCTGCGGCCGCATTTTTGTTATTCGTGATTTGAGATTCTCAACTATTCTTCTGCCCCCTCCCCCCCATGTATTCTGTTGAAGGTGTGTGCGTGGATACCGCGGATGTGCCGATGTCTATTTTTTGCGCACACAAACCCACGCCAGCACTAAAATATGGCAGTCATAACCCCCCTTCATGACACCCCCCCCTTCCACGCTCATATCCCCATTTCTCTATTCCACTGTTGCAGCGGGCAGTCTATCTTAACGACCTTTAGCAAACGGTTCAGCAGGGTTATCTGGTTGCCGTTTCTTGCTGATATCCGCATCTCGTATCGCTGGATAGTTTCACCCCCACCCCACCCCACTCCACTCCCTCCTCTCCCACGCCCCGGCTGCCCACGCTGACCAATGGAGGGCCAGGTGCGCCTGGCATTGTCCTGATAGTTGTGGGTTGGCGAACGTTTCAGCTTTCCTCCCCGTAACGCCCCATTCACCTCTTTCGCTCTGTCTTTCCGATGTCACTTCCACTGATGTGTGGTCAGCAAAAAGAATTACGTAAAAAAAATCAATTTTGATCTTGCCGCAGCATAAAGGGTTTGGAGCCAGGTCGCCCCTTTGGAAGGAATTCCAGAAGATGTGGCAGAAGAAGAAAATCCAACAGTAATCAGAAAAAAAAACAAAAAAGCAAAGTAATTACGTCCTTAGAACATACATGGGGCGTTATTGCGTTAGCGTTATTGTTATAACGCGTTATTTTGGGCGGAATAACATTAACGAAAATAACGCCTCGTAACGCGTTATTTTTGTTATCGAAAAATAATAACGCATTTTTTATCACGTTATCGGTTGTTATAGCGTTATCGATAACGTTACTAACGTTATCGATAACGTTAGTAACGTTACTAACGTTAGCGATAACGTTATCCGAAGTTATATCATTCATAACGGTATCGGTAACGTTATTAACGTTAATAACGATGCCGATAACGTTATTCGTCAAATAACGCGTTATTTGGACGCGTTATACCACGTTATAACGCGTTATAACGCGTTAATAACGCGTTATAACGTGGTATAACGCGTTATTTCCGTTATAACGCGTTATAACGGAAATAACGCGTTATACCACGTTATAACGCGTTATTATTGGTATTTCTGGGTGAGTTCGGCAGGGGATCCCTTTTCGATTTTTTTTGGGAGGGTATCCCAGTGCCCCGTTTTTGTTTTGTGCGTACCTCCCCATTCCCCCGTGTTGAGTGACATGTGTCGATAGTGTTCCATTTTGTGCTGTGCTCGCCCGCCGTGCTGTGCTCGAATCCCTTTTAGCACACCATCACTACTGTGTCCGGAAACACATTTTTGGGACACATGCACACCCAGAGAGCCAGATTTGGCCGAAAAATTCGGATCCGGGCCCATGTGCGCACAGTTTGAGCAACAAGGCAAGGTAGATGCCATCGAAAGCGCTGTCAACTATCTTGTTCAGCATAACAAGGTTCTTGTTGTGTGTGAAAATGTTGAATACGGCATCGACGGGATTTTTTGGCGCACACGACCTTCGCGCGGAAACTATCCATCAGCTCAGCCAACCGTGCTCCACACACCTTCACCAGGCAAGTGGGTTTGTCAGTGTGTGTGTGTAACTCGCCATGTCGGTGCGTTATTTGGAGGCACACCTCCCAGGAGAGTATTGTGGGGTGCTCTTCGAACACACCAAAAATAACGGGTTTCCACAGCCTTGGAAGGGCCAAAAAAACGACGATTGTTTGGACGAAAATCGCCATGTAGGTGCGTTATTATGCCCCCAAATAATCCCCAGGGATAATATGAGGTGTTCTTCACCAGTTACCACCACTTTGTTGCCCGAAAAAGGGCTGATACCGCACGAATACACGAAAAAATGTGGTGGTTCCCTTTGCCTTGGGAAGGCCCAAATACGACGATATTTCGAGTTATTGCTCGAAAATCTCCATGTCGGTGCGTTATTATGCCCGCAAAAATTCCCCAGGGGCCATATAGGGTGTTCTTCACCACTTACCACTACTTTGTCGCCCGAAAAAGGGCTGATATCGCACGAATACACGAAAAAAGGGGGTGTTTCCACCTAAATTCCCTTGGGAAGGCCAAAAAAGACGATTTTTCTCAAAAAATGCTCAAAAAATGCTATCTCCGTGCGTTATTATGGGGGGAAAAAATCCCAGGGGATTTTCTGGGGTTTTCTTCACCCGATAACGCGACTTTGTTGCCCGAACTCATCCGATAACGCGCAGAAATCTCAAAATAACGTTTCGATAACGCGTTATTGGGATTCAAAATTCAAAAATAATTTTGCGACCCACAGGTTAGCCCCCAAGTACGTGATTACGTGCTAGAAATTCATCCCCGAGGGGTAGGGGTCGGATTTTCTGGTCTGACACAGAATTAGATGCTGCCCGTTTCTACGTCAAAAAAATAACGCGAATAACGCGTTATAACAATAACGATAACGCAATAACGCCCTATGTATGTTAGAACTCTGAGAAATAACCGAGGTGCCCCCCCCCCCCCTCCCCCCCACACAACAGGGGGGGATGAGGATGAAAATACCGTAAACAGCGGTATTTTCAGGTGGAAGCGAAATACGCGATGTGTCCCCCTTATTTCCCATTCCCCCACCCCGCCCACCCCTTGCGGGGGGGCAACCATGCCCCTTTCCCCTTTTCCTTTGCGAAAGGAATGCGATGTGTGAGCCCTGTTCCCCCACGGGGCTGGGTTTACTTAGCTTTCTGCTTTTAAAAAATCCCCAAAACGGACATGCATTTGGGCCGTAATCTGTGTAGGTGTCTGTCCGCACCGGTCTGCCCCATTCATAATGTAGTCTCCTGCACCGTACACTTTTTCATCAGTTGTCCCACTTACCCACAATTTTTCCCCTTCATTTCCCGAATCACGCCTTTTCATTTATTTTTCTTGGATTTGTCACAACCTGTGACAAACCGAGAAATCTTTAGAAGAAACTGTGTGTGCCGGGGGTTATTTTCTCTCTGGGGTCTTCGCTACGGGGTGATCGTCAGTGTCATTTTTGGTGCATTTCCTGTCGAATTGGCTGAAAACTGACGAAGGTTGACGAAGGATAATGACCAGCGAAGACTCCTTCTATCTATCCTTCTCTTCTCTTCTCTTTCTCACACACAACACACGTATCACGTCGTTCCTGACCTCATTTATTCCACACACACACACACCCATCCCCTTATGGTATATTCCGTTCCCCATCTCACCCCACCCCCTCGTTTTGACATACTTTCTGTCGCCCTTTATTGCTGGGAGCTCCGTCCCATCACTCCCATATCCCCTCCTCCACCCCCCCCCCCTCCCCACACGCTGTTGTTCTCAGTCTGTGTGACTGAGAACCCGTACTGCGGATATAGCCTTAAAAACCACGTGTGCCCTCGGGAGAGGTTCCCCAGCCCCCTGCCCATCCTCCCCGCAGCTCTCCCCCAATTTGGTCGCCATAGCAGCGTATGCAGGTTTTGTGTGTGAGTCTTGAGTCACACGTGTCGACTGTCTTTCCACTCCGCACCAACCAGGGCTGATTTACACAACGCGGCCTCGCCTGTAGCTCAGGTTCCAGGCGAGAAGCCAGTCATCTGCAAAGATGGCCATGGCTGGCGGGTACACAGGTGCGGTGCCAGGTGGGATGAATGCGGCGCCAGCTGCCAACGCCTCGAAAGGGGCTTACACGTTCCAGCAGAGGCCGCAGGGGATTGGGCGTGGGATATACAGAGACCCTGCAACACAGCAGGCGCCGAGGCCGATGAATATCCATCACGACCGCAGGGTTGTCAAAGGTATGGACCGGATGTGGTGGGGTGGGGTGGGGTGGGTGTGTTGCAGATTAGATCGTCTGGCGGTGGCGAATTCTGACCGAGGGGATGGATGTGACAGTATCCCTCATTGGTGGGTGTTGTGTCATAACGAAAACAGCGGAGTTGTTGTCCCACGCAGATGGGTTTTGCTGCCACGTCACGGAGGGGCACTGGGGTTTCTCCGGGCCACCCCACTCGCTGACCCACCGACACCCCATTCTTGCCACAGGTAACACGTATGCGGCGCAGGTGCTGCCGCTGTCGGCACAGATGGAGCTCCAGATGGCGGAGAAGGAGAGTGAACGGCAGAAGCAGCGCATCGCTGCCGACAGGAAGCGGCGCAAGCAGGACGAGCAGAAGCGATCGCTGACACCGGAGCCTGTGGAGGGCAGGCGGCACATGGACATCCAGACGGAGCTCTACCTCGAGGAGCTGACGGACACAGTCGAGGAGGCCACTGCCGAGACGCAGACAGACCCGATGCTCGACAGGCCGCCGACCCCTAAGTTCATCCCCTCGAAGAGCGGGCGCGATGCTGAATGCCAAATCGAGGAGGGTGACCTGTTCGACTTCGACTACGAAGTGCAGCCAATCCTCGAGGTCATGGTCGGCAAGACCATGGAGCAGGCCATGCTTGAGGTATGTCGCACCCTATACAATATTGCAATCCTTCGCCAAAAGGGTTCAGAGTCGCACTGTGTGTGCGTGTTCACCACTTCTAGAGTGGGGTGACCCTGCACGGATCCTAGCCCACCACGGTGCATGTGTGTGAGGTGTGGGGATGGCATAAGAAAATCACAACTGTTCTCTCGGTGCGTTCTCTACTCCAAATATGCTCGCGTGTGTGTGGGGCGGTGACATCCATTTCGCTATCATCGCGCCAAAATTGGTGCCAGGGTGCAACTGGAGTTGGGGGTGGGTGTAGGTTTTATGGCGGGGCAGGATGCGGGGACAGGAGGCATGCTGTGTGCACCCCACCCTGCCTCTGCCGCACAGGTGCTGCAAGAGGAGGAGCTGGACAACATGCGGCAGCAGCAGCTGGAGTTCGAGCAGCGGAGGAAGGAGGAGGCTGTCGAGACGCAGCGCCTGGAGGCGGCGGAGCGGCGGAAGTACGAGGAGAAGGAGAGGCGGAAGAAGCAGGAGCAGGAGCGGCTGCGCCGCGAGCGGGTCACGAAGGAGAAGCTTGCGGCGCGCGTGTTCGCAAAGCAGTTCCTCAGCAACCTGGAGCACCGTGTGTTCGGGCGGCTGGAGGACGAGGGTTGGTTCTACGATGCTGCAGAGCGTGAGATCGAGACGTCTTTCCTCCCGTGGCTCACACAGTCTGTCGCATCGAACATCGAGAAGATGCAGCGCACGCGCAACACAGTTGACGAGCTGGTATGATCAGGCCTTATGCTGGGTTCAGCTTTCTGCTCTCGCCGGGAGGGATATCATGTCGGCTGCCCTGCAGGGTTGCATGCGAGCCACCTTGTTCTCAAAACACCAGAGGTTCTTTTGTGTTCCATCACACATCCCGGGTTTATGTGTTGCCAATGCCAAAAGCAATGCCGTCAAAGAGTGTTGCCACATCACTCCTTGCACACCAGACTGTATACCACCAACAAAACTATACTCATTCGACAGATCCGCACGGCGCTGGCGCGGTCAGAGCTGAAGCCACCCCCCCGGTCCCAAACGCCAGCGGATGATGAGTGAGGGGCTGCTGCTGCTGCCGGGAGACACCTGCTGGTCAGCGATAGCCTGTGTCTGCACTGCTGAAACCTGCCTGGGTGGTGCACACACGCATCCATCCGGCAGCCATCAGCCAGGGAGGCAAGCCGCCCTGAGCGGTTGCAACCTCTGAGGGGCACATTCGGGCAGCTGGGTGCCACACCCTGACCTGGCAACCACCCGTCTTTTCCTATTCTCTGTCCTTTATACACACCGGGGGCCCTCCCCTGGTAGTCCACCGGCGGGAAAGTTCCTTCATAGTCACCAGCCATACACGCCTTGCCTTACACAACCCTCCCCCCCCCCCCCTAGGGCTATGATGGGAAGGAAACGTGGAAACGTTTCCGTTTCCGTTTCCATATTTTCGATTTCGGGAAGGAAACGCGTTTCCTTCCGAAGGAAACGCCTGTGTATTTTGCACTGGAAAAGTTATCAGCACACACCAGCACGAACAAAGGGCCACCACACCGAAGGAACAGGCCACCCAAACCCGCCCCCAAGACTTCGAAGAAGCGCGGCTTCAGTGTGGACCGGTCCGGAGATCCTGTCAGACCAGGGGAAGTCCAAGCGACTGTGGTCAACGTGTGTTGTTTCCCCTGCTTCCCCCAGTGCAAAGAGGGCGTTTCCTCAAAATAAGGAAACGTTTCCGTTTCCGTATCCGTTTCCGTTTCCTTATTTTCGATTTTTCGATGGAAACGCGTTTCCTTCCCATCATAGCCCTAGGGAGGGGCAGAAGTGTGTAAATTGCCCCCATTTTTGAGAAATCGCGCTAAGGCCACAAAACCCCCACCAACCACCCAGAACCACCCCAAAACCCTCCGGAAATGCATCCCAGGGGTGTTTCATGACCATTTGGCACTATTTTTTGCCATTTTTTCGCCATGTAATTTTCGTGCCCCCCTTCTGTACCTTAGGGGGGCCAGAAGGGGGCCAGGCATCTCGCATTTCCCCTGTGGCACATGCCTCGAACAGCCAAGGTGAGAGAAGCTGCCCAGAAGCAGGCCGGGATCTTCTTGGGGCATCTTCTGACGACTATTTGTGAAGTAGGCACGCACAGAATACGTGGGATATGTTCACGGACTGTAACGTGTGTACGGACCTGCCCATGCCCACGGGGCTGGGGAATATAGAGGGCCCGAACAGCATGAGATGAATCAGGGGGGAACGAAGCGGGAGCGGTGCCTGAATCTCACAGAGGGTGTGATCATCGCAAGAGCTGCACTGGGAGGTCCGCAGTAGACGACGGTGCGTTGCGATCCCCGAGTCGGATGCGCTGAACGTGCTGTGTGCGGACGCAGCCTCAAGCCCGCCCCAGGCCCGTACCCTTTTTCGTTTCAGAGAGCGATGGAATTGACAGCGCATGTATACACGTCCGTCACAGGTGAACCGGAGAAATGTGTGCAAGTTGATGCATAGCTGCATGACCATGTCCAGATTCAAGGTTTGAAGGAAGCATCTGCCTTCGCGGGTTTCCTGGGTGCCTGTTACCGCTGGCGTAAGAGAAGCACACCGACAGTGGAGCCTGCAGCGAGAGATACTCGTACGGAATGCGGTCAAGATATCATGAGGTCGAGGCTGAAGGGATCCTTGCGGATGATGGAGAAGCCACGGACCCGGATATGCTCGCAGCTGCCCGGTGTCACGGTTATGCTGAAAGATCCCATGCAATCCTTGGATGCTGTCCTTGGGGACCGCCTCCCGGCGTAAGCCCATCACGTACCATGCATAATCACAGCCATGAGCCCTTCGGACCTTGCGAGTTCCCTTCACACCCACCGAGGAACAGGTGCAATGTGAACGACAGGCTGCCTGCCTGCAGCTCGCTGAAGATATCTGGGCAGATATCCACCAGGCGCAGATAGTCGCAAAGATGGACCGTGAGCTGAACAGGCGAGTCATGCATAAAAGTGGTGGATGAGGCTGGAAAACTTGGTTTCCCCGCTCATGGTGTGACTAGGAGCTGCCCATGGAGGTTATTGTGGACTATATGCACATCCCACCTGCAAGCAAACGGCAAATAGCAGAACAGCCCCCTCGTGGCCCCCCTTCTGGCCCCCCTGAGGTACAAAAGGGGGGCACGAAAATTACATGGCGAAAAAATGGCAAAAAATAGTGCCAAATGGTCATGAAACACCCCTGGGATGCATTTCCGGAGGGTTTTGGGGTGGTTCTGGGTGGTTGGTGGGGGTTTTGTGGCCTTAGCGCGATTTCTCAAAAAAGTGGCTGATCGACGCTTTTTTGGACCTTCTGCCCCCCCCTACCCCCCCCCCCCCCCCCCTCATTGATGCAAGGAAATCAACTGCAGGGGGAGAGGTTGGGTGGGTGAACAGATGGGGTTGTGTGCCCCCAACAGGGGCGGGAGGTGGAGAAGTTGGTGCTCTTTTGCCCCGGCCCAAGCCTGCCGAGCGACCTCTTCCGAGGTGCGCATGGAAGTGGCTGGCTACTGCGGATGGTGGGGTGGGGGTGGGGGTGGGAAAAAGGGGGTTTGCGAGGGAGTAGTTAAGGCTGGTGTTTCCCACACACACCCACACCCACACCCCCCCCTCCCCTCCCCTCCCCGCCGTGGTGCAAACCACGGAGGCGGAGAGCTGAAGGATGAAAACACAAACCCCCCCCCACTCCCCTCCCCACCCTTACTAGCAACCTCCGAAGGCCACCACCCCCCATTTTGATGTGACCCCTTAGTGCGATCCGAAGAATCTTCCATCCACCCCACTCTCTTCTACTCTATAGGAGGGCATTACACAACCACACGGGTCGCCCCCCCCCCCACCCATACCCTTGCCTGCAAGATGCTCCGCCGCACGGGTGCCTGCCTGCTGAGGGATATCGTGAAGACAGAGGGGCTTGTCGTGCCTCCCTTCACAGCCTACACACGCAGCGGGGAGGTCGATTTGGGTGCTATCCCGAAGCATGTCGAGATGATCGAGGGGATGGGCACGCCTGCCATCTTCCTGGGTGGGACGGCGAGCGAGGGGGCGAGCCAAACTATCCAGGAAAGGGTTGCGGTCGCGCAGGTGTACTCCGACACGCTGAAGGCCAGAGGGTCATCGATTCGCCTGATGCTGCACGTCGGCGCGACCTCCCTGAAGGAGAGCCAGGAGCTGGCCTCTGCAGGGGAGAGGATTGGGGTGGATGCGATCGCCACCGTCACGCCGACCTTCTTCAAGCCCGGCAGTGTGCCTGTCATGGTGGAGTGGATGGCAGAGCTTGCGACCGCTGCCCCGAACACCCCGTTCTATTACTACCACATCCCCTCGATGACGATGCTTCCGCCGACGATCAGCGTGAAGAAGTTTCTCGAGTCAGCAGGGGCAAGCATCCCCACCCTGCACGGCGTGAAGTACACCGCGTTGAACCTGTGTGAGTATGCCGACCTTCTGACAGTGGAGGGTGGCCGCTACGACGTGCTGGCCGGGCTGTCGGAGCAGATGCTCCCGGCCCTGTCGATGGGGGCGAAGTCGTCGGTCTCGGCCCCGTTCAACAACCCCTTTGCGATGGTGTACTACCACAAGATCCTGAAGGCCTTCAGGGCGGGTGACCTGGATGAGGCTCTGCGGGTGCAGCTCTCGATCAACCGCCTCACCTTCCTGCTGCAGGTATGATGGGCATGGGGGTGTGGGGTGGGTGTGGGTGGTGTTGCACGCACCGGTGTACTGGATAAGGTTTCCAAGCAGATTGACACGGGGTTTTGTGAAGGTGGGGGCAGCTTGTCAAAAAAAAAATGTACACAAAAAACAATGTCAGAACTTGGTGCCCCTGATTTACCCCTTTTTCACTACGCACAAACTACGCAATCTGGGGGGGGGGTCTCGCTTTTTGGTCCCCCCCCAGTTTTTTTTGGTCCCCCTTTCTGTGTGGCTACTGAGACAGGACTGGAGGCACTGCGCTGACCGAGCAAAAAATTATTGCCAGAACTCACTATACACCGTACGAAAGAACGCACGACATGTGGGGCGGGACTCCAGAAACACCTGGGCAAGGTTGCCCCATGCCCAGAAACACCTGAGAAGGAAGTGAGTTCCAGGAGCCGCGTAGAACACCCTCGAGATTGTGAATGATGATACGATCACAGCCTTCAGGGCGCTGCGAGGTGCCACCCTGAAGGTGGCCCTTGACATCAAGGAGAGCGTCGGCCGAGGGGTCGACGAAAAGCTGAAGAAGGCGCTACTGGCACTGGATCCCGCGGGGTATACGGAGGTCACCGCCACACAGGCAACCTCCGCTGACAACGTCCAGGAGACGTTATCCGAGGGGATCACAACGGCACTAGAGATCTGTGTCACGGGATCCAGGCGCCCACTCTCCCTCGACGGTCTGGGGATTGTTGTTGGGTATGGTGTCGTTTCCTGCAGCTGCAAAAAAGCGTAGCAACTGTGCTTCCTTCTTCCTTAATGATGCGTTGACGCTTCCACCCGGAGGAGCTGAAGCAGGCACCGCTTAATGATGCGTTGACGCTTCCACCCGGAGGAGCTGAAGCAGGCACCGCTTAATGATGCGTTGATGCTTCCACCCGACGAGCTGAAGCAGGCACCGCGCCAAAGGGCACCCCCAAAGAGACCTGCAAAGACTGCGTCGAAACCCGCACCGAAGGCTGCCAGCGCTGCAGCACCTGAAGAACCTGCAGCACCTGCAGCACCTGAAGCGCCTGCACCCTCACTGACCCCGGAACAGCAAGAACTCCTTGAGTTTGGGGTCCCGGCATAGAGACAGAGAATGGCTGAGTAAATCAAAAAATGAGACCCCCCCCCCCTTTTCACTACGCACAAACTACGCAATATGGGGTCGTCAGGGGCACCAAGAACACACACACAAATGCAAGGATAAAGTTCCATTCGTCAAGCCTCCTGAAATTATTCGTTTTTGTATGCCTGACTTCTCCTGCACACACCTTTACACTCCACAGCACGGCGGTTACGGTGCACCGGCAGCTCTCTTGCGTGCCATGGTGAAGATGGAGACTGGGTTCGACCTGGGCCCGTGCCGTCTGCCCCTGAAGGACATCTCCACAGAGTCCTACAACGCTGTCGAGAAGATCCTCCGCTCAGACCTCAAGCTGCTGTAAGCGGGCCCCGCCACCACCACCCCACCAACTCTCAACCCCCCTGATCACCCAACGGTCACCATGGGCAAGCCATACAGCTGGCGTCACTGTCTTGCCTTCTGGTGTTGTGGGGGGTGTGTTGGCGTCATGTATGCGTGTGTATCGAAAGCATTATATTCGCATCATATGATCACCTGTCCTCTTGTGTCTTGAGCTTCACTCGGCTGCATGGGTTTTTGCGCCAATGAAGTGGCTCTTTTGTTTTAAAGGTAACGAGGCGATACTTCCTGGTGGGCAACAAACGTCTCCATATTGGTTTGCTCTCCTGTTCTTGGTTGGTGGGCCTTGTGGTTCGATGCCGAGATGGGATTTTTAAATGATTTCAACCAACTGTTTGTCGGATTGGTGGCTCTGAGGAAGGTTGCTTTCTTATTGTACGCACCGTCAGTGCTTTTGGGCTAACTCCGTGCACCTTGCTGCGCACAGAATTCTTGAGCGTATCGACCAGAAACGTTTGCGGTTCAGGATATCAACTGCGCTCGAGTTGCAATCTGCAAAGCCGCCACACCCTGTCTAATCGAGTGTCCTTTTGGCTTTGGCAACCACCTTCCTTCGCACTTTCGCACTTGACCCGATATTAATGCCACCGATGTTCATTCCACGTGGACTGTATACACACGGGGGGTGTGATGTTTTTCTCTTCTCCTCCCCCATCTCTTTTACACCTGTGTGCCAAACGATTCCACTGCCGAGGTTGCCCCTCACCCCCCCCCCTGGAAGGGAACGTTCTCTTTCTCAAATATAACGGGTTCTATAGACGCCTCGTCCTGATGATTTTCCATTAGGGGCGGGGGTGTTCGCCCCCCCACAAACACAGACACCCCCGCACCCCCCTTACACCCCACCCCCTCTTCTCTCTCTCCCTCTCTTTCATGTCGCTTCGCGCCCCTCCCGTCGCCGACTGCCTTTTTCAAGAGGCCGGCTGTGTGATGGGGCACCGCACATGGCAGAGTTTCAGGAAAATGCCCCAAGGTGGCTTCGGTCGGACACCGATAGCAGAGACGGCGGGCGTAGTTCTATGTGTTGGGTGCATCACAGAATGCAACGCCAGTGCGGCGAGGAAAGGGAAACCCCAGAAAGACGGTGGCAGCCAGGAGCAGGGGCGGGCTGTCAGGATCACATGCCCCAACCCTACCCAAATCGTTCAATACGACGGGTGCTCAGAGGGGTGAAGGGTCTGACAAACGTGGCGTTGGGTGTGCATGTGTGTTCGATGTGTGTGATGTGTGATGGGTGATCGCATTGAGGGCAGTTGCTCTCTCTCTCGGTGCGCTATGCACGGCTTGGAGACCTGACGGAACGTAGAGCAGGGGCGGAGCGCTGTACTCCGGCGTTGTTGCGTCGCACCACCACCCTCCCCCTTCCCATCCCCCTATATACCCCACGCCCACCACCCACCACCACGCCTGTTCTTTGATTCCTTTATTCTGGGTGAGGCTTTTTCGCGATGTCCAAACTACGCAAGACACGCACAGTTGTCCACCTGCACACCCTCTCCCTGGCCAGGAGACAAGGGTGCGATGGGTGATCTCACCATCCCCGAGTATTTCCCGTTGACGGTGAAGCCCTGCTTCGGCGTCTCGCAGGACTTCTTCAAATGCTTCACTGAGAAGGGGAAGATGCAGAACGACACGGACAGGGAGGCCGGGCGCAGGGGTCTGCGTGAGTGCGCCGACGAGCTGCGGGGGTACAAGGGGTGCATGGATAAAAACTCACACCTCAGCAAACACTACTTCAAGGACTAGATGCGACGCCCCTTGTGGAGACAGAACTAGGGGCAAGTCCACGCTCTGTTTGTGGGTAGCCTGAGTACAGTGGGGCTTCACATCCTGGGTGATGTCTCACACAGCGGCGATGCCCTTCATTTGTTTGTGCGGATCTGTGGGGGGGTCTGTGGCCTCTAGATGTGCAAAAACTGCGAAACAGAGAGAGGGGGAGAGAGTAGCGCATCGGCGGGTCCTACGCTGCTGCATAAAGGACCCCCCAGTGTGTGGGGTGTGGCGATCGCATCAAGGGCAATGGGTTGCCTCGGTGCATTCTATCCTCGATGGGAAAGAAATGACTCACGTGTGTGAGAGTGGTGTGCTGGCTGTGGGTCTCAAGGCAGGCCTGTTCGTCCGCCTCAAGGAAGGTGTCACCGACACTTCCTAAGACGGGGAGGTGTTGGTGGAGCAGGTCAAACCGGGCTTGGGGATTGCCGGCTCCAAAGAGAATGATCTTGGCTTTGGCGGGTCAGGCGCGTCCCACCCTACCCCACCCCACCCCAGGTGTACGGTCACTTTATGATACGTCGTGTCCACTTGCTGCCCTGCCCCTGATATAGGAGCGGCCATCAGGGTCGGCACTGCAGAGGATCCTCCGGAGAGCGCCAGCCAATCGAGTGAAAGAGAGAGTCGGGAGAGGACGGCTTGTCTTGTGTTTCTATCTCCATCACCCGCCCCCGACAGGACCACCACAGCACCGGCTGACACACAAAGCGCATACCCGCAAAGGACTATCCCCTTCTTGATTTTTCGGGAATACAAACAAAGCCGCGAGGTCCCGCATTCTTTCTGCCCGCCTCTGTGGGTGACACCCACCAGCCGCTCTCTCCACCCGTTGGCACGTGCCGCCCTTGCGTGAGGAAGGCCGAACAATGCAGCGTCTGTTTGGGAAGTCCAACCCGAAGAGCAATGTGCCTGCTCCGACCATCGAGGACACGCAGGACCGCATGGACAAACGCGTGACCAACGTCGACTCAAAGATCAAGAAGTACGACGACGACCTGGCAAAGCTGAGCGACCAGATCAAGCGTGCACGCCCCGGGCCGGCACAGCAGCGTCTGAAGCAGCGTGCGATGCAGGTGCTGAAGCAAAAGCGCATGTACGAGGGGCAGCGCGACCAGATAGAAAACCAGCGCTTCAACATGGATGAGATGGCCTTCGCGATGGAGACTGTGCGTGACACACACGAGCAGGTGCAGTGCCTGAAGGCCACAGCAACACAGCTCAAAACAGAGCACAAGAAGCTGGACGTCGGTGACGTGGAGAAGCTGCAGGACGAGCTGCAGGACCTCTACGACGACAACCAGGAGATCCAAGAGATCTTGGGGCGCAACTACGCCGTGCAAGACGACATCGATGATGCCGAGCTTGAGGCAGAACTGGCTGGCCTGGAGGACGACCTTCTGTGCAGGTATGCCTGGTGCCGACTTAAGGCAATGTGTTAAAGTGTAAAAGAGGGCCCTCGCTCTGTGCCAAACTGTGTCAGTTGGCCTCCCCTTTTGTGATGCGGCTCACTTTTCTGCACTCCTGAGAGAAGGCCTCCATAATGTATTCGCTCAAACGGTTCACATGAGTGAGCCTTTCACTCTGCGCTACTGCGCGGGTTTGCCACTGCGTGTCAAACTGTGCCACTTTGCAACCAGTTATGTTATATAGAGCACAGCTCACTTGTATTCTTTTGAAAAAAAGAGCAACACTTCTGCGTTGCCCAGCAAAGGCCCTACCCACCCTATATACTGCACACCCCTCTGCAGCAACGACGCGTCCTACCTTGACGATGCTCTTGCGGTGCCGACAAGCGACCTTCCCGCAAAGAAGGAGGAGGAGACCGACCCCTCGCGCTTGGAACAGCAACTGGGGCTGTGAAGCCGGGCCGGCTAGCATCTGATCCCTGTTTGCTCCCCCCCCAAAAAAAAAAACGTGTCCAGCCCTGTTGACACCCTCCCACACCTCCCACATACCCTCCCAAGTCTGGCGGTGGTGTTGCTTTAGGTTTCTTTACTCTCAGGTCACCTGTCTCTGCCCCTCTCCTCCCCCCCCTCCCCTCCCCCTCGTGTGAGAGTATGAGCTGCTCCAACCCCCCCACCCCCCACCCCCCGCCGCCGCCCACTTTTCTAGCCACGTGGGTTGTGTTGATCCAAACATGAGAACAAAAAGCAAACAAGCAAAACACTGTTGCAGCAGCGCCAGACTGTTCTGGCCACCGATACCCCTCCCCACACCGACACGCACACCGGGTGTGACCATTTTTTATACCGTGGAACAGTAACTTCTGCACTTTTACCCTCCCCCCCCCCCCCCCCCTGCCCTCACCAACACACGCACACCTGCCGGGGCCTTCTCTTTTCCGAACCCTTCCCTCCCCCTTTCCCCCCCAAGTGTGGTTGGCATAGTCACTTTGTTCACCTCAATCAGGACCACCTCCCCCGCCGAGGCTGCCCCTGCATGTCTTGTGTGCACATCGGCGTGCAGTCTTATCCTGTCAGTCCGCTGTCTTCGCTCAATTGTGGTTTACCTCTGTTCTGGACTACAGCGGGGTTAGGGTGGGGTGGGGAGAGAGAGAGAGAGAGAGAGAGATGAAGGGTGTTGTGTGGTGTGGTGTCTACGTTGTGCCAAGGTGGTGCCCCCCCTCCTACCCAATCCACCCTCGCTTCCCCCCACCCCGGTAAAACTGGGGTGGGGGTATATATGTTCAGAGGGACAAGTCAGGTTTTCCTCGCCCTGTTCCGATGGTCTGTCATTTCCCCCCCTGCCCCCTATATACACTAAAGACAGAACAACTGCACCCTCGCCCCCCCCACCTCCATCTGAAGAACAGGCAACAGACACGCACTCACGCAGGTCAGATCGGATTCCTGTGACTTAATCACGGGACTTAGTGTGGCCAGCAGCTCTAGCCTGGGTGGGTGTGGGGAGTAAGGTATACTCGACGCAAAAAAAACCTGGACTACCCCTCCCTCCCCTCGTCTGTCAATTTATTCTGCACCGCCTTCGTTGGTTAGTCGTGGCCAGCAGTTTGTGCTGGAAAGAAGTGGGGGGGGAAGGGGAGGTGCGTAACAATGAAGACGAGGGGTGCCGAAAAGAGGGGGGGGGGGTGGATGGAGATGTGGAGGGAAATGCGGGGGCAGGGATGTGCATTTTTTTTGGAGGCGCTTCAAAAGAAGAATCTTCCAAAGGAATGCATAGGGGGGGCACTCGCTCTAAAGCGCAGGACAGTGAGCTGCCTAACAATATAGGCTGCAACCTGACACACTTTGACACAGAGCGAAGGCCCCCTGGGGGACATTTGTTGAGCGTGGGGTTTTAGTGGGGTTTTAGTTTGCCTCCCGCCGAGGTGCAGCAAAAAGAGGATGAACCGAGCCTCTGATCTGACAGGGCAATTCTTTCTCCGGGTGTTTTATTGATTTTTTTGCGCTGCCGGGGTCGTTTCTCTGCCCCCCCCCTCCCCTCCCCCTCTTCCCCCGACCACTTTATTTTGTCTAACCCTGATGTTGGTGTTCTTGGATCCCCCCCCACGCACCCCACACACACATCCCCCGGCTATGCTCTCAGACACTACCTACATAAAAAGTGGAGGGGGGGGGGTTGGCGCTGTACCTTACTCTTCTCTGCTTTAGTATTCTTACGGCTGCCCAAACCACACGCCCCGTGCCAATGCGCCCACCTCCCACTGGACGAAGAAGAAGGCAATCCAGTCTGGCGGCCCGTGCTCTTACAGCATGGGGGTTGCTGTCTGGATGCGAGTGACTCAAAAGAAGTGAACTGCTTTACTCACAGAAGGTAGGGTGTGCCTGTGGGGGGAGTTGCCGTGTTTTGAGGGGTAGGCAACGCAAACGCGCAGAGGAGGTTAGGTTCGCCCCGACCCCCCCACACACACCCATGCGTACACCCGCACCCGCACCCGTCTTGATGTTGATTAATTCCTCGCATCCCCACTACCAATGCCTACCAAATCTGGGGTAGCGTGTGCCCAACCGCCCAACCTCTCTGTTGGTTGGTGACCTACGCCCTACTGTGCCAGCCACACAACCACCACCACCACCACCACCACCACCATCGCCAGCAGGCCTAGTCACACGGGTCAAGGCCTGCTGCGGGTCGGACACCACACCATGAGCCTCGTGATGAGCGCCCCTCCTGCAAAGCACAACGCTGCGTCACGCAGGACCCCAGAGAGGCATGTGCGTCCTGCGGGCGCCCCGCAGAGCGTGCCGCGCCCCCGCCTGCACCGCAGCAAGAGCCCTGCGCACAGCCGCAGCAAGAGCCCCATCAAGCCGGTGAAGGCGAAGTTCACCTTCAGCGCTGCGCCCATCCGGGAGGCGGGGTGGAACAAGCGGAAGCACGAGGGGCGGTACAACCCGTTCCCCGCGACGCTGGCGCAGCTGCAGGAGGGGTCGCAGCAGAGGGTGTGCAGCACGAGCCCCACGCGCCGCTGGGTCAACCAGTCGCCCCCGCCGTACACACGCCTGCCGCAGCGGGCGAGCGCGTCGCCGTCCCGCCCCACCATGCCCTCCTTCACCACCCCCACACACGTCGCCTCGGTGTCGCCGCCGCGCAACGCGGCGCACCGCAGCGCCACAGCCTCGGCTGGCCTCAGCGGGAACTACTCACACCCGAGGAGCAGCCACCACCACACACCGGGAAGCAAGGGCCACACCGCTGCCGTACGCTCCTTGTCGGAGAAGGCGCATGCGCGCTCCGCTTCGGTGTCGCCCTCGCAGAGGAAGGCCCCTGTGGGGCCCGGGGCGATGAAGGAGGCGAAGCACCCGCGGAGGGGGCAGCGCATGGTGTTTAAGGTGCGCCCGGCTGGCGAGAGTGGGGGTGAGGGCACGGAGGGGAGCGAGGAGAAGAAGGTGGGTGTTGCGGAGGCCGGGGGTGGCGTGGCGGGTGTGCAGCAGGCGCAGCCGTTCCCGTACCTGGGGCTGCTGGCAGAGAGCGGCGGTGCGGAGGGGGAGGAGGGGCGCCCGTTCATCCGCATGCTGTGGGAGTCGGCGGCGTTGGGCAGTGGGCGCAGTTTGGTGCAGTCCCTCTCGCCCCATGTGTCGGACAGCACGCCCTACGTGAAGGCGCTTCTGAACTGCTGCTGATTTGTTATTATTTGGGGAGGGGTGTTGGGTGTAGGGTGTGGTGTCTGGCGCCTGGCGCCATGCTGTGGCTGTTGTGGAAAGGCTACTATGGACAATCGCACCAAAGTGCAGGGGGGGAGGAAAGGGGGAGGGTATATGAGCTCCAAGGCAGGAGCTCGGTGCTGTCTACGCTGCGGCAAGTTTTCACGTGTGGTGGTGGTGTGGTGGTCCAGTGTATTTTGTCTCGCCGTTTGTACGATGTGTTTAAAAAGTGTTGGGGGGTGGGGGGTGGGGCGTCGGGGCGGTGTGCCTCGCTCAGAAGAGCAGATTCGCGAGCTGCCTTCACAAAGAAGTGGGTGTCAAAACATGACACGGTTTTGACGCAGGGCGAAGCCCCCCTCGCACCCCCTCACCCTGTCGTGTGTTTATCTCAAGGTCATCCGGAGGAACAACAGGATCCGATCGGATAATGGTGGTTTCGTTCCATTTCATCCTTCAGTGTATGGTGTTACAGAGAACAATGTGCCTGGCGTGTCGTCATACAGCGTGTGTACGCTCGTATGGAGATGATTGCAGTTGCATTATTTTACCCCCCCGTAAAAAACCTACCTCTGCTACCAACGAAACAGCGACCCCCCCACCGGGGACGTTACGAGCACCAAAAAAATCGTTCAAATCGTTCAAAAAATGCAACAGATCAGCGCTTTTTTGGACAGCAGAAAGGACAGCACCCACAGCTTGGCTGCTGGAGCTGCCTCGATTGCTTGCCCCCACTCCCCCACTCCCCCGGCTTTTGTCACCCAAAGCAATGCGTGGTTTCTCCATACCGCCTCTAGCGAATGCCCCCCCCCCCCCTCCCAATGCCTTCTTCCAGCTTCATGTGTTGTGCCACACGGTGGACTCCCACAGGCCAAAGTGGGTGTCTGAAAGAGGGTGAATAGTTTGGCGGAATTAGTGGGTGTCTGGCACCCTCTGGGCGGGTGTCTGGCACCCACTAGTGGGTGTCTAGCACCCTCTTTTTACCACCAAAGCGGGTGTCTGGCACCCTCTTTTCACCACCAAATTACTGGGGATTCCCTGTAATTCTGGGTGGAAATCATGTCAGGTCAACCTGGGACCTGCTGATTTCGACTGGAGTCATCTCAGACCTGTGGGGTTCAGTCAATTTCAGATTCAGACCTGCTGATCCAGAACTGCACCCTCTCCTTCCACACCAATTGTATCCACTGCTCATGGGTCCGAGTGACGACGATAGCAATGACGATGGCTCCATAGCAAAGATGGCTACCACTGCCAAAGCTCATCTGAAACAGAAACTGTCCCAGATGGAAGTCTCCTGTATAAATACAGGGTTCGGGGTTACCACGAGTGTAACGCAGATACGTGCAGGTGTGTCAAGAGAGTGTGCAGCTCACAGCAGTTCCGCATCCTTGATTGCTGAACTCCACAGTCCTAGGACGACGAAGGGGACGACGAGGGTCGACGTAGGCTTATCTTACGCTACGGCAGGGGTGGACTCAGCCACCCCGGGGGCAGGTTGAACAGGTTGTGTGGTTCCACTGATCAACATATAGGTCGGCCTGTCTGATAAGACTCAGCCACCCTGCGGGTCAATTGTTTCCAAAAGGGTGCATATTTGACCAAAAGGCAAAATTTACTCCCGCCATGCTCCCGTACCACAGAGGCTGTTGTGTTTGCCTCTGTGTATGCGTACGTTTTGCGATGACGGGGTGTGGAACCTGGCGTAGACCGAGCTACAACCAGGAACCAACGGCCCAACTCGGCGCCGTGGGTCAATTTTTGTGAAAAGGCCTTGACCAGAGGCATCCCCCTAACACTAAATTTGCTCTGTTTCATCCTGAACCGACCAACCAGGCACCGTGAGGAGGCATCAGAGCCCCTCGTGGACAGCCGCAGCACCCTTCCTTTACTAACGTCAGGTTCACCACTAGCACGAAGCATCACTGTTTTACGTCAGGTATGGCAAATGCCCACCCAAGGAAGTCGAGGAGTTTGAGCCGTTGGAAGTTACCAGAGGGACAAGCAAGAGGGATCTGCAAAGCAGTGATGTCTGTTGTACCCTTGGACCACATTAAACTCAAACTGAACCCTCAGTCGTCCTTGATCGCCCGACAAGGTTCCTTTCAGCTTTCTAACAGATGGGTACCGCAACTGTCCAACTATCTACAGACTCACATCCCAGAAGGTGCAGTCCAGGTTCCACAGAGCAAATTAAATGTTAGCATTTCTGCACAACTACCGGTACGCAAATCGCAGCGGCGGTGGAAGTGACTGACTCGAAAACGGCGAGGTATCAGTCTTGACGCTGGAAAATTCCGTTCGGAAATACCAAACACATCCACAGAAAGTGGAAGGAATGGGCGCCAAGATGATGCGAACGATTTTTGGGGGGAGGAGGGGGGGGACTGCCCTGTATAGTGATACCCGTGAGGGTAAAAAAATACAGAACAGGGAGGCACAGGCGCACACGCAAAGGCAACACGCAAATGACAAGTGGCAGGGGCTGGGGTCTGGGGCCTCCTCATCATCCCCCCCCCTCTTCTCTCTAATACCGGGATACCCCGGCCAGGATCCCAGGATATGCCCCTGATCCAGCCAGATTTTCACCTCGAGAATATAGTATAGTAGCGTAGCGGGTGTCTGACACCCACTAGCGGGTGCCAGACACCCACTAGTGGGTGTCTGACACCCGCTTAGACACCCACTAGTGGGTGCCGAGACACCCACTAGCGGGTGCCAGGACACCCGCTAATTTTCCAAACTGCAAAGTGGGTGTCTGACCGGGCGGGAGTCCACCGTGCAGCCAATGAAAACAAATCATCGCACGGCTCACCGCTGAAGACAACGTGCATACAAACTGCCTTTCTCTTGTATTTGCGTATTAATCCGACTCACTATTCCCCCCACATTTCCTTTTATTGCAGCCTGGCTTCCTGTCTTGTTTGCCCGATTCCGCGAGCACCCACGAGTCGGGGCTTGGGTATGGGTGGGGGGAGGGTGGGATGGGATGGGATGGGGGATGTGGGAGAAGGGAAAGCGACTACTCCGGATGTTCCCGCTAATATGCGCACACTCAGCAACAAAAGTGGAGAGGAGGGGGGGGGGTGAACCCAACCCGATTTGTTGTAACGCCGTTGAGTTGCCACATCCCCCCCACCCCCCCCCCCCCCACACACACACACATTTTCCCGACTCAGCCTGCCCCTCTATCTCTCTCTCTCTCTCTCGGCTATATCAACACCCCTCGCCGCTTCACTCCGCCACCCTGCCGGCACCACGCTCTTCTTTAGCCCAGCATGGGCTTCTATGCACAGAGCCAGGCCGCTGCCCACTACCCCCACTGATCTCTGGCGAGACCATCCCCGACACCCGTGTCGGTTTTGCCCCCTGCCAAACAAAGCCTGGGCACCGCACTCACTCGTCCGCGGCCCTTCTCCCCGCCCCCCCAAATCGGCTGTGGGGGGGATTAGGGGTTGGCTGGTCGAGCCGGTTTTTACCGTCTCCCAGACCCTCCGCAAAAAAAAATGTTAGCTTTCCCGCAAGAAAAAAAAACACACGCAAATGAACCTGTTGTGCGAATCCACTGTGGATCTGATGGCGTGTCCCCCCCTGCCCAGCACACTTTCACAGCACAGGCCGAGGCACAGCCAATCAAGGTAGTCGAATCTCCCTATGCCTCCCACTCAAACCCGCTCCCCCCTTGCCCTGCCCGTTGGCCTGTGCTGGACCCCGGGGCATCGGACAGCGCCTCTGCCCGACACCACACAGGGGACTGGTGTCCCGGCGCACAAAATGTGTGCCGTGATATTCTTACCACGGTGTTTCACATGCATGGAGGCAGCTTTATCCGATGCCCGGTTGGAAGGGTCATCGGGAGTGGGGTATCGGGCTTTTTGTGGCGTGTCTCCCAATGGGGGAGTAGGGGGCGGGGGGGGTGGGGGTGGGGGCAATGAGTGTGGTTGTGTTACCACTGCATACCTCACTACTGGCATTGGCATTTTAAAATAGCTTCGCATGGGGTGTGGTGGTGGTGGGTGGTGCATCAGGAGATAACAGTATTCTCCGTGCATTCCCCACTGCTGCTGTGGTGCAGTGATGTGTCGCATCGGGGGTTTTTTGGTATTAATGCTCGCTGGCTGGAGGCAGCAAAGAAGCAGACGCCAGTTCGGCTCTCGGGTGTATGCATCTCGGTGACCCAGTGTTCCAGTCTGGGGCAGCCACGGTTGCCCATGGCACTGCTGTGCTATGAGAGGAGAGGCCTGCAAGTGGGGGTGGAAGGGGGGTGGGCGTGCCTGGCAAGACAGACAGGAATTTTGCTGTGAAATTTTCCCGAAGAATGGAACGAACGTCAAAAAAGAACCGACGGGCTTGGGGAAGATAACGAATCTGTCTGAGGGCACCTCACTCTCGCCTCACCCACGCACCCCCCGCCGCCTTCAGGCAGACGCGGTGTGCATGGCACGGGGGGGTCTTGCGAGGGCCTGTCTTGGTTGTGTGGCTGTCGAAGCAAATGAAAGTGCGAAAGAAAAAAAACACGAAAGTGCAGGCGATATTGCCTTGTTGGATGAGAGTTTTGCCCCCCACCCTCCTCCCTCCCCAGTCGACCGCCCAGACTTCCTGATTTTCTTTGGCTTTTTCGATTTTTCCGCACACGACTTTCGGGGAGTGGCCCTGGCAGTGACCACCCCCCTTTCCAGCCAGACCAACGGCTCCGCCGCAGAGGGTGACAGCACAAGTGTGCTGGCGTCTGAGTCGTAATCGATACCACCAAGGTTGAGGCCAACCGATTCACCGACAATCGGGTCGTAGGCCAGGCCATTCGGCGACGTGATCTCCTCCATCGGACAACCCAACTTCGATCCTCTGACTCGGGGCCATCCCCTCCTCCCCAGGAATCTCCTCGCCAGCGAACATCAGGTCCTCACGTTCATGTATCTCATGTTCACACAAACGCCATGGGGCGTTGCTCGCCTGTTGGCCGAATCATCATTCGGCGACTTCAGTCAATTCGGTAGCTTCGACTGATTCTGTTGCCAGCCACACCCGCATGTGGATCTGGGGATGGTTGGTAGAAAGAGGCCCCTTGAGGGGCCATTCCAGCGTGCGGAGCCATTTTGGAGGTTGTACCGATTAGGAGAGTCTGATGCTGCACCTCACTGCCACGCGCACACAACCGCACCCCACCCACACACAGGCTTTGCTAACTTCTCGCAGCTCCCTCTTCCTACCCAACCGTGTTTGCTTTTCTGTTGCGGGAAACTTTATCTCTGCCCACTTTCTTTGTGATTCTCTCCCTTGCTAAGAAGGCGCTAACCCCTTTTTCTCCTTCCCGTCTACGCCCCCTCTACGCACATCACAATGGGTGCCCAGGGCTCCAAGGCGCCGAAGTCGGGCAAGACGGCCTCAGCATCTGCACCTGTTGTGAAGCCCGCTTCCTCCACGAAGTACACAATCGCCTGCAAGGATGCGGTGGTGAAGCCTGCATCGAGCCACAAGGCAGTGATCTCCTACCCCGAGCAGCCCGCACCTGTCATGCTGCCTGTGTCTGCGGTGAAGCCCGCATCGAGCTACAAGGCGACCATCTCCTACCCTGAGAAGCCTGTGCCCGCGATGCTGCCCATCTCTGCAGTCAAGCCTGCATCCAGCTACAAGTACAGGATCTCCTGCCCTGAGCAGGCACCTGCTGCTGTCTGTGCTGAGCCCGCGTCGGGTTACAAGGCGGTCTCCGCGAAGAGGGCAAAGGCCTGCAAGAGCGACCTGCAGGACAACATGGATCAGCTGCCTCCCGTCGTCATCTACAAGTCTCCGGCTGATGTGAAGGGCAGCCGGTTCCGCGTGGCGGAGGCGTGCTGATGAGTGGTGGTGGATGTGTCGTCGGCAGTCGAGGAGCTGGGGGGGGGATAGTCGTGAACAATCGATCAGCATCATGACGTCAGTCGTGCAGTGCAAGTGAGATGGACATGCGATGGAAGCAGGTCGTGTGAATCGCCGAACCCGCAGGCAAAACAAAACATCTGGGGGGAGGGAAATAAATCTGCTGATATCCCACAGATTTGATTCGGAATCCCTGGACATTCTGCCGGGTAAATCTAGAAGATAGTGACACAAATCCCAGGCAAGCAATCGTGACGCCTGGCGGGCACTGCTCCAGAAGTGGGACAATGTCAATAGGGGGTGTGCGGTCCATCCCACAGGTAAATCCATTGTTTTGGACATTCTCTCTCCCTCCCCCCCCCCCCTAGGGACCGTCTTAAGGTACCGAAATCCGTCAACTTTACGTAAAACCCGTAGTAAAATGCGATTTTTCGGAAAATCCTGAAAATCGCGTTTTTTCGGATTTGGGGGTCCATTTTCTGTATGGCCAGTAATGGGGACTGTACTCCACCTTTTTCCTCGATTTTTTTATGGTGAATTGTTTTTGCCTCGAAAAAGCGCGTTTTCGCCATGTTTCGAAAATCCGGGGGAGTGCAAAAAACTAGGCTGCGTAACACAGCCTGGAGAGGGTGGCCCAATTTACATAAGTCGCCCCACTATCGCCAGGGGAAAAAAATCGAGAAAAAAAATATTCTCGGAAACGGCCAGAGCAGCGCGTTTCACGACAACAATTTTTTCGAAAAAAGTCCAAAATTGAAAAATTTTCCCGCCGAGAAAAAATTGCGAGTCCACCTATTTCCAGGTTTTTGGTGGTTTTTGGCCACCCGGGAGACCTGCGTCTGTGGCCACAGAAATGGCCTCGAAACACCCCCAGACACCCAAAAAACGTGTTTCTGGAAAGATATGCCCCAAAACTGCCCGAAAGTCACATCTGGGTCTGGTGACCCGACCCCACAGACCCTGTATTTTTCACCTTTTTCACCGGAATATTGGGTCGGCAGGCAAAAGTCGATTTTTTTGGGATTTTTCAGAAACTCTGGGCATCGTGGAATGCTCTGTCCTCGTTCTGCCCGAAAAACGCATTTTTCTGACATTTTTCTCAGATCTGGGGGTCTGGTTCGGATATGTGGTTGGGTCCCAAACCGGCAAAAAATATTTTGGGTGGTTATTGTGAGTGGCCTGCCGTGGAAAAAAAAATTTTTTTCTCAAAAAAAAGTTGATTCTCGGATCGTTCTGAAACAACGCAGTTCACCATAAAAAGAAATTCTGATTTTGGAGGAGTAGAAAAATTCTTCCTGGGGAAGGTGGCCAAAATCCCGGATTTTGGTGAATTAAGTCGCCCCCCCCACCGGGCTGTAAGGGTTAAGGTTTTCCCTACCCCCCCCCCCCCGCCTTCGCTCGCTCTCAACATCCGCATTATGTTTTCTTTTTTACCACAACAGGACGCCAGGTCAGTCGGGGTTCTTCGCGACATGAGTGTCGGCCAGGTCATTTTGGCGCATTTCTCCAGCTCGGGAAGCTGAAAAAATGACGAAGGTTGCCGGAAACTAACAAAGCGGGAGTCTCCGCTCTGTGTCAAAGTGTGCCAGGCTGCAGCCTATATTGTTAGGCAGCTCACTGTCCTACGCTTTAGAGCCAAGGCCCCCAGTTGTGAAGACCCCCCCAGTGCCAACCAAATAGCCCCTCTCTCTCACCGGGGGGGGGGGGGGGGGCTGCTGCGAACAACACATCTAAATCCAAATTGTTCAACACCGTTCAAAAGGAAGATAATGGGGGCAGCACTGCCGGGGGGGGGGGGGGTAGGGGGGGTCAAATGCCACCCTTTTACGTGGACAAACACGATTTTTCAAAAAACCGGCGCAGAGGCCCCAAAGCCCCCGTAAACCCTCCAAACCCCCCCAGATCGGTCCGGAAACCCATCGAACCCCACTTTTCCACCATTCCGGGCACCTCAGGTGCCCGAATTGGGGTACCTAAATTTTGTGCCACCGTTTGGTACCGTACAGTGCCACTGTGTGGGAGGTTGGAAAAGAAAATGCCCCAACACACCACATCTGAGGGTTGCAATGCATGTTGCTTGCCAACCACGTCATCCGGTGGGTGTCAGGCGCTATGTAGGTGGCATTAGCCAGGTCTTCGATGTGTTCTGGCTTGTATATATACCTCCCTGCCACCATGCACCGGGAGGCTGCCTGTAGGTACGGAACAGTCCAGATGGTCGTGTGATTCCTGTGCAGCAGTGCTCCACAACCGGGATGTGTTGACAACGACTGTTGCAACACGAGCTGTACATTCCGGGAACACATGAAGTGCGCTGTCGTGGTACCCATTGTGCCAGAATTGGTAGTTGCTGCGGTCTACTTTGCCTGGCCCAAGAGCACTGGTACTGAACGGGTTTGCGAGGTGAATACAACGGAAGCGCGCAAAGTCAATACAGCTCTCGGATGGCGGGTGGTGGTGCCACTAGTGTGTGACGTTCACTCGAGGATACAACGCATCACAATGAATCAGCAACCGTGGACCGAGTACAATACGCTCTCTATGGCTGTGGGGGACAAAGGCAGTGCCTGTGCCGCAGGCAGGGAGGTATATATACAAGCCAGAACACATCGAAGACCTGGCTAATGCCACCTACATAGCGCCTGACACCCACCGGATGACGTGGTTGGCAAGCAACATGCATTGCAACCCTCAGATGTGGTGTGTTGGGGCATTTTCTTTTCCAACCTCCCACACAGTGGCACTGTACGGTACCAAACGGTGGCACAAAATTTAGGTACCCCAATTCGGGCACCTGAGGTGCCCGGAATGGTGGAAAAGTGGGGTTCGATGGGTTTCCGGACCGATCTGGGGGGGTTTGGAGGGTTTACGGGGGCTTTGGGGCCTCTGCGCCGGTTTTTTGAAAAATCGTGTTTGTCACCCCCATTTGACCCCCCCTAGGGGGGGGGGGCACAACAAGGACAACCTCCACACCATGGCTGCAGGAGTTTGATTTTGTGTTCCCCCCTTCCCCCCCCCCCCCCCGGCTTTCGCGTCCTAACAAACCAGGCATGTCGCTAAGCGTCGACCGTCGACCCAGTGATTTTGGGTTTCCCCCCCCATAAAAAAGCGTCGACCCAGCGTCGACCCAGTGGACTGGGTTGACGCTTGGTCGAGGCTTGGAGCGTCGACCTAGTGGAACTGGGTTGCCATTCAAGCCTGGACCAAGCGTC
This sequence comes from Rhynchopus euleeides, assembly GCA_963210315.1. Taxonomy (NCBI): domain Eukaryota; phylum Euglenozoa; class Diplonemea; order Diplonemida; family Diplonemidae; genus Rhynchopus; species Rhynchopus euleeides. The sequence continues at coordinate 1,809,001 of OY723267.1, forward strand.
AACCCATTTATTACACTGGGTCGACGCTAACCTAGCGTTGGCCCGGTTACACTGGGTCGACGCTCACCAAGCGTCGACCAAGCGTCAACCCACTTTCACTGGGTCGACGTCGAAGAGAGTATGGTTTTGCAGGAACAGATGCTCACTACCGTGGCCTCCGGCGGCTGGGGGGCTCCGCCCCCCAGACCCCCCTGTGGCGTATGTCTCGTACTCAAGTCATTCGATTCCCATCAGGTCAGGGAATCCACCCACTCCAGTAGCCTCAGGAGGACGCAGCCAACTCACACAGAATCTGTACGCCCACAATGAACAGATGCTCACTACCGTGGCCTCCGGCGGATGGGGGGCTCTGCCCCCCAGACCCCCCATCTCGCGTGCCCGTCTAGTAACCAAGTCCTTGCGCTTTGACGGCCGTGACATATCAGGGGGCAGCGTCGAAATCATGGTCCCGAAAGCCATTTTTTGGTTTCCTCCGGCACCCGACGGCGCGAGCGGGAGAGGAACCACGGAAGGAACCCAGCGCCTCACACCGTGCCCACCTAGTGGTCCACCGATGGGAAAATTCAAAATTTGGCAACACGAGCGCGCGCGAAGCGCGCGCGAGAAAAATTGACCCCTAGTGTTTTCCCCCCTGATCCCCCCCCAAAACAGGAGCGTCAACCCACCAAATCTCCAAAATCGAAAAGTTAGCGACAGGCCTGCTAACAAACAACAAAGTCCCTATCCTTTTTCATCTGGAGTGCAAGTGTACCGTCCTGTGCACCCCCTTTCTCTCTCACCCCACACCCCCCCCCCCCCTCCCCCGAGTGAAGGGTGATCATTCTTGTGCTCCCTTCAATTTCGATTTCACTACCCCCCCCCCTCGCCCACGCCCTTTCCTCTTCTTTCCGCTTCTGGCCAGAGGTATTTTTTGATACCCCCCCCCTCCCATCCCCTCTTTGATTCCCCCCCCATTCATGTTCCTCCAGTCGCCCCCCCCCCCCCTCTTCCCTCCTCCCACCCCCTCCGCGCCACCCGACGAGACTCGTTGCTGTGCTGTGGCGTGTTTGTGGGGATCGGGTTGGGGGGGGGGGTGGGGTGGGGTGGGGTGTGCAGTGGGGTGGGTGAAGTCTGCGAAAACCACAATGGTTGAAAACGCCCTTTTTCTTTTCCAGGGCGGGGGTTCTCTTCAAAAAAAATGCCCGTATCCCTCCGAGTTTCTCTCTCTATCTATCTCTCTAAAAAGTGTTTGACAGCGTGCCTGCTGGCGTGCTGCTCCCTGAAGCAGCCCCACCTGATAGCACCAACCAGAGCAAGACGGTGTGCCTATTTCTCTCCTGATGTGGTTAGTATCTTTTATTTGCGTCCGATAATCCTGTAATTCGAAAATCTCCAATCATCATTCTTTTTTTTGCTATTTTTTTTCTTCATTTTCTCCGGAATGCCATCAGTCGAATCCAGAGCCATGGTTATGTCACTGCTTCGTGCGTGGCAACGGCTCTCCAAAAAGGAAATTCAAAAAAGATTTAAAAAATCGACCCCGCTCTCCCTCTCCCTCTCTCTCTCCCCCTCCCTGCAGGAGGAGTCGGTGAGGCAGATCAAGCCAAGCCTGACCTGGCCTGAGCTTGTGATAGTCGACACCAGAGAGAACAGAATGCAGTCGCGTTAACAGCCCTTTGGCGAGGGCTTGGGACTGGTTGGAGATAGCCGCCCGGTTGGTGGCGGCGGAAGGCCAACATTCACCAGCAAGCCTGGCTTCCCCTCTTTCTGAGAATCAGAAAGGCGAGGGGGGTCGTTGTGGCTTGTTTTATCTTTATTTTTTTGTCAGAATGGCGAGCGCTTTTCGCAGCAAATAAACAATTTTTTTGCAGCCTTCAGCATTGCATCGTGGAGGGGGTGGGGGTGGGGGAGGTATGGCCGTTGCTTGACGAACAAGCAACATCTGCTCGGTTTACGTATTTTTTCCCGGATTCGGCGCACACGTAGAAGCAAAAGTAGAACCTGCTGCGCTAGCCCCACCAAGCAGCCACAGTACGACAGGACGCGCGCAGGCACCGGGCCCCCTCTCCTAAAAAAAATCGGCGCACAAACAACAGCCTTATCTTTTTTGAAACTTTTTTTGTTCATCCCCACACCCCTCCCCCCTCGCTCGTTCCTACCTGTATCCTGTTTTCCTGAATGATTCTGGATGTGCTGAAGTTCATGCGGCTTCTCGAGTGCCAACGGCGACCCCCCCTCCAGCATTGCCTGCTTCAGCTGGGGGGGAGCGATCACCGGTGCAAACTGACGGAGAATTATCGTGACTTCGGCTTCCACGCTAGATAGCGAGCAGTTTAAAAGCGAGTGTACCATGGTTATGCCCACCAGAGCTGGCCATACCTCACACCAGCCTTTGGTCGTCGAAACAACAAGATGTTCATCGTCACCCTCTCAACCTGACTTCCCTGAGGGTGATTCTACCCAGAGAGAAGAGAGGGCCCCCTTTCCAGATTGCACACCATCATTCTGTGCAGATTCTTGGCTGAAAGCCACTCAACGCACCCCGCCCGAGCCTCGGTTATGTCTGGAAAGTATCTCTTCCGTTCATAGCCTCCCAATAATAGCTGGGGGTGGGGGGGGCTGAGAGGTCCACTGGTGCAAATGTCCTCCCTGGGAGGGTCTGAGCAAGTAGAAAGTGGGAAAAAGGCCGTTGTGACTTGTCACAGGGAGTTCCGGGTTTTCTCAGTTCCGAGGGTTGTGCCTCAGGGAAACCAACTGGGAAGGGATTGGGTTTGGGTCACGCAGTCTTTTCTAACAAATCACTGAAAACCTTTTCAGCCCCGAGTGGCTCGTCACTTAACGTCCGTCTGGCCTGTGTGAGAACTGACCAGGAAGTGGACATCCGGAATCACCGGGCTGTCTGGTTGTCGGATGAAAACGAAAGGTGAGAACCGTTGGTTAGGCGGGGAGTCGATCGCTAGGGGGATTCGAGGGTTTGTGAGAGGGACGTACGACGGTCCCCGCTAGCGCAAACAACAACTAAAGAGAAGAATTTCCCCCCTTTTTTTAGTTTTGTATGATGCCCTCAGCCATGCCCCCCCCCCCCCGCGGCGGCACAACCGCTTCCTTTTTTTGTCCATCCCATTTCCACCCCCAAGCCAGCCGCCCCTATTGTACCCCCACTCTGACAGGAGCCCTGTGGAAAGGAGGGCTTTCTGTGGGAAGGGGTGATTGGAGGTAGCTCCGTCACCAAAAACGAAACGGACCCCAACCGGGGGTCACAATCTATGCTGTTGTTGCTACTTGATCCGTGTTCCTGTTCTGCTCAGTTGGAAAAAGAAAATCCGTGTTGTGGAAATCCGTGAAAGAAACCAAAAGCCAGGCTGGATCTGAATCCTGTTCATGGCGCTAAACGATCTGACCCCCTATCCCGCCCCCACACACCCTATTGCCATTGCACGCACCAGGACAACCAAAAGTGTCCCTCTCCCGCGTGTGGCTTTTATCGTGGAACAACAACCACCAATTGTTTGCCCCCACCCCACCCCCACTCTGTTTCCGTTGAAGAACGAGGGGCAGGGTGTGTGAGAGAATTGAGCAAAGCCAACTGTCGGGTGATATTTTGTAGCCAGACTGATCTGGCGGTTTCCTCGAGTGGCACCGTCTCCGCAATGCACGAAAATCAAAAGCACCGCGTTCTGTACTCTCCACCCGCATGCATGCTTGTCACAGTTGTCACTGGGGCGGTTTGCGCGGTAGGAAAAGCAACCAGCAGCCAAACAGCAGCCAAGAGGCATCTGACAGCAAAGCAGTGCCACAGGCCTGTGTATTGGCAGCCGCACGCAATCTTACCGCTTGAGTACCTTGTTCCACAAGGATCGCTTTCACGAGTGCAAGTATCATGTGTGCCGCCAGCTGTGAGCCCGATCCATCCAAGCCATGAACTGGTCTCTCCAACGGGAGTTGATCCCACTTCCTGACAACGTTGCGGCTGCTTCTTGTTTTTTGCGCAGACGAGTTATTGTGTGTGGTGTCACTTCTCGGAAACCGCGCTCTGCATGTGTGTGGAAGCTCCAATCATGATTTACGAGAATTGAAAAAAAAAACGTAGACTTTATTTTTGGTAGAGGTGAGAGGGGCTGCAGCGGCACGATCCCCCTTGGGTGTTCCCTGCACCCCTCCCTCCCTCCCTGCCCTCCGAACCTGCTGCCTGCTGACAAGCGGAGGAAGCTTACCGCTTGCGCCTTCACTTTACGCTTCTGCAGGCCCACCCCCTGTGCCGCAAGATGCTGCTCTCAGCTTTGGGCACCATCTTAGAGTCCCCCCCCCCCGCCCCCCTGACCCCCTTCCTCCAGATGGAAGGCAGCAACACCATCGCTGGTGTGAGATACGGTGAAAAAACCCAATGTTTTTTCGATGCCATATCCACCGCTAACATTTTTTTGGTTGCCGTGGCTTGGCCTACCCTGCAGTAAGGCAACAAGGGAGATCGTTTTATTTTCTACGTGGAAGGGGGGGGGGCATTCACGCTCTGTGTCAAGCTGTGTCAGCGTGTTGCCTGTATTGTGGGGTTTAGACCCTTCTACACTTGGAGAGCGTGGATGTCCCCTAGTCGAGCAGAATTTATTTTGTTCTTATTGTTGTGCGCTCAACGAAAAAAGGCCCTTTATTTTTTTTAGTGTTCGGAGCTGTTATTTTTTTCACAGCTTGCTGGAAAGATTGGGGGTGCTTTTTCGACAACATGAAGGAAATCTAAAAAGAAACGTGCGATCCCATCTCTCTCCCCACCCCACCCCCCTATCCTGCCGAGCAAATCACCGGATCTCGGACACAACCTGCATAATAAGTGAAGGGAGACTATCCTTGCTTCCCTCTACTTCTATTCCACCACCCCTCCATCCCCATTTATGTGTGCTAACCGCACCAGCCTTCCTCGAAGGGGGCTGTCTGCGGAGGGGTCGGGTCTATCGGGGCTTTGTACACTGAGTACAGGTTCTGAAAATCGACATCCAAAACTGCGACAAAAAAACCTTATCTTTTGTGTGTGAGGCACAGTGTTTCCTGCATCGTGGGCTGTGTGTAGGCTGCTCTGCGGGGCAACTGGCGTGTTGTGTTGTATTTCAGCTGTGATGTGGCGGCCCTGCAGTGCCAGTCTGCACACATGAGGGCAGGAGTGTGATTACAGAGCAGGGCTGAGGGGAGAGACACGACACGGGGGGGGGGGTGGCGGAGAGGGGGAGGGTGCCTTCCCAGTATCTTCCTTCTTGCTTCCAGAGTGTTGGCCTTCACCTCTCTGCCCCCGCCCCGGGCCAGTCCGATCCACCCCAACTTCCCCTGGGCCTGCGGTTTATGTGGCGGGGGGGGGGGTGTGTGTGGTTTGGAGTCAGCCTTGTGGCTTGCTTTTCTCTCATAGCCGTACCCATCCCGCCGTGTAAAATCGTGCAAAAAATAACGATCCAACCAGACAGCCTTTTCGCAGCACCTATCTCCGATTAGAAGTTTTGTCAAAGGGCAAACCCACGGGTGATGCAGAAGGATTCATTTACATGCATCTCTGGTCGGGTTCGTCCAGCGGGGAGGTGCGCAGATTGCTGTGTGTGGGGGGATTTGTTTTTGTCTCGAGCATAAAATATCAAACATCGTGGGGTAATCAGGCAGGGAAAAAAAACAACAAATCACAACAAATCACAACCGATCGTCAGCTGATTGAGGGTGTGATATGAGGGTTCTATCCAACAAGGATATCAAGGCGGCACTTTCAAAGTCCTGCCAAGGACAGCGCCACGTGGGTGTGTGCTTCTGATATATGTTATGTCTCACAACCGATCACAACAAATCACAACAAATCACAACTAATCACAACAAATCACTGTGAATCAGCAACCGTGGACCGAGTACAATACGCTCTCTATGGCTGTGGGGGACAAAGGCAGTGCCTGTGCCGCAGGCAGGGAGGTATATATACAAGCCAGAACACATCGAAGACCTGGCTAATGCCACCTACATAGCGCCTGACACCCACCGGATGACGTGGTTGGCAAGCAACATGCATTGCAACCCTCAGATGTGGTGTGTTGGGGCATTTTCTTTTCCAACCTCCCACACAGTGGCACTGTACGGTACCAAACGGTGGCACAAAATTTAGGTACCCCAATTCGGGCACCTGAGGTGCCCGGAATGGTGGAAAAGTGGGGTTCGATGGGTTTCCGGACCGATCTGGGGGGGTTTGGAGGGTTTACGGGGGCTTTGGGGCCTCTGCGCCGGTTTTTTGAAAAATCGTGTTTGTCCACGTAAAAGGGTGGCATTTGACCCCCCCTACCCCCCCCCCCCCCTGCGCAGCGCCGACACTCAAACAAAAAATGTGGTTCATCAGGCCACACACACACACACCGCGCCACGCAGAGGTGCCGGAGGTGACACACGCGGAGACTCTCTCTCCATGATGACAGTTGTGCATATCCCAGAGAGGCGCTCTCGAGGATTATTTTGACATATCTCTCTCTCTCTCAAGTGTGCCAGCTTCCCGCTGGCATTGCTGTGTGCTCACCAGCCGACGCAATAATGCACCAGAGCAAAGAAAAACGGCACGCGGAGAGGGAATACTTTCTCACCGCAGTGCTCGCCTTCCAACACGACAACCTTCCCCTGGGCAGGCCTCTCCGCAGGACTTCCCAGGATCAAAGGGAACCTGGAGCAGTGAATCCTCTCCATGTTCATCCGGCGTAGCCTGCACAACTCCCTCACTGTGCCCGCCCTCGCTCTCGCCGTAGCTTGTTGCGTCTGGCTTGTCTATCCCCCTCACAAGCTCATTGAGCCCATCAGCTTCTTCGGGCATTCATGGACCCTTGCATATTCTCTACATTACATGACGACCCCGCGCTCTCTCTCGCTCTCTCTCGGAAGGGGGTGAACCGGGTGGTGAGTTGCCACCGACAAGCCACGCCATTCGCCCCTTTATGTGCGAAGAACGAGAAATGCCCATGCACCTATCTTTTTCTACTGCCATTTCTGCCCGTCTGAGAAGATACGAGGTTTGAACGATGTTTTATTTTTCATTCGAGGTCCGTTTGTTCTTTGCGCTAACCAGGCTCCTGGTCTCTAGCAAAGAAGACTGTTGGCAGCGCATGTGTTCACCCATGTACCCCACAGGTAACGAACCAGCGCACAAACAAAATGTAATAATGTGTGTCTTGAGAGAATTTCGCCCTATCTCTCTCTCCCGTGGAATGCTACTGTGTAGCGCTGTGGGGATAGCTCAGTTTGTGTGCGTCACAACGCCGCCTTACGGCAGAGGCTGCCAGACGAGAGGTTCAGGCATGCCCTGGGCCTCTGCTGCTGCCGCTGCCCACCGCCCCTTCAGCCTGGAGGGTGGGTGGGTGCCATCTGCCTTCTGTTTCCCTATGATGTCTCACTCGGATGATTATCCAAGGCGAGAATATCTTTTGCAGGAAGAAAAACATCCAAAAAAAGATTAGCCGGCGCGGGGCGCTTGCTCTTATTTCCATTTTTATTTCGCTGCATTGCTTGCATTCTTACTGACCTGCAGCTACACCCGCCAATTTCATGTGCCATCCATCCAACGAAGCAACCATCAAACCAAACTCAAGGAAAGCCAGAGTGAACAAGACTCAGACCTGGGCTGTGGAGCCCTTCTACTTCTTCACAAGCGAGCAAGATCATATTCCAGACAGAGGCATATGGCTTGCGTGGTGTGACGCCGCCGCCACAGGACAACCAGTTGCCTGTCGCACCACGATCGCCACCACCCACCCCCCCCACCCCCACTCCTCATCGCTCCTCAGGTCGCAAAGCGCTGATTCGTACCACCCCCACTCCCCGCCCCCCACCCCCCACCCCCTCACCCCCCTCGCTGTGCACTGTGCCACCATGCCGTTGTAGTGTTGGCCACTCGTGTGATTTTTTTAGTGATTTTTTTTGGACATCTCACCACCCTCAACCCGCAAACCCGGGAGTCTACTTTACTACCCACACACCCGCCCTGCCCTGTCCTGCAGGGGATCTGCGTGCGTAAAGGGGTGGGGGGTGGGGGTGGGGTGTGTGTGTGTGTGTGGGGAGGGCTGGGGCAGAAAAAAATCGCTGTGTGCCACACTGACACAGTTTGACATAGAGTGATCCCCAATCCCGCCGCCACCAACCTACTGCCGCCCCACCTGCCCCTTCCCCCTACCCCCCATTTTTCTCGTTTTTTTTTATTCTGTTTTACCACGCTTTTCGCCCTACCCCACCCCACACCTCCCCATCTCTCTCGTGCCTCTCCTGAGTCCCAAAAGGGATCGATCCCCTCTTTCGCCCTTCTCTCCAATTCTCTTCGAAATGAAACGAAACGAAAATGAAAATGAAAAAAAAAACAATCACATTGTGTTCGCCGGAGATTAGCCTTCAGGTTTGTCGGAGCTGCCAGAAAAGGAAGAAGGGAAAATGATCTGTCCGTTGCGGTGGGATCGATGCCCCTGCTGCGTCGCGTTTTTTGCCCGAATGAGGCAGGGTCGTTTACCTTCGGGGTGGGTCGGGTGGCAAATCCTGTTGGGCTGAGAAGGGTGTTTCACTGCATTTTGCTTTTCCATCATCTTATTCATGTTTTAGCCTCCGGCACGCTTGCCTGTCAACTCGGAACCAGCTTGCAGTGGTTCCAGAGCCCAGACTACTCCTCTTATGCATCAGGACTAGAAATCAAAAAAGCCCGGGTATGCCCTCCAGGATTCGGCCATACTCTGGTGAATACACCTCATCCCGCCTGATTTGAGAAGTTAAGCACCAGCAGGCCTGGATAGTACTGACGTGGGTGACCAGTTGGGAAGTCCGGGTGCTTGAATCCTAAAAGCTGCTGAGCGGCCCGCAGCGAGCGAGAGGATCCACCGAATGGGACATCTGGAGGTGGTTGAACGAGCTCGCCCAAACCCACGATGTCACCACCCACCTCCGCTACATCCCGTCACACGTTGGGGTAGCAGGGAACGAACTCGCTGACAAACAGGCGCAAATCGGTGCCTTCCGGCCGCAGATGGAACCGGTTAGCCTCGCGTCGGCTCGTGTCGTCCTCCGCCGACACATCTACAACGACGCAACGGTGCCCCGCACGGACAGCGTGTACGCGTACCGTTCGGGAATCGGGGAGACGCGACTGCAACGCCCCGACCTCCGCATGGAGGGACTCACCCGCTTAGGGGAAACCACCATCCGCCGACTCCGGGCCGACCACCACCGCCTGGTCTACGACCACGACATCCCGGGCACGGCACAACCACCTTGCCAACCCTGCCTGAAGCATGCGCCGGGCCACCCCCCGCCTGGGGTCTCACTGAAGCACCTCTTCTTCGGCTGCCCCGCGACAGCGTCGACCCGACACCACCTCACAGCCACAAACGTGCACAACCTGCTGTTGCACAACTGCAAGGAGGCGCTGCGCTACCTGGCCGAGGCAGGGGTAACGGAGCACGGCGAGAAGGACTACCTGAACGCGTGAACCAAATAACATCATCAGAGAACAAGGGCTTCGGCCCGACCTCCCAGCACCCCCCCCCCCCCCATCCCAGCCCCACGTCACTTTCCACAGGCCGCCAGGCGCGTCAGCGTCGGCGACCGCCCGCCCCCAGTCTGAGAGGCATCAGCCGAATCTCGGTGGAGGCGGGCACAAAACAAAAGGGAGAGTCGTCACTGTGCATATCAGCACGGTCCCGCCCTCTGTGCCAGACCAACACACCACCAAAGGAAAAGAGGAAGAGGCGACGTAAGGCAATGCCTCCGTGCGGCCAGGAGAACACGAAATAGCGACCCCCTCAACGGGGAATGCTACGAGCACGGCCAAAAATCGTTCAAAATCGTTCAAAGCTCCTCTAGTGCCTCCCGCAGAATACCGCACGCACAAAATCCAGACGTCTCCCCTTTTTTTTGACAGTGTGCGTGGAGCTGCCTTTTGTCCCAGCTCAAGGCTCCTTCCTTCTCCCGCCCACCCCCCACACCCGAATCTTGTTTCCCTGGCCGGAACGCTTCCTTCACCTCTCCTAAAATGTCACCATCCCCCACAATCTTGTCGAGGGAGGTTTTGATGACCAACACTCGGTTGTTTTATTTTTTTGACATTTGTCGACACCACGCATGCTCAGCGCGTATCTCGAGGCCCCGAAATATCTTTTTATGTCACAAACGGTATATCCTGCTGTGGGCATGAGAGGGCACGCCATTGGCTGCATCTTGATCTGCCTGATCGAGAATGTGGGGGAGTATTTTTGGGATGTCAGAATCTCACTTCTGCGCATAGGTGAAGTCTTTGTGGCCTTTCAGGACCTAGTGAAGACCTGAAGTTGCAAGGCACAGATCAACGATCGGGCATGCGCCACTCATCTCCCCCACCCCCCCCCCCCCTCTCTCTCTCCTTCCTCGTCTGAATTCAACAGTCCGTAGGAAATCGCTCGGAGCTGGGTTGTCTCTGAGAAGGAATTTCTTCTCGGTCTGGTATGTTTATGTCGACTTTCGCACAGAAAGTGCATTTCGTTTCGGGGGGGGGATACCGTTCCTATTCATCGGGTGACATGGGGAGGGGCTGTTGTGTCATGCTGTGTGGAAGCTTCAAAACGCATCCATCATAATTCAGGGGTCACAAGCCAAGCGGGCAGGGGCAGGGCTTGGGTGACGTCTTTTTTTGTTTAGTTTCGTGGTGTTGGTTTGACAGCAGGCAGTCTGCCCGAAACGACACCTGGCGCGCATTTTGTTTTATTTTTAACGCATGCATGACCTCCTCGTGGAAGGCGTCGTTATTCAGTTCTGCCACGGCTCTACACACCACCACCCCCTCCGTCACACGAGAGGGTTTCTGAGTGTGTGTGGAAGCGTCTGAACGCAGCAAACAGAAGGTACAAAATCGTCAAAACCGCAGAGGAAGAGAACTGAACCGACGCGTTCCCCATGGAAGGATCACCCATCGCATATCGCGTTCCAACCGCGCTGGCGCTGCCCCACGCACACAGAACTTGAGCATATCACGTGTAGGTGTGTGTGCTCAGCCAGAGCAAACACAGTGGGTGTTGCTTCAGACAGTTTGCTCGTTGCAACTTACGCTCAAACAAAAAGATTAACGTGGGTGTGTGCGCTCCTTTGCAGAACCCGTTGCCTCAAGTTGCTCCGTCATCCCAACCGTCTTTTTGTTTTTACGATGGATGCGGCAGCGAGGCGACTCCAGGCCCCCGCCCACCCCCCCCCCCCCCCCGAACCAATCCCCCGTATGCCGCCCGGTATCTCTGGGCGGCAGTTGCTCTATCACCATGCTGCCCTATCCCTGTGTACGCTCATGGCGGATGGTGGGCGTGGCATGGAATCTTGCCGGGCGAGAGGGGCGATCGGCACTGCCGGTGTGCAGTGCAATGATGCCCGGTCCCTGGCACCCCCCTGGCTCAAGACATCACAGGGTGAGGAAGCATGTCGTCATGATATGCGAGTGCTCGATCCGGGAAGTGCATGCGATTTGTGTTCCCAGGAAGAAGAGCATGAAGAAGACAATTGCCTCTGTCTGATCTGTGTCATGTGTCAGACTGATGTTCGCCGATACCGATGATGTAAGTCCGATCGGTGTGTCGAAGGAAATGATGAATCAAGTGTGTGACAATGGATATCACAGCAACGTGTGTTCTACACTGCGACACTGCGAAGGCTATTCGCGCGTGTGTGTGTTCTAAATTTGGATTGCCTCTTTGGTTTACAGGCGTTGTTTGGTCAAGACATCAGCCCTGTCCCGTTTTATACCGTCAGCAAAACACAACGGCTGTCGCAGCAGCGGCAGTGACCCGGGTCCCCCTCAGGGCCACGATGTTGTGGCTCCACCACTCTAGTCAAAATCGACCGTCGAGACATCACAGAAGGCAAGGGCGCCGCTCTGAACGAAATGAAAAAAACCCGGCGGACACCTCCATGTGATCAGGCGAACAAAACTGCTTCTCAGAAATATCGGGCCCATATCCTACTCACATCGCCTTTTCTGAGCATTTTTTGTTTTGTTTTGTTTTTACCGTTCTTTTTTTTTGCCGTGTGCGCAAGCAAAACACTGCAAAGAGAACCAATGAGGAAAGAAGTCAAGATAATCAACTCCGATTCAGAGAGAGAAAAAAAAACCACGCGCAACCCGCATATAAGTGAGGGCCCACCCCACCTTCCACAACCTATTACTCTATTATTTGTTGACAGAAGTAATCATGTTTGAACACATTCCACCCAAACTCCGACCCCCTTATGCAAAGGGGTACCCATATGATACCGAAAAAATAATGCTGCGATGCGTGTCTTTTGCACGTGGCAGTCATTAGAACGCTACGACAAACAAGGCAGGTCAGGCAACCCCTGCCTGCAAAAAAAATCATCAACACCATGCAACCCCGTTCGGAGATGCACGTTGACGAGACGAAGAAACCGGAGATCAGTGTTTCCTTGAAACTGTGAATGAAAGACATGTGCCACCCCCCACCCACACTACCATACGTGTGTGCTCGCAGTGCATACCTGGAAGAGCTGTGTGCGGCCTACTGTGGGTATGGGGGAGGGGACGAGGGAGAAGTGGCTGGTTTTGTCGGCGACACCACGCACGGCAGGCCCTGCCTGGAAAAAAATTATCTTCCGAGAACAAAGACCTCTGCAGCCCCGCCCCACCCCCACCCCCCGCCACCACCACCACCTTATCTTTTGCCACCGCCAGCAGTGTTCGGCCAGCGATATGACGGCAGTTTGCAACAGCAGTTTATTTCCCCTTCAGCACAAATTACCCTCCAGCCTGGCAGATGGTGCCTGTGCAGGTGCTTTATGCGTGCAAGACTTTTCGTCTCTCATAAGGGGATGCACATCGAAGGAGCGATCACCCCTCTCTGATGCCTTCTTCTCTGATGCTTAGGAGAGCCCCCTCCCCCTTTGGGGCACCAACATGCAATATCCCACAGCACAAATTACCCTCCAGCCGGGCCCACACGTGCCCTGTGCAGGTGCTTTATGCGTGCGAGACCCCATCCCGACCTCCCCCCCTCCCCTCCCCTCTCCACCCCACTCTCCGCCACCACCACCCCCACAGGCACACCTTCCACCCTACACGATGGGGAAGCGTACCGAGCCCCATAACGGGGGTCTCGATGTGCCGGATGCGAAGAGAGGAGCTGTGGGGCCCTCCGGGCCCACGGCGGACTACCTGGGGATGATGCTGAAGTGCCCTGCAGGGGATGTGACAAGGCAGACACCGCTGCAGCGCGCGCGCATCCTCAGCGAGAAGGCGCAGTGCGATGTATACCTCAAGCGGGAGGACACGCAGCTGGGCTTCTCCCAACACCTCCGCACCGCCTACACGCTGGTGGCGGGGCTCACCGCAGAGCAGCGGCGGGGGCATGTGGTTGCCACGGGGATCGGCAACTTCGCCTACACGGTGTGTCTCGCCTGTGCGAGCCTGGGGTTGAAGGACTTGAGCCTCACCCTGGTTCTCCCGTCCACAGCGTCTCCTCTGCAGTTCGAACAGCTGGCGCAGTTCAGAGAAGGGTCGGATATTGCCATCGATGTCATCACGGATGGGGTCAGCCAGACGCACTCCCATGCGAAGGCACTGCAGATTGTCTCAGAGCTGGAATCAGCCAAGGGGTCTGGCGTGGTCACCCTTCTTCAGAACACCAAAGGCGATGCGGTGATCGGTGCCAGCGGTTCCATCGCGGTTGAGCTGTTCCGCGAGCTGCCCCAAGAGGCAGATATTGTGTACGTCGGGGTGGGTTCGGGGAGCCTTGCGGCTGCCCTGGCGGAGTACGCAGCGACTATCCACCCCGACACGACCATCGTTGCGGTGGAGGCGGAGGGGAACTGCGCCATGTCGCAGAGCATCGCGAAGGGGGAGCTTGTGCAGATCACCGGGCCACTCAACACGTTTGCAGAGGGCACAGCTGTGGACGAGCCGAACCCGCAGGCTTTTGGAATTCTGAAGAAGAGGCATGCTGAAGGGACTGTCGTCTTCATGACTGTCAGCAACGACGATTTGTGCGCGTCGATCAAATCCCTTTTCCTCGACACGCGGGCCATCCTCGAGCCTTCCGGTGTGCTTGCTGTTGCCGGCGTGAAGAGCCATGCGTTGGACGGGCGGCTGAAAGACAAAACCGTCGCTGCGGTTGTCGGGTCTGCCAACATGGAGTTCACATCCCTGCGGTGTATCGCCGAGAGGAGCGAGGAGAACGAGCTCCTGGTGACGGTCAACCTGCCGGAGGAGATCGGGGCCTTCCGCAGGATGTACAGCAATGTGTACCCGCTTGCTGTGACGGAGTTCAGCTACCGCTACAACGCAGGGGGTGGAGCGGTGGTGTTTATGTCATTCCAGATCCCGGACAAGCGGACAGGCGAGGCTGTTGTGCAGAAGCTCAACTCGGAGGGTTTCCCCTGCACGAGCCTGCACGACAATGAGATGGCGAAGGCGCATGCGAGGTATCTCGTGGGAGGGCGTGGGGCGCCTCCGGATGAGCGGCTGTTCCGCTTCCAGTTCCCCGAAAATATGGATGCGCTGCTGCACTTCCTCTCGTCACTGCCTCCCTTCGCCAACATCACTCTCTTCCACTACCGGAATCACGGCGCTGATTACGGGAAGGTGTTGGTTGGGTTCGATATCCCCACCGAGAGCGAGATCCAGTTCCAAACATTCCTCGCAACGGTCTCATATGATTACACTGACGAGACATCTAACCCTGTCTACAGGCTGTTCCTGCGTTGATCATCGCGCTTGATCTTTACTTTCTCCTTGACTCTTTCCACACCCCCTCTCCCCCCCCCCCTCTCCCGCCGGGAATGTTAAAAAGATAACCGAAATCCCGAAAATTAGAAGCACCCTGCCTCATCCGATTCCACAAGGCGAATGAAGAAGAGAATGATATAAAACATGGGGGCGATGGCGGGTGTGGGTGGGTGGGTGGAGGAAAGCAGCCGCGAATGCTGTCGGGGGGTGGAAGCTGTCGACACCCCTTTCCCTGTGTGTGTGCAGCCTTTCTTGTTGTGGGGGGGGCGGGGAGGAGGGGGGAGGGTATATCTCTTGAGAAAGGATTCTCCTTCTGTCTCCCGCACCCACCCACCCACCTCATCGCCTCGCAACACAAACTCGCCCTCCCGCGCAACTGGAAATTCAATGGCGCGGAGGGAAGCTGCATCCCTCTATTGAACGTCTGGCCCAGCCTGGATGGATCACCAGCCAAGAATGTGGCGCCGCAGGCGGGGCAAGGGGTGGGTGGGTGGGGTAAACCGCCACCCTTTTCCCCCCGGCCTGTGTGTTGCCTGTCCTTCTGCTGCGTTGTAACAAAGGCCACTGGCAGCCCCCGTGCCAAAGAACAGGCAAAAACAAAACGTTCCCCCCGCCCCCCCCCCCCCCCCCCATTTGGTTTCCTCGCTGCTCTTTGCAGGGACCAAAAAAGAAATCTGGCTCCCCCCCTTCCACATCCACCCACGACAGGCCTTTACTTTGTGTAATCACAGCAACATAACTCTGTTCAATTCTGCTGTTCCCCTCATACACACCCACCCCCTCCTCCTTGCATACCACATATTTTTTTGTCTCCTTCTTACCTGCCGTTTACCTGCTATCCTTGGATATTCCTTGACACTTCTTCTCCAGAGTGGTGCAACACATACACGACACCACACCTCCAGTTTGGCTGTGTATGCCAGTGTATTTCCAGTCTGTGTGAGAAGGGGGTGGAGGATGCAGGCAAGCCTGCCCGAAGGATGTTTGCTCTCTCGCACAGAGCTATCTCAGCCTGGTGATGAGGCCATGCCTTTTCTATAGGCGCTGTATGCCATTTTGTCCCTCCCCCCCCCACCCTTGCGTCTGTTCTCCGTAGGGGGAGGGCTTGCCGCCTGCCTGTCCGCCTTCGGTGCTCTTTTTTTTCATCCACACCACGACAAGTATTGTATCATTACCCTTGACCAGCCCTTTCAAAGAAGGCCACGGGGTGCTGCCTTCCCCCGCCACCCCCTAACCCCCCCCCCCCCCAGGGGTGTAAATAAGGCCGACTCCCGACTCGCGCCGGATTTTTTGGGATTGGGAGGGTTGCCTTGCTTCCCTTAGGGAATGTGCGGTATTAGGCACCCCATGGCCAAAATGACCCCACTGCGATCCGCACAGACTCCAAATATTCAAAAGAAAGGGTTTTTGGAACACCCGAGGAGGGGGGGTCCCGCTGGGTGGGACATGGTGTGTGCCTCCCAGTCATCTTCTTCATTACCGGTCTCTGAACTGGGGTGAGTTCATTGCCAAACCACTGCTGTGAATACGGCGCCCCTTTCCCGCCCCTTTTGCCAGATCCTGGCAGCTCCCAAGAAGAGTTGTGTTCCGCCCCCATCAGGTGGTTGAGCATACCGCAGCGCACACGTGCACACCCACACACACTCCACACAGATGCGTCACACATGTGACGCAACTGTTGCGACACAAAACATGCCTCAGGTAGAGGCAGTAGTGTTTGACTCACAGCCAACATAGCTCTCAGTGGGGCCGTGGATGGTGTGGATGCATCCATGCATGCATCCACGGCATCCAGGGATGCCCGAAAATGTCAAAAAATGGATTTTCGATTTGGCATACAGGCATTCATCCACTGCAGGCAGGCCTGCATGCAGGGCTTCGGAGCTCCAGGCTGTGTGTGGATGCATCCACAAAATTTGTGGATGCATGCGCTGCATGCACGGGAAATACTGAGAGCTATGCAGCCAAATACTGCTGCCGTGAGTGAGGTGCTCGCAGCGTGTGGGGCGCTGCGGGCGAAGTGGGGGGTTGGCTGGGACAGCCAACATGGCGCTGTGCGTCGCGTGCTTCTTCGCGGACCACCTCGCACGCGGGAAGACCCCGCAAGCGCCGAGTCAGTCCGCCCTGACCGAATGGTGGGCGACTGCTGGAGGGTCCATGGGACTCTCCACGGCAGAGGTGGCCGTACTACAGGATGCGTGCAGGATTGAGTAGGGTTTGAGACCGCCCGTCCCCCCCAGCCCCCCACCCCAGGTACCTTAGGTGACTGTAAATAACCGACTCCCGACTCCTGACCCCCAAACCTTATTTACAGCCCTGCCCCCCCCCCTTTTCTCACCGAGTCGAGGAGGTTTTGATGAGACAGGCTTTGATCAGCAGCGAATCCCCCCCCCCCCCCCCCCCGTAACGGTTTCCCGGTGTGCCTCAGGTGCCCACCCAACCCAGCCGCATGAGGTAGGGTTTTTTGAGCTCGGGCCGACACGCATTTATTTTTTGCCTCAGTTTTCCCCACCCCCCTCCTCCCCCCCGCTCCCCCCCCCACCAACACAAGTGTCCCACAGCACTGTGTCTGCAGGATCGGAGCATCGCGATAGACCCCCCCCTGAGGATTGACAGAACGACTCCTTCGAAGGCCGGGCAGCTGCTCCCCATTCCCTCCCCTCCCACACCCCCATCCCCCCCGCCTGTTGTTAGCTTCAGCCGTTGCCGGACTAACTCCTTATCTCCTTGTTGGTGCATTCACCCCCCCTCTCTCATCTCTAGGCTTGGTGCTGTTCGGCTTGCCTTGTGGGTTTATCGGCATGTCTGACTATGACAGCAAGCCGTTCCGCGAGTTCGAGCAGCAGTTCCAGCGATACACAGAGGGCAACCTCCGCACCGATGCAGCCACCGGATCCGACGCCCCGTGCTACCTGGAGGATCGGAAGGAGACAGACGAGACGTTCGCCTCGAAGGTTGCCGAGCTGCACCGCCTCCTGGGCAGCGCACGGCACTGCGTGGTCTACACCGGGGCGGGGATCAGCACCTCCTGCGGGCTCCCCGACTACAGGGGGCCCTCCGGGCTGTGGACCCACATGGCAGCCCACCCTGACGACCGCAAAAACCCTGGGGCGGTCCTCAAGTCCTTTGATGATAGTGCCGGTGTGGCGGAGCCCAGTGCTGCCCATAGGTGGATCGCACGGCAGGTCGCGCAGGGCTCTGTGAAGCATGTGATGTCGACAAACGTCGACAACTTGCATGTCCGCAGCGGGCTGCGCAGGAGGATGCGCCACGGCGAGGGTGCGGATGACGGTGTCACACTCTCCGAGCTGCACGGCAACTCCTTCATATCGGAGTGCCCTGCGTGCGGCGTGTTTGCCCCACTCGCAGAGTGCGTGCCTCACGCCAAGGAGGGTGCCGACCACGCCATCGAGGGTGTGAGCTGCGAGGCATGCGGCGGGGCTGTGCGTGACATCGTCGTCGGGTTTCACAGCACCGTGGAGGACGCGCCTTCGATGGAGGCGGAGTACGACACTGCGTGGGTGCAGTGCATCAAGGCTGACGTGATGCTGGTGTTCGGCAGCTCCCTCTCCGTCCCCACGGCGTGTGACCTGGTGGACGAGGCTGTGGAGAACAACGGGTGCCGGGTGGTGATCGTCAACAGGCAGGCGACGCCGAAAGACCCCCTCGCATCCCTCGTCATCCATGCCGACTGCGACAGTGTCATCGAGGCATTGGATGCTGCCGACCAGCAGCAGTCTGCGTAGGCCCGGGTGTGTTGTGTTAACGAGTGACACACGACACTCACACTGCCCGATGCACTCTACCTCTGCCCTCTTGTGGCAGAAGATCATCTCATCATGCCACATCCGTTTGGGGTAGGGTCGGGGGCTTCGCTTTTTCTGCTGATCTTTTTTGTCTTGTTGGTGTTGTGCCAGCAACGCAAATAAAATTTTGGAGTTGTGCTAACAACGCAGGAAAACTTTGCTATGCAGATCATGCAGGACACGCCACACCCGGCAGCAGGCGTGTGGGGTGTTCTCGCGACCGACGAATACCCGCTGGTTCTTCTCTCCCCTTTTCTGATTGCAGACACAAACTTTCACCCCCAGGAAACTGCTGTGCGGTGCAGTTCATGCAGGGCACACACCACACCGCGCATCAGGCGCGTGTGGGGTGGGGGGGGGGGGGAGGTGGGGGTATTTCTCGTGATCGGCGAATGCCTCCTGTGGTTCTTCCCCCCTTTCTGATGACACAGCCGCACCAGCTTTCACTTATCTTGTTCCCCCCTGCCCTCTCCCCCTGTGTCCCCCGGCAGTGCGCACAATCAGCCGAAAACAGACCTATTCCTGTCAGGCGTTGAGCGGCTGCTGCTCACCCAAACCCCCTCGCAGCTAGCCAAAAAGAGGAAGGGTTTGTGTGAGTCTATTGGGTGGCCCCTCCCCACCTCCCCACGGCCTAGCATACCACCGTGATGTGCCTCGACCCCCCTCCCCAGCTGTGACGTCCTCGTCCCCCAGATGTCTCATCAAGGGGTGGAGTGGAGAAGGCCCCATGCCCCACCACCAGGGATTCAGCGCGCCTGTCCCTCTTCCCTATCCCCCCTCCCAACCCCCGGCGCCCTCCACCACAGCAAACCTGCATGACAAGCGAAGGGGTGTCTCAAATCCGTGCTTCCGTTTCCCCCCCCCCCCCCTGCACTCTCTGCTCTCTCTATTTTTGTGTTCCCTTCTACTTCTATTTCACTACTCCCCCCTGCATTCTCTGCTTTTACACGCCACGCAGAACCACACCACATGACACCACACACAGCCACACCGCCATCCGTGCTTCACAGGATAGGGGGGGGGGGGGGGGGCACTTTGCCCAAGGAAGAAGGCACTCCCACCACCACCCCACACCACCCCCACCATGTCGTCGGATCTGCTGGACCCCGTAGCAGCGTGCGCGTCGGATGACACCACGACTGCGTTGGAAGCCGCTTCGGACACCTCTGACACCGCCATCGATACTGCCCTGGGGGACTGCACCGAGGAGCAGCGGGCACGCTTCATCAAGATCCTGCAGGGGGTGCTGTTTGTGGACCTCCTCGGGGTGGCCCTCGTCCTCCCCATGATGTACCAATATGCAACTGCACTGGGGGCAGACGCCAAGGCATACGGCTGGATCGGGTTCATCTACAGCGCAGCGCAGCTCGCCGGCTCCCCCTTCATGGGATGGGTCATCAACAACTACGGCAGCAGGACAGCCCTCGTTGTGAACTACACCGGGGCTGCTGTGTCGTACATCGGGGCTGCCTTTGCGCCCTCCTTCCTCTTCCTCTGCCTGATGCGCATCCCTGTGGGCCTGGTGAAGAAAAGCATGACTATCTCCTACACGTTTGCCGCGAAGCTGACCCACGGCAGCAAGCGGAGCATCGCGATGGGCGAGATGAAGAGCATCGTCTCCCTCGCCTTCGTCGTGGGCCCCTTGATGGGGGGCTATCTCGCCGAGTTCGACACGAGGCTCCCCGCTGTGGTGAGCGCGACGCTCTACGCAGTTGCCTCGGGCGTGGTGCTGACCTCGCTCCCATCCCTGCCGATCCACAACACCCCGCACCCAGCTGGGGAGGTTCACAGCGCGAAGCCAAAGCCGAAGCCGATTTGGAGGAAAGTCTTCTTCCCGTCGTCTTCCGGGGCGAAGCCCTCCGAGGGGGAGAGTGATGGGGGTGGCAGTGGCGCAGAGGAGGCGGCGGCCACGTTGAGCCTGCTGCGTGTGCTGCTGGTGGCGGGGCTGTTCATGGAGCTTGCGGAGAAGCTTAACAGGGGGGCACTCCCCATCATCATCAAGGATGGGCTGCACATGGGGGCGACGTCGACAGGGTTGATGTGGAGTCTCAACGCAGGGGCAAACACGCTGACAGGTGGTGTCGGGATGCGGTTTCTCAAGAAGGTGTCTGATGACCATCAGATAGTGTCGCGCGCCATCGTGGTGGCGGCCGTGTCTCTGCCCGTGTGGTGTGCCTTCCCCTCCTTCGCCTCGTTTGTCTCAATGTTCCTCTGCTATGTGTCTGCGGCGTTCGTCGCGGAGACGTGTCTGATGAGCATCCTGACGCACGAGGTTCCCCACGACCAGGTTCCCTCTGTTCTGTTCACCGTCGAGACGATGAACTCTATTCTCGGGTTGATTGCGCCGATTGCCTCGGGGTATCTCAGTGCGGCCAGTCCGTACTATACAGCGCTCGTCGGGACAGCGTGTTACGTTATGGCAGGTCTTGTTATCACAAGACTCCCCGCAAGTCCTCTGCACCAGAAGCAGGAGTAGGCAGGAACAAATTTTCCTCAGCACCTCAGCTCCGCAAAGAAAGAGGTTCCAGAGTTGGGGCCACTGCCCTGGGCTATTTCGTTAATGCCAGGACCGCAGTGGGTTCCAACGTATGTATTCTAAGATGGGGTTTTGAAATAATGAACAGTGATAATAAGTTGGCCACAGATCACTGTTACATTCACCCTTTTCTCTGAGTAGATTTGCCATCGGAGGGGGGGTTGGTAGGGTGTGGGTGGGTGAATGTGTGTATGCTGGCAATGGAGATATCATCAAACAGCAGCTTGCTCGATATGCTCTCCCGCCACAATAAAAAAGATCCATGCGTGTGGGGGGCCTTCACTCTGTGTCAAAGTGTGCCAGGGTTTGCAGCCTATATTGTTAGGCAGCTCACTTGTGTGCACTTTAGAGCGAAGCCCCCCCGAGGGGGATTGTTGAGATCGCATTTTCAATTTTCTCCCCCCCCCCCCCCCCTGCGTCTTGCCATCCCTTGTGTAGGATTGCCTGATACACAGCCGTGACGTGATTTGCCGTCGCCCTTCCTAATCAGTGCCCGCGTGCCTCTCAACCATTTCGAAATGTGTGGTTCTCGGGGGGCGCTCCTCTGCCTGTGGCATAGCGCCCCCACTCACCCCCCCCCCCCCCCCACTCCCTTGTGTGCTGCGCTGCCGCACAACAAACAGTGACCCACGTGGTACACCGCTTTTCTCCAGGGTCTGCTTGCGTCTTTCTCTGCAACAGATCTGTGACTTGCTGGTCTACTGATATGACGTGCCCCCCGCCCCTCCCTTAGACAGCCCCACTGCAGCCAAGAAGTTACCTGGGAGCAACGCCGCATCTTCTCTCGCCCAGCAAGACCCCCCCCCCACGCCCCCACCCCTTTTGCCTTCACTCTCGGCAATCAAGGGAAGCCGGTTCTCTCTTTCTCTCTCTCTCTGCACCACACCTTTCTTCGACCCCCCCCCCCTCCGCGTCTGTAAAGGGGTGGTGTACCTAGTTCCGACCCTGGGTCACATCTCGGGGTGTGTGTTCTTTTGCAGGAGGTGTCTGCCTACCTCACACAGCAGTGCCAGTCTGGATGCACCTTTTGTTGTCGGAGAAAACTGCCGGGACGGAGTGTCCCTCCACATGCCGAGGTGGGATCCCAAGCAGCCCCCGCACAGGTTTCCCCGTTCCCATCCCCCCTCACACCCCACCCCACCCCACCCCGCCCCGCCACCGCCCACCGGCACCTCTGATTCCCATTCGGGTGGGGCATTGAGCAGACTGTTTCACCACCCCAGCTTACCCCACCCCCACCCTTGCCTACAGGAGGGTGGCGTGCCCACACGCAACACACACACGCATACAACCCTATCCCTTACCCCCTCCCCTTCTCCACGCACACAACACACCCGCAAGGGTGCGCCACCGCCGCCCACACCCCTCCCCCTGCCGGGGGGGCGCAGGGGTGAGGGGTCGGGGGTGTGCCGGGCGATGGATACGCCGCTGTCGTTCGACCTCACCGGCGGGGGGGACCGGGAGGGGTTTGGGAACCAGGCGGTGCTGGGGGCGCTGAACAGCCTGCAGCAGAAGATCAAGCGGCTGGAGCAGGAGCGGGACTATTACATCGATGCGGCGCAGAAGGGGCGGCAGCATGTGGAGGCCTTCAAGCTCGAGTCGGAGCAGCTCAGGGCGCAGGAGCGCCGCGAGCAGGAGGAGCGTATGAGGCTCCGTGAGGAGGAGATGAGAAGGGCAAAGGAGGACCGCCCCCGAATGGAGCTCGAGCTGCAGCACGTGCATGACAAGGCGCTGCATACAGAGCGCCTGCTGGACGCAGAGCGGAAGGACTTCCAGCACCGCCTGAAGGAGGTTGGGACGGAGCGGGATGAGTGCAAGGCCCAGGCGGTCAGCCTGAAGGCGCGTGTGGCACAGCTGGAGGCGCAGCTCGAAGCGGAGCTGAAGCTGAAGGATGTCGCTGTGGAGGAGCGTGACAGGGCAAAGGCGTCTGCCGCAGAGCTGGTTGCTTTCAACGAGATCCTGTTTGCAAGGATTCAGGAGCATGAGGGGGGTGGTGGTGGGGGAGGAGGAGGAGGAGGTGGTGGTGGTGGTTCGGCTGCGCCAGCCCCGGTGCCTGTGAGGCAGAGTGCTGTAACGGCCTCGCATACGCGCCGTTCGGTTGTGCGTTCTTCTTCGCACTGTCGGCGTAGTGCCAGGTCTAGCTCTGCAGGTATGTCCTGTGCAACCCGTGTGGCTGTGGTGGTGTTGCAGTGGGGCGGGGTGGGGGCTGAGGAGGGGTTTTGGCTTCATGCGGCGAGTGTTTTGTGTATTTTCCGGCACCGCACTCCACCCCTCCTGCAGGCGGGCACGAACGGCACACCATCAGCAGCCAGAAGCGGCGGGTCAGTCCCCGCCGGTCTCACACGCCGCTCGTCAACAACTACACCTCGTCCAGCCCAACGCAGCAACAGCAGCAGCAGCAGACCACCCAGGCAGGCGTTCTCAGTCTGCATGAGAAGCTGAAGCGGATACACCGCGGGGACATCCCGTTCCTTCCTGCGGGGCGCACGGCTGGGGGTGCGACGTTCAACCAGATGGGGCGCGTGCAGAACAACCTGGACGTCAGCATGCGGGTATGCCTTGCCGGCCATGACAGTGTCGGATGTTGGTCAGGAACATCAACAACGCCTTGTCGATAACTTTAAAACGTCGTGGCTTTTTCATTTGTTTCGAGCTACTGAGTTGGCCGTTCTATTCCATATCAAAGCCAGCGTGCTGTGTGCTTGCAACACCCCAACACCCACCTTCCACTACCCAGCAGGAGTCACGCCACAGCGGCAGTGCCCGCAGGACAGTGCGTGTTGAGCACAACGCTGCGCTTGAGGATGTCTACTTGAAGTTCGTCCAGGAATACGACGAACTCAATCGGCGATATCGCGAGGAGATCGAACGCCTCCGCTCCGGCGGGGACGTGGGGGTGCGTGCGGTGGAACGCATGCGGCAGCTGTCTGAAGAGATGCAGGCCAAGGCGGAGGACCTGCGGACACTGCAGGACCACGACGCACAGATGCAGCAGGAGCTCACAGAGGCTGCCCGCCCGCCCTATGTGCGTGGCATGGACAAGCGGGTCAAGACCCTCGAGCTGTTCGAAGAGGTATGGCGGGTCTGGTCATCTGGGGTGTGCCTGGCCAGCAGCACGCACAGCTCATGCATGTTGCAGGGAAACCGAGCCCCTGTAGCTGCAGTCCCCTGTGGCGGGGTTCGGGATTCTGGAGGAGTGTGTCGTTCCGCTTTGCAGAGCTTGGGCTGCCACCATGCCTTTCTCACGCATGGCCCAACCACCGGCCGAATCAATCAATACCCACTCACACACACAGATGAAGCGCATTCACTCGAAAGTCGTCTGAGGGCATCCTTCCCTGCCGTGCGCTGTGGGGGTGCGGGTGAGGGTGAGGGGTGTTTTGCCACGCCATTTCATTTCCATCCCATGCGCCTGGCAAACGCGGAGAGCGGCGGTTCCCGCTTCTTGTTCGCCCCCTCTTCAAATCCCAGCCCGGATACGGTCCTGCTGAGGCTTCGGGCCGTCTGTGTCTCCTCCCCCGCTTCAGCATTTCAGTCACCCCCCAACTGCATCGCCCTCGCCCCAGACTGGTGTTGCCCCCCACCCCTTTCCCGAGTAGAAGATCCACACATCTTGTAGATACCGGTTTATTTTTGGTTTTGTTTGTGCCCCTCCGATCACGCCACTCCCCTCCCCCCCCACCCACGCACGCGAGCCTTCCTTCTTTTTGTAGTATTGTACGGAAGGTTAACGAAAGGGGCCCAGTCACATAGAAAAAGCGGCCAGTTATGGCAGCCAGTTCGAACCCCCCCCCCCCCGCATCCTTTTGTAGTATTGTAGAACGCCACGCGGGCTCTGCCTCAGCGAGCTTGCTTGTCTGAGCTGAATATGTCGGTGAGGGTGTGTGTGGCAGGTCGGCCATCAAACACAGCACACCCGCCCTTGGTGTTGGGTGGCGGAAGTCAAAAATAAAGACACTGATCTGCTCTGATGCGCAATAACGAAATCCTGACCCCTTTTGATGGACTGTTCTTTTTAGGGTCTCAAGAAAGGCAAAAGCCATGATGCCAGACGAGGAAAGACCATCTGTATGAGGGCTTTACCATGTGTTCCTTTATTTGTTTGGCAAAATATGGTGTCACTCACTTGCCACTTCGGCACTTTGTAAAGTTACGCCAACTTGTAAAGTGGCCTGACAAAAGTACGCCTGTGCCACATGGCTCGCCAGTGTTGCTAGTCACAGATGGGGGATGCTCGAAGCAGCAAATGCGCAAACCAAAACAAAATACCCGCCCCCCCCCGCCCCCTGCTAGAAACCGCGAAGCACAGCAGTTGCAACATCGCCGTGTCACGTCTGCTGCCTGCCCCAGCCCCCCATACCCCCCCCCCTCCTGCAGATCGAGTGAAGGGAGGGACATCCCTTTCGTTTTTCTTCATTTTCTTCGACCCACACTCACCCCCGCAACACACTACCCTGCCGTGGTTCAACTGTTTATTAACGATTCTGCACGGCGGCCCAACCACCAGGCCATTGCCAGGCAACTACTACACCCTCCCATTGTGCACAGATCCACCCTGTCCAGCATACCCGGTACATCCCACCCCACCCCACCCCACCCCACCCACCAGGCTGCCCATGGATGACTGGGCAGGACTACACAACCCCCACACAGCATGGCACCCCTGCGGGTGTCAGCTACGGCATGGTGGTGGATAAGCTGATGACGGAGCAACACTCACAGCGCCACCTGGTGCAGGGCCTGGAGCGGCAGTATCGGGGCGGCATGGACATGCTCCACGGCCTGATGGGGCTGGGCGCCGCAGAGGGCAGCGAGCGAGCCCCCATCATCCGCTCCGAGGCCCGCGAGCGCAACAGCATCTGGACCCTCTCGCTGGCATACCCGCGCCGCCGCCGCCCCCACCGCAGGCCCAGCCTGTCCCCCCCAAGGCCTGGGCAGCCGGTAAACACCAAATTCTGCAGGTCACACCGCGTCGCCTCCGTCTCGCCCGAGGCCTACCCTCCTGCATCCCTGCAGGCATCCCCTATGCCACGCGCCCACATGCAGGAGCTGTACGTCATGTCACGCGACGAGCGCCTGTCACGCAACGCGCTCATCGCAGCGGAGCGTGTTGATCACGACGTGCTTCTCAGCCGTGCCGTGGGAGAGCGGCGCAGGCTCTCCTCAGCAAGGCGCGCCTTCCAAAACACCGCGACACGGAGGGGCGGCTGCCCCTCCACACACGGGGAGGAGGGGGGGTACCCCCCGCACCACCCGGGGGTCTCGGTGCACAGCGGGGTGCGGGTCAACCCCAACGCGGTCTCCTCACGACTCTACTCCGCGAAGCTGCGCAACTCGCGCACCCGCAGCCGGAGCGCGGAGCCACCGCAGCTGATGATGCGGCCCGCCTCCCCGCCACACCACCCCCACCACCAGGCTCGCCTCTCCCCTGCACGCCCACGCGGCGCGGCGGCGGCGGCGGCGGCGGAGCCGCCGCGGGTCAGCCCTCCGCCCCCCGATGATCGTGGCGTCTCGCCTACCCGGGACCCGCGCAGCGGCAGCGGCGGCGCCGCCGCCGCCTTGTCGCGCTACTCCGCAACCCCGGCTGGAGTGGGGGGGGTGCCGCACCCAGCGGCGGCCCTCCCGGCCTATCTTGTTGGGAGTGGAGGTGTGGGTGTGGGGGTGGGTGTGGGGACTCCTGCCTACCGCCACCACCAGCAGAACCCCCACGCCGCTGCCGCCCCGGCGCAG
Organism: Rhynchopus euleeides; assembly: GCA_963210315.1. NCBI lineage: Eukaryota > Euglenozoa > Diplonemea > Diplonemida > Diplonemidae > Rhynchopus > Rhynchopus euleeides. The sequence continues at coordinate 1,835,780 of OY723267.1, forward strand.
TCGCCCTTCCCTGCTGTCTCGCCGGAGAGGGCGTCGCCCGTGGCGCGGAGGGTGCTCTACTTCAGCAGCGGCAGCAGCTCTGTGGCGCAGCAGCAGCAGCACCGCCGGACCCCTCCTGGCACCCCCCCGGCGTGGGGCGGTGCGCTGCGGAGCAGGAGCCTGCCTGCCACATTCTCTGCTGGGCAGTCAGGGGGTGGTGGCGGGGTGTACCGTGCCACGCAGGTGCCTGGGTTGCAGCAGCAGCAGCAGCCGCCTTCGGCAGCATCAGGGGGCGCTCCGCGCCCGTTGGTGGAGGGTGGTGGTGGTGGCGGCGGCAGTGCGGTGCGTCGTGTGTCGCCGTCCCCCCCAGCCAGGCCGGCGAGGAGCCCGGTGATGCGTGCCACGCGCCACCGCAGCCCGGAGCCTCCGCTGCTGCCCCCCAGGGGGTCTTCCTTGGGTGGTGGGGGTGTGGTGGTGCCGGCGGCGCGTGGCAGGTCGCCCCCGCGGCCCACTGGCGGGCGGACATCAGGCCCCCCTGCCCCATACACCCCCCACACCACCCACTCCCCCCACGAGGGTGTGGGCGGGGTGCCGTGGGGGTACCGTGCCTGCCCCCCGCAGCCCCGCGAGGGGCAGGTGCCTGCGTCCCCGCCTCCGCCCTTGCAGCCCGGGGGGCGTGTGGCGGCAGGGGTGACACCCTCGCCGGAGGGGTGGCAGCCGGGGCGGTTCGGTGGGTCGGTGTCGTCTTGCTCGGGGTCCCGTGGCGGCGGCGGCGGCGGGCGGTGGGGAGGTCTCGAATCCGAGGGGTCTTCCCCAGCAGGGCCTGCTGCTGTGAGGCGTGTGGAGGGTGGTGGCTATGTCGGGGAGGAGGTGGAGGTGGAGGTGGAGGAGGAGAGGGGCATCGGCAGCGCGTATGCCATGGAGATGGAGATGGAGGCGGGGCGGTGTGCGCTCGGGCGTGCCATGGTGGCGGCAGGCGAGCAGGAGGTATGGTGGGAGGTTGTGCTTTTGTGTGCGGGGGGGGTGGAGAGGTGGGGGGGGGGGGGTGATCCGGTTCTGTCGGAGTTTCTCCTGACGTTGGAGCCTTGGTTTCTGTTTTGTCAGTTCTGCGGGGGGGGGGGGGCTGGATGCGAGGGGGAGATCTATTCTATATCCATACATCCTATCCTCTCACACACCACCCCCCCCCCCCCAACAGGCTCGCGCCTCCGTTGCGCAGGATGAGGCGGATGCACGCTGCGACGTCGCATCTTTCATGGCACGCCACGCGCAGCGCGCCACCACCCACACCCCTTTCCCCACCGCCTCCGTTGCGGCGCTGCAGGACTCCCTCATATCGGAGGCGCCGTCATATGGCTACTTCACTCCGTCGGAGGGCACCATCAGCAGGCTGGCTTCCAAGGAGGTCGCGGATCTGGCTGTGCCACGCAGCTGCCCTGGCGCTGAGGTGGCGCCGCCTGCTGCTGGAGGCGATGGGTGTGCCGCTGTGCCTCAGGCAGGTGCAGCAGGTCAGGCGGTGGGTGAGGAGGCAGTGGGTGATCAGCAGCAGCAGCAGCTGGGTGGTGTGGAGGGCGAGGGGGCAGCAGAGTCAGCAGAGGCAAGCTGTGCTGCAGCGGACCTGCCCGAGCCCTCCTGCGGGCCCGTCGAGGGTGTGGATGTGGAGTGCCGTGGCAGGGGTGTGGCTGGGCAGGAGACCCGTAGTTTCGGCGCGGCGTGTGCGGTGGGGAGCCTGTGTGTGTTCTTCCTTACGTCGCTCTGTGCGGCGGCCATGTATACGGTGTCGCCCGATGCCTGGCCTGCAGAGCTCAGCCTCGACTCCGTGAGCCTCCCCGATGGATTCACCTCCCTTATCCCCAGCGGCTTCCCGGAATTCCCCGCCTCGGTTTCGGAATGGTTTGCGGGGAATGTCGCCCCGCTCCTCCCTGAGTCGTACGCAGCGGTAGCTCATCCCGATGAGCTGTGAGGTTGGGGTGGTGGCTGGGAGCGCATCGGGCAGAACGATTTGCCGATGCCAGTTTTGTTTACGCGAACCCTGCGCAGTTTATGAATGCCACACACAGCCTTTACTGCCGTGGCATGACACTGGTTACCGGTTGCAGCAAGAAGAGTATCGGGGGGGGGTTTTTTTTCGGTCGAAAAGTGTAGAAAACCAAAGGCCCCTACCAAGGTAGGTGTCACACTGACACACGTTTTGACACAGAGCGAATGCCCCCGTTGAGCGAGATGAGAGAGGATGTATGCCGACACTTGTACATTGAGTTGGATGATTAGTGAAGCACACCCGATCGAACAGGGCGAATAATGCCACATTCCCCACACACACACACCCCATCCTAACCCCCCAGCGGGAAGGTTCCTGTATCTGTACACGATGACACGCTTCGGCGGTCCCCTTTATTTTTAACCTGACATTACAAAACAACAGCGGTTTCGAGAACCGGAGGCCACAGTTTCAACCATACGAAGAACGAGGACCCCTGCTCGGAGAAGATGTCGTGTTGGAAGGTTGAGAAGGACGATATACATGCTACACACAACGAGAAAATGTGGCCCCCCTCCAGCAACGTGCCATCTTCTCCAGCGGAACACCGCGTGGCCCTGCGGTTGAAGGGGAGGGGTGGGGGTTTGGGGTTTGGAGGGCGGGAGGGGTGCTGATGGAGTGACGCGAGATGGTCGTCGGTGCCTGTTTGGCAGCTCTTTAAATACCCAAATACCCCACCCCACCCCACCCCACCCCACCCCACCCCCGCCTTTCCCCTGTTTCCTGTAGAACTGCTTCAAACGACCCCCCACTCCACAGGATTTTTGAGCGGTTTTGAACATGGTCGATACCAGCATTTGTCTTTGAACTTACCTATCATCCCCTCACTCCACACCACCAACCGCACCACCAGGAGGCACGGGTGGGTCCGGAGCCACCCCCGCGTTGGAACCCCCACCCGTTGCGTGCACGGGGGGGGGGAAGGGGGTGGGGGGAGGAGAGAGGAGAGGCGGCGAGCGAGAGTGAGTGGGGCTGTATGAGGTGAGTTGATTTCTGACCAACACCCCCCCCCCCCTCCCCCTCTTCCCTCTCTCCCCGCTAACCTCTCCTGTATACACATATGGTTGGCGCTGCTGCAGAAGGCCCTGAGGGGCCTGAGGACAGCGGGACCGCCCCGCAGCATTGGAGTGCACAGGCACAGGATTCGCTGGAGGCTGAGGAGGGAGATCACCGCACCAGCGATGCCGGCGGAGAAGCGGATGTGCGGCTGTCGGAGTCAGAAGCGGTCGTGGGGAGTGCAACCCCGCCTGTGCGGAGGTGGTTGCAGATGGAGCCAGGGGTGGGCCCTGCGACGCGTGGGAGGCACACCTTGGGGATCGACGCGGAGCGTGGGATACTGCTGATGTTTGGCGGGCAGAACTACGACCTGCGTGCAAAATACAACGACATCGCGACATACGACCTCCACACAGACAGGTGGGCGTTCATCACAGACGACAACACCCGGGAGTGCGAGGCGATGCCTTACCCACGATCCTCTCACGCATCTGTTGTCACCCGCGACTACCTCTATGTGTTTGGCGGTGCCACAGGAAAGTCTTTCCAATCTGCCCCAGGCTGCTGCAGAGACGCCTTCACCTGGAGGTACTCCTTCTGCGAAGGGACATGGTCCCGCGTCAGAGCGAAGGGGCTTGATGCCCTGTCCGCGAGGTATGGGCATACGGTGGTGCTGGCGCCGAACGATGTAGTGTATCTCTACGGGGGGATGACCGACAAGGGGTGTGACCACAGCACGTTCAAGGTGGACCTCCGGTCGCTGGAGGTGGAGCAGCTGAAGTGTTCGTTCGTCGGTGCGACGGGGGACCGGTGTGACGAGTCTGCGTTCGACTTCTCCCAGGTGTCCCCCCCGACTGCGGAGGAGATCCCCAGCACCGGGTGCACGGCGCAGCAGGTGCGGGCGTGTGTGACAGGGTTTGGGCACACCGCTGTGTACAACCCCTATACAAATGCGATGTATGTGCTGGGGGGGACCAGCAACGGCCACATCTACCGCTCCACCTTCCTGCGCCTCGACCTCACCACCCGGGAGTGGTCTGTCGAGAAGGCGCAGAACACAGCCCCGGAGTGCCGATATGTGCACTGCGCGACGTACGACGAGTCGCGCAATGCGATGTACGTTTTCGGCGGGTACTCCGGTGCCTACCGCAACGACGTGCACGAGTATGACTTCAACACGCGGAGGTGGTCGGAGATCAAGCCCAACCAGCCATCTCCGGAGGGACCGTGCCTTCGGTCCGGTGCCTGCTGTGTGGCATGGGAGGGACATCTCTACGTCTGTGGTGGCTGCGACGATCAGCGGTATGGCAACGGGCTGCGCAGTGTTTGGGGGTGGGGTGGGGGTGGCTGGGTAGGGGGGGTGGGGGTAACGGGGCTCTGGGCTGGGGCCTGTCGATGCAGTGCACCACCGTTACCTGGCAGGTATTACAACGACGTTTGGAAGATGCGTCCGTGGGGGGACACAGTGTCGTTGCGGGACACAATGCTGAACTGGCTTGCGTGGCAGCAGACGCGTGGGTTTGTGGGGCTCATGGGGCTGGGCTGCCCTTCCTCTGTCGAGAAGCAGCTGCACAAGCGGCGTGAACAGTATCGGGTATGTGCATGGGCAGCAGGTGGGGTGGTACAACAACTACCGGTTTGACCTGAGTGTTGGGCGGTGTTCTGCCCAATGCAACCACGATTTGACAAAAAAAATACATCTGGATCGAAATACAAATGAGCCATTCAGTGGTTAACCCCATGAATTGTGCCCTGCATCAAGCCCGGTTGTTGTAGCAGCATTCCCCGCATCCACACCACACCACCACCACACACAGCTTATAATAGAGCGGCTGCCACGAACTTCCAAGCACATTGCTCGGATGTGATGTGATATACCTGCACAGAGGGAAACGGTGCCAAATACCCTAAACAAGGCACCTGCCAAACCACCACAGCGAGGTGGTACAGGGCACAGCTTTTGGGAGGACATGTCCGAAACTGCCTGTCTCACGACCTGCGCTGCCTCTGTGCGGAGGGTGGGGTGCACAGCGGCTAATACCCTGCCTCCCTCCCTCCCCTCCGACAGCCCCGACTGGCGTGGGGTACGCGCAGTGCGGTTCGGCAGCACGCACCTCCCCACCCCCCCCCCCCCCACCCCCACCTGTCCCGGCTTTGCGAACAAACAAAGCAGCAGCAGCAGCAGCACTGCTCCCTCACGGTATTCTCTCTTCTTGCGGCTGGTATTGCCGAGAAGGATATCAGCTCGCCGCCGCCACCTCCACCCCCACCCCCACCCCCCGTTGCCTCAGCTTTTGGATCGAGTGAGGCGTGGTCTTTTCTCACTGCCCTGGTGGGCAGTCTCGCTTGCCAGGATGGTGGTTGTTGTGGGTATGCCGGAGGTTTTCAAACAAAAAGGCCAATGCCACCGTGTGGCCAGGCAAACTAGGAGCAGCAGCCCCTCCCGCCGGGGCTGTCGGCAAGGTCGAAACAAATATGTTGTTAAAATCGCTGAAGGCAATGCCGCCGTGCGGCGAGAAGAACCTCGGTCCAAACAGAAAAATCGGCCCCATCCTATAGGGGCACGGCTGAAAATTCGTCTAAATCGTTCCACAGAAGAAGCTTGAATGGGGGCCCTCGCTCTTGAGTGTCTAAAAAGGGGATTGCCTGTCTCGCATGTCAGGTTGGTGGGGCGGTTGTCGATGGCAAACACACAAAAAATAAGGCTGAAGGCTTCTTGAAGTGAGCGCCACGCAAACCCACACACCATGTGGTGTCGGGATCGAACCGGCACACGAGGGGGCGGGATGGTGTGTTTTTTTTTGACACAAAAAGGAAGAGCAGAGGGTCCTCCCCAGGGTAAAAGATAGGGTTCCGGGCTGCGCGCCGAAAACCGGGGGTAATCGGGGGTAAAATTTCAGCCATTTCTCCAACTGGAAGGGCTTTCCCTTCCCACAACACACCACCCCACGCCACTCAACTGGGATGGGCAGGGTGGCTCCTCTGCGGGGGCCGCTGCCAGGTCCGAGAGGAGCGCGCTCCTTCTTGGCGCCAACGCGAAGGAGCCACTCGATGAGAAAGGCGTTCGGGAGAGCGCGGTGGTGTTGAAAGCACCGCAGGTTGCCCTTGCAGACTTGGTTCTGGACAGGCACAGGCCACATGGGGGGTCTGGGGGGCGGAGCCCCCCAGCCGCCGGAGGCCACGGTAGTGAGCATCTGTTCCTTGTAACCGTACGATTCTGTGAGCTGCCTGCATCCTCCCGGGGTGGTCTGTATTCCATCCCCAATTGACCCCAAAGGGTGTTGGATATAAGACAGGCAGACGGCACAGGGGGGTCTGGGGGGCGGAGCCCCCCAGCCGCCGGAGGCCACGGTAGCGAACAGCTGATTCTGCTCCATAGTCGCACGCCGCATGTAGTCAACGTGCACCCGTTGTGCTCAACAGGTTCATCGGGCTAACCCTGGGGCAGGGCACTGTGCTCTTGGCCCCGGCCTCCTCTGGCCAAAAAGTACCCTGGAATAGTACCCGGACAGAATCTCAGAAAAATCCCGGTGGAAAAAAAAAAGAGGCACCCCCGGTTTTTCGGGGCAAAATCTCAAAAACCGGGGCTAAGCCCCGTTTTTCATAACAGTATCTTAAACACTGGTCCTCCCTCATCTCCCGTTGTACTGTACTGTAACATCCCCCCCGCGCTCTCTCACCATTTCCTATCTCTCTCTCTCTCTCTCTCTCTCAGTGTCTGTTTTATCTTTTCCGGTAAAAACCTATATCGTGTTGCTGTGTGTGGCAATGGGGGGGGGGGGTGGAGGTGTGTGACCTTTGGGGCAGAGCCATTTTGCTCGTTTTGTGGCCTGCAATACCCGCGGTGGTGGTGGTGGGGGGAGGGGTGGGGTGGGGGGGGGGGAGGCATGATTTCCACCAGAGAGGAAACGTTGCTTCCTTTGTGGCTGATCTGTCACAGTCTAGTTGGGCACGCGCACCCGGCTGGCCACCCAGAGGGTCGGGCGTTGTGATTCTGTCATGTGGCTGGGGGTGCGCGACGCAAAACCCTTTTTGTGGTGTCAAAGTTGCAGAACTTGCAGCACACGCTGGGATATGGGCCCCTGAACCCATCGCAGGCTCAACTCTGCCCAGGGCCAGCACATACGCACCCCATCCCTTGATAGTATTACACTCTCATTCTGCTGTGAATTGTCATTCACCACTCCTGCCCACTCAACGAAACCGTGAAACCTAGACTGCAACCTATCTCAGGTCATGGTAAAAAAAGACTGCTGGCAACACATGTATGGACACTCATATCACCCACAGGCGCGTATAAATTTCTGTGTTCTCCTGGGGACAACACCCTGGGCACAAGAAGGGCCTGTGGTCTGTGCAGTGTATTTGCTCTCATTATCTCTCTCTCTTGGACGCAATAGCGTAGCGTTGCGAGGAGAACTTGTTTTGTGCGTCACATATATCACACACTGCGTATGCAGGAGGTGCCGGGGAGCTACACGCGGAGACTGCGTGTCTCTCTTTGCATCCACCACGTCATGAGACAAACCATGCCCATCTCAGTGTTGTTGACTCCACCAAAGCAAAATGCATGCATACGCCGGTGTGCTGCCGTGTCTCCGGCAGGGCTGAGTTGCCTTGTCTTCGCACACCAGCTTTTGTGACATCTTATTGCCGGATCTGGCTCTCTCTCTTCTCTTCTCTTCTCTCTATCTATCTTCTCTCCCCACCGCTCGTTGTCACCGCCGAAGCCAAAACAAATAGCAACGCTCATCTACCCCACATCCCCCCCCCCCCCCACCCCCACCTCCCCTACCTCCTGCGATAAAATTATGTTCCAAAAACTCATGCCCCCCCCCCTCCCCTCTCCCGTGTCGTGGGTGTGATGTACAACAGTGCATATTCCCATGACGCCACATTCCCACCTTCCTTGCCCTTTCAGTCTGTTGACCTCAGCTCTCTGGAGAGGGCAGGTTACTTCCATGCTGATCGTGGGGTGGAATGGTGGGGTGGTCATCGTTTGTGTTCTGGTGTTAAAAAAGGGCTTTAGCCCACTCCACCCCTTCCCCGTGTCTCCATATTGGGGCTGTGCTTCGTGGGGTTTTACAAAAGGGAGAGAGCGGCCGCCTCTCTAAGGGGGTGATGTATGTTGGCGTGGATGCTGGCCATGCCGTACGGGGTTCTTCGGTTTTGTCAAGACATCAACAAAACAAATGTCAAAACCGCGGGGAGGAATCCTGCTTGTATTCATGGCTTTGCCTTGAGAGGCACGGCCCCCAAGGCAAAATCGCACCCCATCCCCCCCACCCCGTTGTGTGACGTAGGTGTTATAGGCATGATGTGCAAAACCATTTGTCAAAAAGAAGAGGAAGAGTGAACATGCCATCTCCCCCCCACGCCCCCCCCCCCCCCCCAACAGACAAAATCCATCGTATAAACAAATGTTGTATGAGAACACAATACTTCCCATCCCCCCCTCCTCCCTCCCAGTTGCATGGGCCTGAAACGCAGATGTCATCCACACAGTTCCCCCCTCCCCTCCCCCCCTTTGTCGTGTGGACCTGCCGTACACTGTTGTTTGCGATATATACACTCACGTCCTGCCATGTGCAATGCAAAAAAAGCAATGCAAATGCCACGCTGTTTTCTTGCCAGGCATTTTGTCGTGGAACACCAAAGCGCTGTGGTGGTCTCAAGGGATTATGGAATGGAGACAGCACCAAAGGGTCTCTGCCCTTCACCCCCCTCACCGGGGGACGCTACGAACATGGTCAAAAATCGTTCAAATCGTTCAAGGGATGCACGGCATACATTGGGGGGAAGGTCAGGTAGGGGCAGAGAGTGGCGGTGTGACGAGGGAGAGAGTGCGATCATGCCGCTTTGTCAGCGCTGACCCCATCCTCTTCAGACATACCCCTCTCGCCCCCTCCCCCCTTCTCCACAACATGGCGGATATCGCCCTCTCTCTCTCTCTCTCTTTGCTGCGTCTGTTCTTCCCAAAGGGACCAACTCCCCACCCACCCCACCCCCCCCGCTTTTTCGCCCGCTTTTGTTTTGTACCGCATTCTTCAGACCCCTCAGGGCAGGGTCGCCTAACCCAATTTCCCCCCCACCCCACCCCCGTCCCGACTGGCTTCCCCTTTCTCTCCCCTCGAGCTCCGCACTCCGCTCCTCTTTGCAGGGGGAGGGGGTAAGGAGGTGTCTCCTGAAGGCGGGCAGGAACCCCGGGAGTCCAATTCACAGGTTGTCCTGCCGAGGGAGCTTTCGCTCAGAAGTGCAAAAAACTGAGAGAAGGTAAATCCGCATCATAAAAACTGTTTGTGAAGTGGAGATTTTCCAGAGCAGGTCATCTGGCGGCACATTGCCTGTCACTCATGTGTGAGTTCAAAACCCGAGACGAGAGGGTGATGTGTGATGGGTGCGAAAGTGCATCTTTCAAATCCTGGCCGCGGAGGGCGGAGAGGGGGGGGGGGTCAGTCGAAACTATCTTCACACAACACATACAGTCCCCCCACCCCCCCACACACACATGCGTACCGGACAGACAAATGGATCGGTTTGATCGAGGCCCGTCCCGTCACCCCATGCGACCCCCCCCCCCCCATCCCCTTTTCACTTTTTCATTCACTCTCGACGATCAAACCCCCCCCCCCCCCCATCCCCTACAAACCGTTTATGCGTGCCCTTCAAACAGTCACGACACCAATCCCACCACCCTCCGCTGGCAGGGAGGCAACACCCCGCCCCCCCCCCCCCCCCCCCACCCCCAACCCACCCATCCCCCTCCCACACACCCCCACGCCCTTCCGGCTGGGGGTTGCCTAGCCATGTCTGAGAAGGGAGGTGGGATTGTGATCCGGCCCTTCTATGGCGAGGGGGCTCTGAAGAAGCTGGGAGGCATGGGCGGCCGCACCCCGCAGACCCGCTGGTTCGAGCTGCGCGGGCAGCAGCTAGTGTACTACAGCGAGCAGCCGAGGGGGATGGTCGACCTCAGCGGGGAGGTGCAGGTGCAGGAGGAGGCGGATGGGGAGAGCTGGACGTTAACAGGGCAGCATCTGGCACACCCATACACCCTCACGGCGAACACTGCTGCGGAGAGGGCGCAGTGGCTGCAGATGATCCGCCAGAGCATACGTGGCCCGCAGGAGGGGTATCTCGACGGAAGGTTTGCAAACCTGGAGGTGGAGAGGGAGGCGCTGATCGCCACGACGGAGCAGCTCGGGAAGGAGATCACCCAGAAGACCGGGAAGGTTCAGCAGCTCACCGAAAACCTGGCCCAGACGACGACATCGCTTGCCGAGACCTCCGCGAATCTGCTCAGCAGCAGGCAGCGTGTCACACAGCTGGAGTCGGAGGTTGTGACCCTGCGGGAGACCTACCAGGCTCAGCGGCATACCGCAGAGACGACGCACTCATCGGAGGTGGGTGCGATGCGTGCAGAGGTGGAGTCGCTCTCCAAGGAGAGCAGGGCTTCGAAGGAGACTGTGGCGGAGCTGCGTGCCAGCCTGCAGGGGAGTATCGGGACTGTGCGGAAGCTGACCCGGGAGCTGGAGGAGGCAAATCAGAGGTACCTCCGGATGGCGAAGGAGATGCAGGCGCAGAAGGATGACTTCTCGGCGAAGATCCTGGCGCAGAGCGCGGAGGCGCTGCATGAGAGGCAGGCGTTGCAGAAGTCGGCTGACGAGAAGGTGGAGTCACTCAGCGCAAAGGTGGAGCGGCTTACCGAGGGGCTTGCGGAGTCGTCGTCGCGGGAGAAGGCATCGGATGTGGGGCTTGCCGCTGCGACAGCAGCCCTGTCCAGAACGCAGGGGGAGATAGATCGATACCGCGAGAAGCTGACAGACCTCACGGCCACCACTTCGCGCCTGCAGGGGAATCTCGCAGCATGTCAAAACCGGGAGGCAGCTCTTGCTGTGCTGGCGTCTCCCTCGGTGTCTCCCGGCGATGCCGCATCTGCCGCATCCGCAGCCTCCGCGCCTGGAGTGCTGCACAACGTGGTGGGGGTGCAGGGGACGATCGTGCGGGTGGGGGAGGACACGCAGTCCGCCTTCATCTGCCGCCTCCCCACCGGGGCCTGTGTGACGGTCGCCGAGATGTCGGGGCGGAGGGCCCGGATCGTGGAGCCCTTTGCAGGGTGGATCTCCGTCGAAACCTCCGCGGGCATCAGCATCGTCGCCCCTGCCGCAGACTATACCGAAGGGGCGCAGGGCGACGACCACACCTCACTCACCCCGGGCGACTGCGCCAAGCTCACTGTCGTGAAATACGGCAAAATCGCAGGACGTGCCACAGTGATAGTGGACGAGATCTCCCGCCCCGATGGGAAATACCGTGTGTCGGTCCGCCGGAGCGCCCTCTCCCACGCCCTGGGCCTGGGGGACCACGCTGTTGTCGAGCCGCACCTCCTCACCAAAGCCTCGCCTTCTTGGGTCATCTACGACCACCCCGATGCGTCGCGCACCTGCTCCACGTCTGGCTTCGACCACCCCTCGGGGTTCGGCAGCAACGCGGGCAGGCTCAGCTCCACCGCCGCATGGTTCTCTAAAGAGGGCGACACGACGCCCTGGTATCAGATTGACCTCGGGAGGGTGCAGCCTGTGGCGGGTGTGGCGCTGGGGGGTTATATTGGGTCGGGCGCGAAGGCCGGGTTTGTGTCGCATGTCACGCAGTTCCGCGTGGAGCACTGCACGGAGGCGGGTGGGGAGTGGGTGCCCATCCCCGAGACGTACCATGCTGACGATGCGAATGTTGACGTCTACTCCTTCTCGCCGGAACCGACTGATGCGTTGTCCAGCCTGGCAGACGATGCTTCCCTCCACAGCTTCACGCAGGCATCGCCTGTGATGGCGAGGTTCATCCGTGTCCACCCCACGCAGTGGACAGGCATCACAGCCTGCATGAAGGTTGGGCTCGTGGTGTCGCAGTGGTTCTACCCTGAAGATGCCTACAGCAGCAATGTGATATTCTCCTCCCCGGAGACCAACGGGTGGCTCAAGGATGGCTTCCGCGACGCACAGCTTCTGGGCATCGAGGATAAGGTGAAGGCGCTGCACAGCCTGAATGCCACCATCGAGGCGAGGGCTGACGAGCTGGAGAGGGAGCGGGGTGAGTTTGCCGGGGCGCAGCGGCTGCTGCTCGATGCGAACATGCTGCTGACGGAGAACATACGCTCCCTGCAGGACAAGGGGGAGTTCCGTGCGAAGCGCACCGTGCTGTGCCCTGCAGAGGAGCTGCTGGGTGTGGTGTTCGATGGGACCCTCATCACCGAAGCGCCTGAGCCAAGCGAGGCCCGCCCGACAGGTGCCCTAGAGGCGGGCATGCGGGTGGCGGAGGTGGGTGGCATTCCCGTGCAGTCGGAGGAGGAGGTGCGTGCGGCGGTGGTGGAGTGGGAGCGTGTGCAGAGGGATGCAGAGGAGCTGGTGGAAGGGGTGCCGGTGTCGGTGACGCAGGTGCGCGTGTCCCCGTATGCCGTGTGTGTGCGGGAGGAGCTGGAGGCGATGCGGAATGAGATCCGCAGGCAGCACAGCGTGATTCACAGCCTGGAGCAGGAGAGGGAGGAGCACAGGGCCCGCAGCCATTCGGAGAAGGTTGCTCTCACGCAGCACCCCTCGTCGGTATGCATGCAGAGCTTGGTTGCGCAGTGGCACCGCCTCGGCAATGCAGAGCTGTTGCATTTTTGTTTGTGTGTTTCTGAAATGCAAGTGGCAAAGAAGATGTGAGTCGGTTTCTGCGCTCCACTCGTTGCATCCCACACCTCACACATAACACACAGGAAGCCCACCCCCGCCGCCCCTCGCCAGTCAACGAGGTTGTGCTGTAGACACACGTCGGGTGGCTCCACAACCAGGCGGTGCTGGTGCTGAATGATGCAGGATGGAGCAGGGCCTGTCCTGCCCGTCGCCAATCAGTGTGCCATGATGGTGTCGGGCTGTCAACACACACACGCACGCCTCTTCACCTCCTCCCTCCACGCCTTGAGCACGCCTCAGGCAAAATGCCTGTCTGGCGTTTCTGCCGGTGAAGCAAAAGGAACCCTGCCACACACCCCCAGCTCTCGAGTTGTTTGGGGCTCTTGCAGACGCGGCATGGTGTGTCCTGTGTGCAGCATCCCAAATCCCAATGGGTGGATTCACTTCTTCTGTGTCAGCCAGAGCTGCGCCAGTGTGTCCAAACCTGTTTTGGTAAGCTTTCTCTGTTAGAGCAGAAAATCTCCCCCCCCCCCCCCTCAATTGCCTTCTCAAGGCAGTGTCTTTGACCACTGATCCCCTCCCCCCATCCCCCGCTGTCTCTCACCCGTGTACTTTCCCAAACATTTTCTGATCCGTTTGAATCCGTTTCTAGCTGTGTTCCTTCCTGGCGTATTTCGAATCAGCAAATCCCAATCGGATGAGAAAAAGCTCATTCCCATATGGCAGCGATTTGCTGATCGTCCAAAGTAGGTATAGGTGTGGGAGTAGTGGAGGAGGAGGGACGGCCGTACTGTGCTTCCCTTTCAGGCAGGGGGGCGGGGCGGGGGTTGGGGTGGGTGTGGGTGTTAGTGGAAGTCTAGGGGGTTATTGAGTGGGATATTCCCAATGCTCCAATCTGGGCAGCAGCCCTAGTGAGGGTGCGTGTGGTCGGTTTGTCCCTCGGGAAGAAAAAGTCAACAAAAAATGCGGCGTGTGATGTGAGATGTCGTGAGTCGGACAAAACTATCCAACGTTATGTACAGAGAGCCTGGGTGGGTTCTCCTGGGCGCGGGCACTGGATGCATCGGGGAGGGGGATCTAGGAAAGAAGAAGGCAGGGAATCTTCCAGGCTTTCAGGGTGGGTGGGTGGGTGTTTGTGATGTACGGTAGTACCCTCCCCACCCCCCCACCTCCGTCCCTCTCAAGAATTCAGAAAAAAATGTTGTTTGCGAGTAAGCCGGTGGGGAGCGGTACGATGCTGCGTTGCGTTGAAATAAAAATCACCTGCTGGCAGCCATGTGCACGCCACTGTCTGGCCACCCCCGTTTGCCAGGCTGAGGTCGCGTTGCCCATACCAACCAAAATACTGCCTCCCCCGGAAAAGAAGAAGAGAACGCCACCTTGCGGCCATAATAAACCGAAGCCGCGGCGCCACTCTACCGCACCGCACAGTAGAGCCAAAATACAACCCATTCAAATCGAATCGTTCAACATCCCACTACCCCACTACCCCCCCCCCTCCCCTGCTCGTGCGCTAACCAACGCAAACAGCCCCCAAACTCCAATACCCCCCTTTTTTTTGCACACCGCAAATCATGTCAAGCATTTTATTAAGCACACTCGTGTGAGCGGAAAGCGCCCCACCACAGCTGCAACCAAACGTGCTCTATACACTAACCCCACCCTTCATCAGGCTCAGGGTGTGATCAGTTCAGGGTTTTGTGTGTAGAAGCGTCAACGCAACAAACTATCAAGCAGGCGAGAGAATCAAGAGGGGGGCAAGAGTGACAGAAGCGGACAGAGTACGCCGAGCTGCGTGGTTGTTCTGAAGAGAGAGGGACAGTAACTACGCCGTGCGTAACTACGGGCTGAGGGAGTACGCCGAGCTGCGCGTATTTTGAGGTCAGAGAGGGACAGTAACTACGCCGAGCTGCGTGTATCTTACAGAGAGGGGCAGTAACAACGCCGTGCTGCGTGTAACAAACAGAGAGGGACAGTAACTACGCCGAGCTGCGTGTATCTTACAGAGAGGGACAGTAACAACGCCGTGCTGCGTGTAACAAACAGAGAGGGACAGTAACTACGCCGAGCTGCGTAACAGAGAAGATGGCCACTCTGGATTGGGACACCCTGAAGGTTCCCGACCCCGCCCACCCCGACAACGAGCCAGCAGAGCGTCGCCCCGAGTGCATATTCGAAACCTGCAATACAACGCACACAGCCAGGACCGCATTCAGCTGCCACGACTGCGGTGGGACCACGGTCAGGACGTGCATGAGAGAGCACATCCCGGCGCACATCGTCCCCGAATGGCTCGAGGGCGCAGGGGACAGGGGCTGGGTGTGCCCCGAGTGCGCATGGGTCCGGCAGGCGGTCGACGAGGAGACCGCGGCGGACCTGGCAGCAGGGGCGGGCGAGCTAGGCGAGGACGGGGAGTACAGCGAGGCGGACAGCCAGAGTGGCACGGGCCTCCAGCACAGGGACGCACACCACCCCGCCGACTCGAACACCGATCTCCGCGTGGCGAACTCGCTGGAGTACCTGCTGAAGTTGACAGGCCGGCTGGAGAAGGAGCAGAAGGAGCTGAAGAAGACCGTGGAGACGCAGGCGAAGCAGATCGCCACTCTGCAGAAGGCGCTGCAGCGGACGGAGGCCGAGCTGCCCGCTGACTTCTCCGCCCACATCGTGTCGACCTGGGGATCGTCGATCGCCACTGCCCCCGGACGCAGGTTGGTGAAAGCTGAGGTATCCCGGGTTTTCCGACAGGCGGAGCTCAGCGATGCCCCGAGTTCACCGGACTGGCAACACCAGCTCATCCAGGCCTTCGACTCTCTGTTTCAGACAATGGGGCTGATCCGCGACGACGACGATCCGGACCGGTTTATCGAGGCCCTTCACAAGACAATCGTCGCTATGAACTCACACTTTCTCCTGAAGGGGCGAGCGGGCGCCCGCCTCTACCTGGCAAAGGCGAAGATTATGGACCCAGCGAAGTACGATGCGGTGGCACACGGGCGCCTACTCCGGGAGGGGCGGGCCACGCAGGACGACACGCAGGAGAGGCGGGCCGCGTTTCAGGAGCGGTTCCTGCAGGAGCGTAACACGCAGGACCGCCCCGCGCCCTACTCGGGAAAGGGCCACCACAAAGGACGGGGGGGGAAAGGCAAGCGACAGTGACTTCCCGACACCAGCAGGGGACGCCCGCGGGCCACGACCCTCCCCCCCGCCGCGGTGGTGTATGTGAAGGCAGTACCATCTGCCCCCCCGTCAACAAGAGGACGCCCCCGCAAGACCGAGACGAGCGTGACCCCGGAGGAAGCAACCACCATTCGCCAGGAACTACAGCACACCCTGTCCCAAGCCCTCGCACCCACATACTGGGGGGCCCTCCGCCGCACATACGACAGATACTCGCAGTTCCGGGAAGGGTGGATGAAAGCGGAGAGGCGGACACTGCCACACGACGAAGGGGCGGTGCTGTGGGTCACGAAGCAACGGAAGGACGGGCTATCAGTGCAGTCCGCCCTCCAGTACCTCAACAACCTTGCAGCAGCACTCAGACGCTTCGCAGCGTTCCCCCTCGACGGAAGACAAATTGTGGCGGACTACAGGCGGGCGCTGAAGCGGGGAGGAGCACTACGACCACAGAAGCAAGCAGAACCAGCAACAGCCCACAACATCCGGGAGGCGCTAGCGAAGGAGCCACGTCCCATCGTGAAACTGCTGCTCGGCATCATGTGGGGGGGTGCGGCAAGGGCTTCGGACGCACTGCGTTTGGATGTGAAGGACGTCACATCGGAAAAGCGCAGCGAGCCGATATACGTGCGCTGGACCCAGTCGAAGGCGGACCCTTTCCACATGGGTCACATCACAGGAATCTCCCTGCCGAAGGACCTACACCGTATCCTCCGACACCGCCTCCGCAGGGCGCGCAGTGCAGGAGAGACGAGACTGTTCCCGGCGGACGTCACCTACCGGACCGTGGTAAAAGCCGTCAAGCGGGCACGGAGGGGGCTCACGGCACACTCTCTGCGGAGGGGGGCACTCACACAGCTTGCGCGGAAGAACGTTCCACTGGAGGAGGTGCGCCTCCTCTCGAGACACGCGACGGTCGACGGTGTGATGCGTTACGTATCAGCGGCGGAAAACGCACACGCGCGCGAGACAGCACAGGTGTCGGCGAAGATCGAGTGGTGAAGAAAAAACGACAGCAAGGGGGGACTACGCGCACACAGCCAAAACCCCTGACAGCAACCCACTTCCCGGGGACCACGAGGCTGTTCGCAGCGCGCCGCTACTACGAAGATGCCACATCCGACGAAGCCACGTCCGACCCTCCACCCAGTGATGAGGAAGCGTGGAGCGAGGTGGATAGCGCAGAGTCGTACGGTCCGGGTGTCGAGGACCTCTACGGGGAGGACTTGGGTGTGTGCACGGGGGGGAAGGTGATACGGCCAGCCAACGCGAAGACGGAGCTGCCGGAGGAAGAGGACTACATCGCGGAGATCTGCACCTCACGCCTCAATCTCAAGGAACTGCGACGAAGGAACTGCGACGCAGGCCACACACCCCGTGGAGTTGCCACCAGTGTCGATGCCACCCACACTTTTACCAGCGCGCCCGCCTCGTTGAGAACGAGACGGACACGTCCCTCCGGATGAGGGTCCTGGTGTAGAAGCGTCAACGCAACAAACAAAAGGAAATTCATCAGAGCGGTTGTAGCTGTGAAGTGATAGGGCGCTTTTTAAGCACACTCGTGTGAGCGGAAAGCGCCCCACCACAGCTGCAACCAAACGTGCTCTATACACTAACCCCACCCTTCATCAGGCTCAGGGTGTGATCAGTTCAGGGTTTTGTGTGTAGAAGCGTCAACGCAACAAACAAAAGGAAATTCATCAGAGCGGTTGTAGCTGTGAAGTGATAGGGCGCTTTTCGGCAGTGATGTGGGATGCCTCATGATGAGTGGGATCACCTCGCCTGGTGGCCCTGAGGTCCTGAGTAGATGCTGTGTCCCATCTCCGTGTTGGCAGTGCCCCGCAAGCTGGCCCGCAAGCTGGGGGAACGGCGCTTTGGATGGCACCGCCCGAAGCCTGGGGTGGCTGTGTCTGGTCAGATTGTTCTCTGTTGTGCCCGCCCAGGGGTTGTGCGGCCGAGATGAGGCTGCCCTTCTGACACGCGGCACAGCCCTCGCTTGCGGGAACAGGAACACCCCCCACACACACCTTCCCCTTGCTCGGGTTAGACCGACCTCAGCAGCTGTCGCGGGGTGGGGGAGGGGCGGGGGTGCCCTGTGCCCCCGACCTCTTTGCCACCCTGAACAGAATCACTGCGCGGATAACCCACTCCGGGACACGGCTTCTCCGCCTCCACCGCACCCCCTTCCTCTCTGTTCGTTTGCTGGCTGTCCCCCCCCCCCCTCTTTTTTTGTGCTGCTCCCCTCCCCTAGCCCTTATTCCCAGCTGCCTTGCTGCCTTACCCTAGCCCCGTCTGTGGTGTTGTGTATCTTTGTGTTCCATGTCCCCTCTCTCTGTGGAGGAGGGGTGACAAGGATGGCACCCCTGGATTATATTCATGGATTAAACTCGTGGATTAAATGGATTTTATTCGCCTGGATTTTACTATTTAATCCACGTCTTTGGGGGTTTGTGCTGCGGGGTGCCAGCGAGGGCATTTTGGGTGCATTTCCAGCTTGGCTCGCTGAAAAATGACGAAGGTTGCCGTAATACCGAAGCGCAAATGCCCCTTGACGTGCTTCGATTGACGTGTTGGCATTGCATGTGCTCAACATCTTCATCCCCGGCACAGTCAGGTCCGACCACGACGAGTGGAGGAACTGTGGTCCCGTGTGTGGATCCGCCTGAGCAGTGGTGGCTGACATTCAGTCGCCTTGTGCCGGAGTCCTCGCAGGGGTGGGGTGCAGCCCGGGCCGATGTCCAGCAGGAACAGCCGCACAGGAGCGTATCTTCAGCTGTGTGGGCTGGCAGTCTGAGAAGAGGCGCAACAGGCTCCAGCCAGAGAAGGTCCATAAGTTGACCACGATCCACCGACACCGACCTGGTGGTAGCCTGGTAGGGCCTGGAAGCACCTGCAGTGGGATTAAATGCTGGATTAAATCCTGGATTAAATGGATTAAATGGACTAAATGGATTATATTCCAGGGTTGTTGGATTATTCCCATCCTTGAGGGGTGAGCTATGGTATGGGAGTATGTTCCCATACCGTGCGAGGGGGAGGGGAGGGGGGGAGGGGTGTGTGTGTGTGTTGACCACGTTTTGAGTGGGGAGGCCCTTGAAGTGCGAGAAAGGAAGAACGGGGCCTCCCCCCAACAGTGATGGCAGAAATGGAAAAAAAAACCCCAAAACCGCAAAAAAATATATGCGCGACAGAATGGTCCAAACTTATGTTCTGGCAGCTCTCTTCTATTCTGTCGTCGTCGAAGCCACATCAAATAAGCCCCCCGTTTCTTACGTGCAGCGAAGGAAATCGTGCGACTGACGCTTAGGGTTAAATAGCGCCCAATGCCACCTCAGCGCAGCCTTGAGACACACCTGATTCGCTCGACGACAAGTAGTTGGGCACACTGTGTTCTTTTTGCTGGACAGGGTGCCTCTCCCATAAAGCGATAAAGGAGTTGAGGTCTCGGCACGACAATCACAACAACACAAAGATACCCCGATTACCCACTAGCGCGTCGAACCATGCAGCGGTTCGTCAGATTCTCATACCATCCCTGTGTCGTGTATCTGTGCAGACTTGGGCTTATGGGCATTGTACAAACCCTAACCCCCACCGCATTTTAGTTTTCAGCCAGTTCAGCTGCAAGGCAATGCACACCCCCCCCCTTCCCTTCCTCCTTATCGGAGTGGGTAAACCATTCGTCTTCGTCCTTCTCCCAGGTCTTCTCCATTTGGCCCTCCCATCCCACGATTCGTTTTGACAAAGCAAGAACAGAAATGGCGCAACCACGATGCCGATCGGCGCACATATTATGTTATCCCGAGAGTACTGCCAAGGCATTCCGAAAGGGGGCCGAGAACGGGCTCAACGCCGTGAGCGATGTTAGTGATGTTACATCGGTTCTCGGTGCCCCCGCCCCTGCTTTCGGCGAACGTTCAGACGGGTCGACCCGTCGTGTCTCTGTCCGGCTGTTGAGAAGGCCATATCAACCTCCCCTCCCCGTCTGCTTGTAGGTGCTCTGGTTTTGTCGAAACCGGTTGTCGAAAGCGAAGGGTGCCGTGCCATAGGTAGCATCTCACACTACCGTAAGGCGCATTGCCAGGAACTCAAAGAATATGGGGGGATCGCTGACCGGGGGGTGGCAGAAACCAAGGCTGTTCTCGCAGAGCAGATAGTTTTGCAACTGAATCGCGAATTTTGTGGCCGGCAGGTGGGGCTGGCATGAAGGGCTCGAAGACGCAACGGCGCCATGAAGAGAATGGTGCAGATGGCGGTTGATTAGCCATGATTCAAGACAAAACCTCTCTTGGGCCACTCCCGCCTGTCGGGGTGCTGCGGCGCAGGGCCAGCGAATGAGAGTGCTGGTGCTCTTTCAACGCAGACAACAACAGCCTCTCTACATGTTTGCCTACAGTTTGGATGTGGTCAGTATTCACAAAGGTGGCAAGCGTGGCAACAGGATAGCGGGGTTGTGTTTGTGTGACCCTCCCAACCCCCCAGACCCCTTCCGCTTTGCCTCCCCGCATGGCCTCGCGTGCGCAGTGCGTGGCGTAGAGGATCTGAGAACAGTTTGCTGGTCTGCCCACCGACACTTGTCCCCTGCTCTTGCGCCGCTTCTGGAGTGTCGCCACGCACGAAGCTTATCTTCGCAACACCTGAAGAGAAATTTGCAACGTCAGCCGTCTTCAAGGCGGGGAAGATGAGTGGGTGGGGGTGGGGGGACGTTTGGTTCAGGGTCTCGTCGAAAACATAGCCTGCTGTCGCCCCGACTCACCCACCCTCACCCTCACCCTCACCTAACTTGCGAGCCTATCATTGCGGGGCTTTTCACCGCGCGTACCATTTCTTGTGCCAAGAAGCGTCACAATCGTATCAATTGACTCACAGGTGTACACTATAAGGGTAGAGACGGCATGACTTTTGAGTTGAAACTTGCGTCTGTCGGGTTGGGGCTGCTTGCCGTTGCCGCCCTGATTAACGAAGATGAGAATCAGAAGAAGGAGCAGCGGAAGGTTGACCGGCGTGCCCGCCGCATGGCGAAGGATGGGAGGTCGCACAGGCAGAGCAGCCCAGCTTCTCCTGCACGAACTGAACCTGCGTGAGGAGCCACACCTCGTCTAGATGTTCGGTGTCTCAGCCATGCCCACGCATGCCGAGGGTGCAGATCTCTCTGCGCAGAAACATACACCTCATCATGCTCTGCTCTTCCTGGTCAGAAGTAGTCCGTTGCGCTGCCTACAGCACAGCAGGCGCATCGCAGCAGGGTGTTTCGTGGCCCCTAGTCTCAAGGCCTGCCCATCCCAATGACGGAACCAGCGCGAACCTCACGTGGGTATCCCTGAGGGCTGCCTTCGCAAAGCCAGAACCCAGGGGGCGTGGGGTGTGGGGTGTGGCGTCCCGCCCAGCCGCGGCATGGGGGAGTCTTGCTCGGTCAGAGGATACAAAGGAGATAGGGGGAGGGGGAGGTCAGTTCATTCAGGTCTGCTTGTAGTATCAGTTCGCGTGCGGAGGGGCTGGAGCGGGGAACAAAGAGACACAAATCCTGCTGTGAGTTGTGCGGTGTTTCCCCTCAGCCCCCCTTCCAACCTTGCGTATTGCAAGTGGTAGTAAAAAGAAAAACACCACAGGTCAGATCGCCCGTCCTTCCTCGACCTCACGACTCCCCCCTACGCACCTACGGTGCTCAAACAAGTTTGTGGTGATGTGGTCATTCGGCTTGCGCCTGGCTTCATCCCACACGAGTGTCAACATGGATATCCGCAGCACCCAACAGCACCCAACAGCACCCCAATGCACAGGGTTTGGTTTGGGGTGTTCAGTCTTCAGCTCGTTGCGGCCGTCCAGGGCCTGCCTCTGTATCTGGCTTCCAAAGGCAGGGTGTGAAGGTTGGGTGGGGGCAGGGCGGAATGTATCGCTAGGCCACCGCCGCCGTTTTCTTCGGGCAATGCGGGCGGGGTGGGGTGGGGGGGGGGGGTGGAAGAAGGTGGGTGGAGGTGCAATGGATCCCCCCCTCTCCCTTGCTGTGCGATCCGCACCCCGTAAAAAAATCCTAACCCCCCGACTATTACCATTCTCGAACTTTCTGGGCATGGCACCGCAGCGCCCCACCCCACCCCCCCACCTCCCCAATGCACACCCCACGCCGCATCTGGGCTTCCAATAGCGGGTTCATCCCTTCTATTCCGCGCTCCCTCTCCAGACCCCCTGCGCCTCCCCCCAACACACCATGCCACACCACACCGCATCACAAACCCCCCCCCCCCACCAGGAGAGGGCGTTGTTCATACCTGAAGCTTATTCTGACAAAAAGCGGCCAAAAACCCGGTACTTATACTCAGTTTTTTCTTGGTTTTCGTGACCTGTTTCACCCCATTTTTCGGGCCGTGCGCACCGCAGGTGACCCGAAAAACCCCGAAAACGGCATGTTTCGGAACATTGGAATCCATGGTGACCCCGGACGTGTTCTGCGGATGAGTTCATCTTTTATTAGACCCCGTACAGAAACACGAGAAAATGTGGGAATATGCAGTTTGACCTGGAGAAGAGAGTGGTGCACCCTTAGAGGTGGTCCAGAGAATGCAAAGAGGTCCACAGGGGGGTCTGGCCTCAAAGAGATGAACACACCAGCACGATACCTTCGGTGGTTCACAAGTTACCTGGACAACCGAAGGGCGACTACGACAGTATGTGGTACACACGGGGATACCTACCACATGGCCGAGGGGGTGCCCCAGGGTACAGTGCTGTCCCCCCTCCTCTTCAACTGCGCCATGGCAGAGGTGGCGAATACCCTCAGCGCGCACTGCAAAGGGTATACCGCCATATATGCCGACGATCTGGCCATCCTCCTCACGGGGGACGATATCGATGACACAACAGCGAAGACCGAAACGGCACTCGGCCTCCTCGAGGAATGCCTCCCCCGACTTGGTTTCCGCCTGTCCCGCGACAAAACCTCCTTCCTCCCTTTCGTGTCACGGCGAGATGCGGAGGGCATACGGAAAACCGACCTCCCCCTCACCTACTCAGATGGGAGTCTGGTCAAGCGGGGTGACAGAACGAAGTACCTGGGGGTCCTCATCGACGAGACCTGCAGCATGACCGCGCACCTCGAGCAAGTCAAGATCACTTACCGACGCCGCCTAGCACTCCTACACATGCTGGCAGGACGAGACTGGGGCGATACCTTCGGTGGTTCACAAGTTACCTGGACAACCGAAGGGCGACTACGACAGTATGTGGTACACACGGGGATACCTACCACATGGCCGAGGGGGTGCCCCAGGGTACAGTGCTGTCCCCCCTCCTCTTCAACTGCGCCATGGCAGAGGTGGCGAATACCCTCAGCGCGCACTGCAAAGGGTATACCGCCATATATGCCGACGATCTGGCCATCCTCCTCACGGGGGACGATATCGATGACACAACAGCGAAGACCGAAACGGCACTCGGCCTCCTCGAGGAATGCCTCCCCCGACTTGGTTTCCGCCTGTCCCGCGACAAAACCTCCTTCCTCCCTTTCGTGTCACGGCGAGATGCGGAGGGCATACGGAAAACCGACCTCCCCCTCACCTACTCAGATGGGAGTCTGGTCAAGCGGGGTGACAGAACGAAGTACCTGGGGGTCCTCATCGACGAGACCTGCAGCATGACCGCGCACCTCGAGCAAGTCAAGATCACTTACCGACGCCGCCTAGCACTCCTACACATGCTGGCAGGACGAGACTGGGGCGATACCTTCGGTGGTTCACAAGTTACCTGGACAACCGAAGGGCGACTACGACAGTATGTGGTACACACGGGGATACCTACCACATGGCCGAGGGGGTGCCCCAGGGTACAGTGCTGTCCCCCCTCCTCTTCAACTGCGCCATGGCAGAGGTGGCGAATACCCTCAGCGCGCACTGCAAAGGGTATACCGCCATATATGCCGACGATCTGGCCATCCTCCTCACGGGGGACGATATCGATGACACAACAGCGAAGACCGAAACGGCACTCGGCCTTCTCGAGGAATGCCTCCCCCGACTTGGTTTCCGCCTGTCCCGCGACAAAACCTCCTTCCTCCCTTTCGTGTCACGGCGAGATGCGGAGGGCATACGGAAAACCGACCTCCCCCTCACCTACTCAGATGGGAGTCTGGTCAAGCGGGGTGACAGAACGAAGTACCTGGGGGTCCTCATCGACGAGACCTGCAGCATGACCGCGCACCTCGAGCAAGTCAAGATCACTTACCGACGCCGCCTAGCACTCCTACACATGCTGGCAGGACGAGACTGGGGCTGCGACGCGCACACACTGCGGCAGGTGTACCTAACATACGTGCTCCCCGCGGTAACCTATGCCATATGCGTATGGGGGATCGCACTCACCAACAAGGCCTTCGGCGAGCTGGAGACGATCCACCGCCGGGCTGCGCGGCTCATCACGGGCTGCGCCTTCACCACGGACACAGCGGAACTGCTGTGGGAGGCACACCTGCCGACCCTCGAAGAGAAGATGTACACCGAAGCGGCTACGGCGTACGAGCGGATTCGACGGGTTGGTGGGTCCCCGGGGTCAACGGCGATCCAAAAAGCGTCGCGCACCGCCGGCAGCACGTGGCTTCGTTTGGCTGAATCGGTGGTCAAACGCACCGCCATCTACACACGCAGCCCGGGCCCTGCCACAATCATATCCCACTACCCGGTGGCACCGTGGGAGTGGCAAGGGATGCTCGGGAACATCCAGATACACCCCGCCATCCCTGGCCTGAGCCGGAGCGACCCCGACCAGACCGACGCGGAGAGGTACGCTATGGCGCAGGTGATGCTGGCGGGACTCCCCCAGGCGGAGCTGCACGCCTACACGGACGGGTCGGTAAAGGAGGGAGTCGGAGGAGCGGGTGTTGTCCTCCTGGACCCTTCTACAACAGACATCGTCGACAAGCGCAGTGTCGGGGCGGGCCAGAGCTGCGTCTCTTACCAGGCGGAACTGGTAGCACTGCGGGAGGCGACTCAGATGATCGCAGCAAGGGGTGTAGCCCGCGTCGTGATTCTCACGGATAGCCAATCCGCCCTGCACGCGCTAGAAGCAGGGCCACACCGTGCCAAAGCGGAAACGCTTGTCGACGTCTGGCGCGGCCTGGCCACACTCACCAGCTCAGGCACGACTGTCACCTTGCAGTACGTGCCGGCCCACGTCGGGGTGGAGGGAAATGAACTGGCAGACTATCAGGCGGGTCTGCGGACGAACAACCACCAGTTGCAGACGGAGCCCATCACACTGCTGGCGGCGAAGGCGGCAGTGCGGAGGGTGACTGCGGAGCGGACGCCCCGGCCCGGCGAGAAAAGTCTGTACGCCTGGACGCCACCTAAATCGGCGGGGCCTACAGCGCGCCGGCCCGCGCTACACACACCGGCGCTGACCCGCCTCGGGGCCAGCACGATGCGACTGCTACGGACGCGCCGCCACTACCTCCTGTTCGACTACATGTCGAAAAACAGGGCACCGAAATGCCCCATGCACGGATGCACAGTGCAGAAAACGACGCTGAAGCACCTACTGCGAACCTGCCCGAAGCTTAAGGACCTACGGGAAAAACACCTGGACAACCTCTCCCCCCATGTCCTACTCCTCACCCGGCCCGTGACCACCCTGCGTTTCCTGATGGACGCAGGCCTGCTCCACGAGACCGAGACGGAGCTACTGACGAAACGGGGGAAGGGGTAGGGACCTCAACCGGGCGGGGCAAGGGGCGGGTTGGTCACAAATCACAGAACACGAATGAAAACAAAGTACGGGCCCTGTCCACGCACCCTGATGGGCGCGACAGACCAGGGGGAAACCAACGAACAGGACCTTTGCCATATCAGGTGAAGACGTCTCAACACAAAAATTTTGGCTTTTAATGGGGAGGTGTCTCCGTGTCGACGCACGGCAACCCACCCGCTCTGCGGGAAAAAACGGCACCACACAGGGCACTATCCCTGACCCGACCCCGGAAAGAAGCACACGAGTGAGCCAACGCTACAACGACGTAGCGCACAACGTGGGGGGACGGGAACGAAGTTAAAAAAAAAAAGCGGCCAAAAACCCGGTACTTATACTCAGTTTTTTCTTGGTTTTCGTGACCTGTTTCACCCCATTTTTCGGGCCGTGCGCACCGCAGGTGACCCGAAAAACCCCGAAAACGGCATGTTTCGGAACATTGGAATCCATGGTGACCCCGGACGTGTTCTGCGGATGAGTTCATCTTTTATTAGACCCCGTACAGAAACACGAGAAAATGTGGGAATATGCAGTTTGACCTGGAGAAGAGAGTGGTGCACCCTTAGAGGTGGTCCAGAGAATGCAAAGAGGTCCACAGGGGGGTCTGGGGGGCGGAGCCCCCCAGCCGCCGGAGGCCACGGTAGTGAACACCTGTTCCTTGTGGGGTACAGATTCTGTGGTGAGTTGGGTGCATCCTCCTGAGGGCGGTCTCTGGATTCCATGACCTGATGTGATCCCAAAGGGCTTGGTCGACAGGCATACGTCACGCGGGGGTCTGGGGGGCGGAGCCCCCCAGCCGCCGGAGGCCACGGTACTGAACATCTGTTCCTTGTGCGGTACAGTCCATCTTCCTGAACTTGAGTAAATTGCGCCCAAGGGTTCGATGAGGGCGCCAAGGCTCGTCAGTGCGGGCTGGATCGTCGCCTCAAAGCCAGAGGTTCAATGACAGACACTGAGGACATGGGCCAGGCCCCATGGGCTGGGCCCGCCCGGGCCCCATTTTTGGTCCATTTTTTCCTCCTCCCGAAAATGCGTTTATTTGCATCATTGGGATCCGTGGCTCACGCCACGGCATTTTTTTCTTACTAGTTACGAGCGACGAAGCGTAGCGAAGTCGCGAAGTAACGAAGGAAATCGTACGACTGAAGCTTTATAAGGATCACCTTCATGCCACTTCACAGGGGCTTACACAGCCTTTGACACAGGAGTGTGCGCTCAACACTCACACGAAGTAAATATGCCAGGAGGAAGAAGGCGAAGACACCACACAGATCTCATCAGCGAAGAGCTATCGACCATCCACCGACACTCGACAAGACGGAGTCTCCCGCACCACACCGGTGCCGGCTTCGCATTCTGCCCCCGGAACCGACGATTTTTCCCCTTGCACAGCACCCGGAGCCGGGTCCACAGTGTGCCGCCAGAGTTGGCGTGCTCCCGCCTGCACAGTACCCGGAGCCGGGTCAGCAGTTTGCCGCCAGAGCTGGCGTGCCAAAGGGTTACTGTGTGCTTTATGATACCGCCAGAGCTGGCGAGGCCCCCGCACAGCATGCGCCACACGCGGGGGCTGACAATCCAAGCATGCCCCCATCCCATGTTCAGTGCCCCAACCGCCAGACCGGGCGAGGTTCCGCAGGTTTCCCCTGCGGGGCTGCCAGCAGTCTATGCTGTGCATCACACTCTCAGTTCACGGCTCATACGCCTTTGCACAGCCAGCTCCAACAAATCTGCCACTCCGCAAGTGTGTGCTCAACAAAAAGTAGCCGGAACTGTTTCTCCCACAGTTGCTGGACAGGGTGTCTATGAAGCGAAAAGAGGGCGATTTTCGTGCGGAGTGTAGCGCTCATCGCCTGCCCCTTTCATACAGCACCCGGAGCCGGGTCCGCAGTGTGCCGCCAGAGCTGGCGTGCCGCTGTGTCCTGTGTGAACTATGACACCGCCAGAGCTGGCGAGGCCCCCGCGCAGCATGCGCCACACGCGGGGGCTGACAATCCAAGCATGCCCCCATCCCATGTTCAGTGCCCCAACCGCCAGTGGCGAGGTCCTGCAGGCTCCCCCTGCGGGGCTGCCAGCATTCCGTGCTGTGCATCCCACACACCCTCAGGTCTCATGGCACATGCGCCTTTGCGCTACCAGTTCCAACAAGTTTGTCACCCGCCCTCGCGGCGTTCAGTACTCACCACGTCCACCCCACACGTTATCCACACGGGTGCAGGCACGGAGCAGCCGCCTTTGGCAGCTCGCGAGGGAGTACCCCCGACGGTAGGCAGCGTAAGCTCAGATGCAGTGGGAGCCCACGCACAGGGGTTCTCGCGACCGACCGAGCCAGCCCTGTGGTCCGCCATGTCCCCGGACAGGGCCTCAGTGCTGCTGGGCTGGACTTGCATCTTTGAGACGTTTGTTTACATCACGGCTGGGCTCCCTCCCCTTTTTGAGGCCGCGGACGCGGCTCTCTTGGCGATGTCCAAACATATCGATACGCAGACCTCTTCAGGAGGCGTGCGTTTTTTGACCACCGTCACCATCTCATCGGAGATGCTACGTCCTTTGTCCCAGCAGGTCCCTCGGGGGTCCCCCCAGGTGCACGCTAGCTGAGTCAGCTTTGTCGGGCTGGACACACCCTTTTTGCACAAACGCCTTCCGGGCGACATAGCACCGGATGGGGTTTGTCGCTCGTGGAGCCGTTTTCCCCTCCGCAACGAAGCGGGGCTCCCATCCATCCCCCCCCCCCCCCCCCGCTTGCCTCCATCACACACATCGCCACCCAGCCAGCCGACGCAAACCTCCGGAGCCGGAGCCAAGCCATCGAGTCGCCTGCTCAGCTGCACCGCACCCGGAGCCGGGTCCGCAGCCTGCCGCCAGAGTTGGTGTGCCCCCAGTGTACTCGTTACACCATGGCACCGCATAGTTTGCGAGGCCCCGCACCGTAGCGGGCGCTACGTGCGGGGTTCCATTCAGCATTTCCTGTCGTGCCTCTTCCGCCAGAGTTGGCGAGGCATCCGTACACCACGCGCCACACGCTGCACGGGGCTCGCGACCACCCCCGCTGGAACAAACCTCAGATCCGAACCACCGAGTGGACGAGACAGCCCCCGTGTTCTGCAGCGAAACCATCCTGCAGCGCCCGAGGCCGCAACACGCCGACGCGCCGGTTTGCCCAACGAACCGCCACAAGCTGCTGGCGGCTCTCCGACGGGGGGGCCCCGCAGCTCCGGGCACGCTCTCCGCCGGGGTGCCCTTGTGTATCTACAGAGGGCCGATCCACGACTGACGAGGGCCATGCCTGCTTGCTCGGCACCCTGCCGCTGTTCTGGGCCACCCGTGCGTGAAGGGTTCAATATCTCAGCCTCCGAGAGGGCTCCCGTTACACCTTTCTCACCTGCAGCCGCGATGCGAATCCACATTCAGACAACTTCTCTCAAACTCGATCTGACACGCCGCCATCGTACCACTCCCCTGACAGGATGCTTGCCGTGGATTCACGAGAACTGTCGCCAAAATTGAGGAACTGTCGCCAGGGTCATCGGCGCCAGCAGTTCCGAGGACTTTCTGTCGATCTCAGAGTTTTTCCGCGCAAAGCTCTCAAGAGGAGCCGTTGAGCATTCCTTACAACAGCCACGAATATGTCAAGCCGCTGCTGGATGCCGCCGTCATCGAGGCCCCATCTAGTTCTACCTCCCGCAGCTCGCAGTTGCTTCCGAGGTCGTGCCTCGTACCATCGGTCATATCGACTGCATGCCACCTACGATGGTTTTGCTGGATCTCATCGTGGCCGCCGTGCGCACTGCATCAGCCCTCCTTTTTCCGCCTCCCGGATGCATTTTGCTGCTGCCAAGCAGCTCCCATCGGCGTGGGCGGCAGCTTTATCATCCTCGTCACCCCACTCGATAAGTCGCACTCAGGATGGTGCCGAGCTCAAACTGGGGACAGGGCAGGGCTCCCCCCTCAGAGCTTCGCAGATGTCGGCACCGATTTTACCTTCCCAGCCGCACGTACCGCCGCCCCGGAGCCTGGGTCACTCCTGCCCCGACTCGCCAGAGTTGGATAAATTTACAGAATATAATGCCAGACCGCCTGCGCGAGAGACCTGCGCAGTAACTGGGCGAGCGCCCCAGTTCTACCTCTTTGCTGTCAAGCTGTGCAACATATGGGCCGCTCTCCCCTGCGTAGGGTTGGACACTTAGTGGCGAGCCCCCCCCCTTTCACCTGGGATGCACCCGAGCGGGTTTTCCCCTCCACGGGTAGGCGAGGGACTCGTCGAGCTTCCCACGATGGGAACATCTCCATCTCCGTCTCCGTGTTTTCCTCAACAGTCATGTGGTGTGACGCATTGCACTTGAGTCAGGGGCCGCCCACGATCAGGAGAGGCCCCGCGTCTGCGTCAAGCTGCTCCTGTTTGTTGTCGTTAGTATTCTGCCCGCCACCATGCCGGGCATCGGGTTTTTCGGCCCTGCACGACAACGAACCGGGGTTGCGTCGTCAGCCGATTGGGCCGCTCGGGCGAACCGCACCCCTAACCAGCTGCAGACCACACGTCAGAACCCTCATTGCCGACTGGGGGAGTCTCCAACTCGAGCCAGGGTGAGCCGGAGTCGGGTCTGCAGTCTGCCGCCAGATCGGGCATGCCGGGATACTACGTGCACTGATTACCGCCTGCGCAGCACCCGGAGCCGGGTCAGCAGTTTGCCGCCAGAGCTGGCGTGCCGCTGTGTCCTGTGTGAACTATGACACCGCCAGAGCTGGCGTGCCGGGACGCGATGTGCGCTCATTACCGCCAGAGCTGGCGAGGCCCCCGCGCAGCATGCGCCACACGCGGGGGCTGACAATCCAAGCATGCCCCCATCCCATGTTCAGTGCCCCAACCGCCAGACCGGGCGAGGTTCCGCAGGTTTCCCCTGCGGGGCTGCCAGCATTCCGTGCTGTGCACCCCGGGCCACGAGCAGGGCGTTTGCCCCTACTCCGGGGCGCCCCTCCTTTGGGATCACATGCACGACCCGGGGCACTTGTCCCACTGTTCTCGGTCGTCGCAGCTTTCGTCTCCTCCTCGGGGGTAGCGGACGCAGCGCTTTGCCAGCGTGTCTGAAATGATCACTAATGTGTTGTGATAAGTGTTCGTGTCATCGTCGCGAAGGTGCGTTACCTCTGGGGAGGGGATCCTATCGCTTCAGTCTGTTGCCGTATTCACGGTCCCTGAGGGAACCCAGTGTGCGCTCAACAAAAAGTAGCCCGGATCTGCCTTTTTGCAGTTGCTGGGCAGGGTGTTTCTCTTATTATAGCGAAAGGAGTACGATTTTTACTAGTTACGAGCGACGAAGCGTAGCGAAGTCGCGAAGTAACGAAGGAAATCGTACGACTGAAGCTTTATAAGGATCACCTTCATGCCACTTCACAGGGGCTTACACAGCCTTTGACACAGGAGTGTGCGCTCAACAAAAAGTAGCCCGGATCTGCCTTTTTGCAGTTGCTGGGCAGGGTGTTTCTCTTATTATAGCGAAAGGAGTACGATTTTCTCCGGAACCATTATTTGTTCACACCATTTGGGCCTGAACCACCAAGAAAAAAAAATATTGGCAATTCTGAAAATCCTTATACTCATACCGGGCAACATTCAGGTATGGCGTTGTTCCGCAGTCTTTTTTATCGGCGAGCACCCCCACCCCCACACCCCCAAGGCGCGGTGCAGGGGAAGGGGAAAGGGAGGTTCTTTTGTTTTCCCGCCCCCCTACACCCCCTCCCCTCCCCACACCACCACCACCGCACAATGTTCAACTGGCTCCTCGGGGGTGAGGAGGAGGCGCAGGCGAAGAAGCCCGACTCCGCCACCCCTGCCCCTGCAGCTGCAGCAGACGAAACCGCCGCCGCCGCCTCCACACCTGCCGACGCTGCGCCCAACACAGGAGACGCCGCTGCCGCCGCACCAACCCCTGCGGAGGAGGAAGTCAACACCGCCACGCCCGATGCCGCAGAGGAAGCTGCTGCTGCCGCCGCCGCCGCCTCTGTGGAGGAGGCACCTCCGACACCCCCTGTGGTGGTGCCGGACATCTGGGAGCATGTCGACCGGCCTGCCCCTGGGGACTGGGTTGCGCGCGAGGTGCAGCTGCTGATCAGGGAGAAGCCCAAGGCGGCTGCCTCGACGTGGAAGTTCGCAGACCCCGAGGATGGCGGCCCGCCCAGCCTCCACGTCACCGCTGTGGGGTCTGAGGAGATCTGCACGGTCTACCCCGCGTCGGGGTGTGACGAGGTGGCCTACCCACTCCCGGAGCTGGTGGATCCCATCTACTGCGCTATCGGTGCGACGTATGTCCACTGGCTGATGCCTCTCAGCGCATCGCAATACCTTGTCCTCTCCCAGCTGGTTGAGGATGCCAACGGGGGCAGCTCGGGGATCCGCCGCACCCTCACCAACGAGGGGGCTAAGGAGGAGGAGCCGGATTGGGATGTGCAGAGTGCCTCCCCCTTCGATCTGGCGAGCCCCGTGTGGAGCACCTGTGCTGTGAGGCGTGGGTTCTCCCCGCCGTGGTGGTTTAAGCATGTCACGGAGCTGGCGAGCGCGAAGCGGCAGGGACTGAACAAACACCTCCCCCCGTCGCTGAAGGCGGCCCGCCTGTCGCACTCCTCGATGGCGTGGCAGGTGAAGGAGGGGTGGGATCGGATCTTCAGCTCCAGCGCGGTGGAGTGCTTTGTGATGCTGCAGGACTGCGCCCTCTTCTTCGCCCCGCGGCCCCACTCCGCCGAAGTGGAGGAGTTCCCCCTGCGGGGTGTTGAGGTTATTGCTGGGGACATCGCCATCAGCACCAGCTCGACCATCCAGTACCCCATGACGCTTCGGAATAGGAACGGGAAGTCCCTCATCCTCAACTTCCACACGCAGACCGAGAGGGATCTGTGGACCGCTCTGGTCGAAGTCTCCGCCCTCCAGCTGCAGCCCTCCCGCAAGCTCTCAGAGCAGAAGGGTCACCTCTACGAGGCGCTCCTCTTGATGCGCGCATCACCACTCTGCACCCCATCGGTGAACCCCAACGGGCCTGCCCCCGAGACTGCCGATCCCGACACCATCCAGACGGGGTATGTGATTGTGCAGGCGGAGGAGGGGACCTGGGTCCACCAGGGCTGGCTGCGGCGGTTTGTCACCCTGCATAAGACGTATCTGACGTACCGCACCCATAAGGACAGCCTGGAGGACCTGAAGGTGTTGCCCCTCCGCCACGTCTCGGTTGCGAAGATCCCGCAGGAGAAGAACCCGTGGGTCATCGGGTTGTTCACACCGTTCGCCCAGCCGGTGCAGCTGTGGTGCGACTCGAAGGAGGTGTTTGCGAAGTGGCTCGCCTCCTGCGACAGGGCGGTCCGGGTTGCAAACCACGGCGTCGTGTCGCAGCACCACATCCCTGTGGACCGGGTCCCTGCACAGGCCGCAGCTGGCCTGATGCAGACCGTCACCTCCTCTAAGGGCGTCGTCATCACGCCCCACGGCATCCAGGTCCCGGAGGCGGGACCCATGCACCTCCCCTACGTGCAGGGCTCTGCCTGGCGCATCCTCGACACCCCCGACGGCCTCCTGGGCAGCGAAGATGGGGAGGCCGAATACGTGGAGGGCGAGGGTGGTGCCCGTGAGCTGCGCTGGAAGCCGTCTGCCGACGAGGGGGTGCCGGTCCCCAGCGTCGCGCCGCGGCATGTGAATGTGCGGGGGAGGCCGGTGGCGGAGGTGGTTCCCGGCGTTGCGGCGGAGTGCGTGCTCCCCGAGAAGGTGCTGGGGCAGTCTGTCCTGGGAGAGCTGTCAGGATCCCTCAAGGTGACCCGCGCAAGCCTGATGAGCATCCCCGAGGCCTTTGAGTACACCCTGAGGTACTCCGAGTTCCACCAGTGGCTCGCCGTTC
This sequence comes from Rhynchopus euleeides, assembly GCA_963210315.1. NCBI lineage: Eukaryota > Euglenozoa > Diplonemea > Diplonemida > Diplonemidae > Rhynchopus > Rhynchopus euleeides. The sequence goes on from OY723267.1 coordinate 1,869,244, forward strand.
TGTCGGGGAGTGTGCGGGTGGTGGTGTTCTCCGGTGCGTGCTACACCCTGATCACGAAGGACTACCCGAAGATGACGGCTTCCAGCTGCAACGACCGCATCAAGGATGACTGGGGTGCAGAGGGCAACGCGCTCGCAACCCTCGGGGGCAGGCAGGTTGTGGTGAACGCAGGAGATGCATTGTATGTGCCAGGGTGGGCTTTGCTGGGAGGGGGGGGGGGGCGGGGAGGCCGAAGGGCCAAGAGATGTTTGTGTTGTTTTGTGCAGTTTTCACCCAACACACACCCCACCGCAGGTATATCCCGGTCGACCACTTCTACTCCGTGAAGGCACTGTCGTCGTCTCTTGTGATGCGTTCCCTGTCCTCTCCGGTGCGGAACCAGTGAGGCCGCCAGCCCCTGAAGGCAGATGAAGGGCACGTGCATTTTGTCATGAGTCAGTGCACATCTAAGGCGGATATAATCATCCCATGGTGTCACCCAGTTGGTGACACCCACCCTCGATATCGTTGTGACCCACTGTATCGTCATTTTTTCTTGCAAAAAAAAGGCAAAATACGAAGCTGTGTGGGTTGCCGGGGGGTTTTTTGCGTTCTTTCGAATCCCCCCCCTCCCCCCCGTCCCCCCGCGCCCTTCTCCCCCTCTGGTGCTGCATTTCGAAAAGCTCTCACAGCCCCACACACACAGCCCTGACCCCATCTTGTGTTATCACGTATGTGAGATCTGGATCCTCATTTACGTGTCAAATTTGGGCCCCCATTCATAATAACGGCTTCTGGCCAGCGGGTGCATCGTGGAATTGACTTTCAATCTCGGAGTATTGCCCCAACACTCCCGATGCCTTGGTTGCACATCCCGGCTCAGGCCAAGCGGTATCGAGGTTGTCGGTCGTGTATTTTTAGTCACCCGGGAGTACGACAGGACGCGCGCAGGCACCGGGCCCCCTCTCAAAAAAAAAGTCACCCGAGTACGAAGCAGAGAGATGCCGGGTCTTTTTATCTTCGCCAGGCAAAGATTCGTGATGGCTCGACGCAGCAGTTTCACACGCACCCACTCCTCCGTATACTCCCCGCAGCAGCTTGCCAGTTTTTTTCTAACAAAAGAAACCCCCCCTCCCCCGCACTCCTCACCTGCTATCCCTGTGTGCGCTCAACGAGAAGTATTCCGGACCTGTCCCCCATTTTTGAACTAGCTATGTGTAAGGAAGCGCAGGCTTTGTTGCTGGCATCGTCGTTTCACAGGCCTTCAGCACGGCCTTGATATACAGCAAAGTGTATGCGCGGAAATGGATTTTGGTGCTGTCTTTTTACAGCTGCGAGACAGGGTGATTCCTGCCGTGAAGCGGAAGGTACGCGAAGGTCGTGCGTCAAAAAATCTGTTAGCAGCACACGGATGGACACCATACACGCACAGTTGCGTACAAAAACGCACTTTGCTGGGCAGAGTGTCTGTGTGAAGACTATATAGTGTGTGAGCGCACCAATCCTATCGCGCTGCCCTCGCATTGAATGGAGTGGCCAAAGTCGTTCAAACACGAGGTGACCAGGGGTGTGGGGTGGGAGATGGGACATGTAGAGTGCGGGAAGACCTCCGAGGCTGGAGAAGATCAAGGTTCGGAGACAGGGTGACTCGTCGTGTTTGTGACTTGAGTCATTCCTCCTGGCCTCCTCATAAGGAAAGCTCAATGCAAGTTTGTGTCGATGATGCACGGCCTCGTGAGAAGCCTCCGCGGTCGCTGGTTTTAGACTTCATTCACAGAGCGGGTTCATTGAAGATAAGTGCGTAACCCCGTTGAGCTGGGCCTTGTTGAGTTGGCTCTTCCCGAAGCCCTCTGAGAAGTAACTTCAAAAAATGAAGAAAGCTAGTGACGTTGACAACTAACCCAGCTTGGGATTCTGTATGTGAAAGCGTAGAGAGGTTGCAGGGGCAGGACGCTGGCGGTGGGGTTCCCCCTCTCCCACCCCTCTGCATCCTGGTGGCGAAGCGGTCTTGCCATTGCTGTTGCCGTGAGTTTTACCACACCGCCTACCGTCACAGACTCTCAGCCCCACCCCACCAACATGGCACCGACGCTGAAGGTTGTGTACTTCGGTCTGCCCGGCAAGGCCGAGCCCATCAGGCTGTGTGCGGCCATCGGTGGGCTGGAGCTGGAGGACCAGCATGTGGACCGTGAGTCGTGGGGTGCGCTGAAGCCGAGCGTCGCCCCCGCACAGCTGCCCCTGCTGTACGTCGACGGGAAGCTGCACGGGCAGAGCGTGGCCCAGGCGCGCTACGTTGCGAAGCTGGCGGGGCTGTACCCGTCGGACCCGCTGGAGGCGCTGCGTGTGGACGAGCTGGTGGACTACACGCAGGAGGTGTTCGGGCCGCTCGGCAAGTCGTTCGGCCTGCAGGGCGAGGAGCAGCTGAAGTTCCGCGGCGCCATGGTGGCCGAGGGCGGGGACATGCACAAGTGGATCTCCTTCCTGGACACGCAGCTGGAGGGCAAGAAGTACGCTGCGGGCGACTCCCTCACGCTGGCCGACGTCGTGATCTTCACGACCCTGCAGCCGCTGCGCACCGGGTGGCTGGACGGCGTGCCGAAGGACTGCCTGGACGGGTTCAAGAACGTCCTGGCACACCGCGACCTGGTCGCCAACCACGAGAAGGTGAAGGCCTACTACGCCAACGCCCAGGGCGTGCACGCCATCTACAAGGCGTAATGCCGACACACTAACGATTGTTTTCCTCACTATCTCCTGACTATCTCTCTTGGGTTGTTGTTGTTTCATTGTTCCCTACATGACTTTCGCACAGAAAGTGCCAACTTCAGCCAGCTCTTCTCACCGTACCCTGCACACAGCCCCTCTTCGCCTGATCAGGGTTTGCTAGTTTGCAGGACACGAGACGATCTGAACACTGGCACCTTTCGATATGCCCCCCTGCTCTCATCCCCGTTGGCCGCCTGGCCGCTCTGCAGCCAAACTTCCAAAGGCCTATTCCGCAACAAACGACGGCCCTGACACTTGGCACAATGGCAACCACAAAACGTTACTGCGACAGGCATGGTGCAGTGGGTATAAGCGTGACCCACTTTGGAAGCACAGCAGCAGACCTCCTCCCCCCCACCACCACCCAGCCCACCGCGCCCACCGCAGCACCCTCGACTCCGCCCCGTCACACACGCAAGCCACACCCATGCACACCACCCAGGCCTACTGTGCGTTGCCCTCTTAGCCAGGGCCCCTCCCGAAACGCACCCGGCTGTCTGTACACAACACGAGGGCCCGTCTGCTCTCCAGCAGCTGCGCGAGTCCGGGCGCGAGGGTGTCGCTGGGTGCACCATGCAACAATGCCTGCGGTGAAATCAAGGGTCTCAGCACCGCCGGTAAAGACGTCGCCTGCAATACGCCCGAAGAGGCAGCCGTCACTCACAGGGTTGGTATGTCCCCTGCCTGGTGCAGTGTAGTGCGACTCATTGGTGGGGCGAATGTGTGACACACAGCGAAGGGTTGTGTGTGGGGGGGTGTGGGCGTGGTGTGTCCCTTTAATGCAAGGTGTCGTACATAGTACGACACCTTGCACTAAAGGGACACCACACACCTACCCCCTCCCCAAGTTGGGCCTGGACCCCCAGCCCCAGCCCACCCGGCCAAAGAACAGGCCCCCTCCCCTCACTGCCCCCTCCCCTCCCCTCACTGCTCCGCCCACTCCCTCGCCACCGTCTCGCACGCCGCTTCCACCCGGTTCCACCCCCCATTGCCGCTGCCGCGGTATTTCATGGGGATCGTTGAACTTTCCTAATCATGCAAGAGAGAGATAGTTTTTTGCACCAGCATTACCTAGCACCGACGGTGGTGATGACCTCCACTGTTTCACCATGCACCCCACACCACACACACATGCATCCCCATCACACAGGCTGTGAAGAATGCGCCCTCCCAGCCCAAGAAGGCGCCTGCCCCCCGAGGCGGCAGCGGCAGCGGCGACGACGGGGCCGACACCACCCCCAACGCATCCCAGCACAGCCTCGGCAGCACCTCCGCAAAGGGGCCGCTCCCCGCCCCACACACACCTCTCCCGGAGAAATCGCCGGCACCGCCTCCCGCCGCCGCCGCCGCCGCCGCCACCACCACCCCCAACACCTCACTGCCGGCACCCGCTGCAGACCAACGCCTGGCTGCTTCGTCGGTGCCGGCTGTCACTGTCACAGATGCGGACAGCGATCTCCTGTCGACCGCCTCCTCTGTGAAGTCCCCTCCGAAGAAGCCATCTGTTGTGGGGCTGAAGGTGCCTCCTGGGAAGAAGGGGATGCCTGCAACGGGGGATGGCGGGATGGTTCCCATGAAAGGCTCCCTTGCGTCGGGCAGCGGCTCCAAGGGGTCTTCCGGCGTTGTCTGGAGTGACGAGCGGCGCGCGGCTCTGCTGAAGCTTTCCCTCCGCAGCAGCGCTTCCAGGGGGAGTGTTTCGCAGTCGCCTCCCATCAGCGTGCCGAGCACATCGCGCGACCGCACTGATCCTGTCGGGTCTGCCGCCGGGACGTCGCTGCAGTCGCAGGTGCAGCCCTCCGACCCTTCCATCTCTGCGGGGGACATACAGCGCGTCGCTTCACTCCGGGGCGACAGGCTCAACCCAAAGCTGGTGAAGGGCAACCTCCCCTCCATCGAGATGGAGAGCAGCATACGCATGAAGCTGGAGAAGCGACCCGCCATCAAGGCCCCCACCCACAACCTCCCCTCGAAGCAGCCGCTACCTCCGGGGACCGCGCTGCAGGAGGTGGAGCTGCCGTCACCTGCGGCGGTTCCGGCAAAGGCCCCTGTTCCGGAGGGTGGGGGTGGTGTGACTGGGGAGCAGGCCGGGGCGCCCGACGGGCTTTCGCGGGTCGGGTCGATAACCATCAAAGGGGTGACGCAGGGTGTGGGGGGGTCGCCGAGGCGGGCCCCGAGCTTCTCGAGGAGCCCCTCAACGCTGCCTGCGGCGCATGCCGCTGCGGTGCGGAGGGTGATTCTCGCAAAGCATGGGTCGATACACAGGTGGTATCAGAAAAAGTTTTCCATCTGCGTCCGCTCGGGGGACCATGTTATCGACATCGAGGAGTTCCGGGCGGGGCTCTCTGCGCTGGGGCTTGCGGATGCGCTTTCGGATTCCCTAATCGAGGCGGTGCGGGTGGGGGGCACGCAGGACATCAGCGTGACACGTTTCATAAAATCCCTCACAGAGGGCTATGATGAATCCACCCAAAACCTGAAGCAGGTCACGGTGCAGGGGTATGGCGGGGTCCGCGTGATCATCTTCATGACACCCCACGATGAAGAACCTCAGAATATCGTCAGCGCAGCCCGGCGGCTCGGGGTCATCCGACCCTCCGAGGTGCAGGTTGTGACAGGGGAGGGGGATCCGATGATCTTCGACTATGAAAGCGTGGAGGACGGGGGGGTTTACTTCCTCCAGCGGATACGGACCTCGCTGTCTCCAACGGAAACCTCGCCGACTGAAGGTTTTCCCAGCCCTCCGAGGGGTGCGACGGTATCTTCATCCTCTGCGTCACGCCCGGATCCCCCGATTCCCGAAGAGGAGACCCCTGGGGGGAAGTCCACCTCAGCAACGCAGACGGAGCCTGCGGCGAGGGTGGTGAAGCGGGTGCCCAACCCGCTGCTCATCACCGACGAGCGTGTTATATATGGAGAGAGGGTTGTGGAGTATCGTGCGGAGGCACCCCGTTACAGCAGCACCCCTGCGGTTTTCAACGTTTTCCCCCAGGGGGGGGCACACCTTGAAGGGGAGGCGGGCACCGGGATCACGTTTGACTCAATCCACTTCGGAGCACCGCCGAGCCCTCTGGTAGGCCCTGCTGTGCCAAGCCAGGGTGGGATGTGCGCTGGAGGGGGGACGCCTCTGCGACAACGCAGCGGTGTGCCGCATGCCATGCAGACGCCCGCAATGCCTGGGGCCCAATCACCCCTGGGGACCCCGAGGGTTTCTGCTGCGGATCCTCCAAATGGATTTGGCGGGGTGTCGGATCTGCCAGACGCGTATCTCCCGCAGGTTGTGGGGCAGGATCACACCATGTCGCCAACAAGCGGGCTCTACACAACCTTCCAGCAGGCCGTGGTGGCGAGGCAGGCGGAGGCCGCGGGCATCCCGGTTTCACCACTACCCCTCTCCGGGGGTGTATCTGACATCTTCCACCAGAGGCTCGCGGAGGAGCGGCTGAGCCGCGGCCTCCCTCCCACAGACGCAGGCCCGGACGACACGGTCCACCTCGCAGGGGTCCCCTCAGCATGGAGATCCCAGTCGCAGCTCGAGGTGATCCCCGTCACTCTCCTCAATAGGGTCACCCCAGCCAGGGGGGGCGCCGCCGCGGCTCCCCCGCGGTACGGCAGCTCCGTTGTGGCGGATCCGGGGTACGGGCCTGTTGGGGTTGGGGATGTGGTCATCATCCCACCTCCCTCTCCGAGCGGAGTCATACTATACGAGCCGCAGATGGTCTACCCGGTGGGGGCGGGCGGAGGGGGTGGTGGCGGGGAGGGTGGGACGACCCCACATGCAACGCCAGCGCGCCCTCGGGGTGGAGGGGGTGGGGGTGGTGGAGGAGGAGGAGGAGGGGGGGGCGATCCGAACCCCGAGCCCCCGACCCCCTCGGTTCGGTTTGCAACCCCGCGGCAGCAGCTTCTGGAGAAGAAGCAGAGCCCTTCGCTGCGCACCCCGAGGAGGGAGGGCGGGCACCAGGGAGTGCCCAGCCAAGGCAAGGCTGCGGCAGCACCCCCGACAAAGGATGTTACCGTGTCGAGGCATGCCATTCACGACCCCTACGGCGCTCGGATTGTCGGCACCATTGTGAAGAGTGTAAGCAAGCGGAGCCCTGCGGAGAAGGGGGGGCTCCGTGCAGGCATGGTGATACGCAGCGTTAACAATATGCCTGCCCATTCCTTCGATGATATCCAGGTATGATGTTGGCGAGATGGGAGAGAGGGAGAGGGGGGCAGGGCTGTAAATAAGGTTTGGGGGTCAGGAGTCGGGAGTCGGGAGTCGGTTATTTACAGTCACCTAAGGTACCTGGGGTGGGGGGCTGGGGGGGACGGGCGGTCTCAAACCCTACTCAATCCTGCACGCATCCTGTAGTACGGCCACCTCTGCCGTGGAGAGTCCCATGGACCCTCCAGCAGTCGCCCACCATTCGGTCAGGGCGGACTGACTCGGCGCTTGCGGGGTCTTCCCGCGTGCGAGGTGGTCCGCGAAGAAGCACGCGACGCACAGCGCCATGTTGGCTGTCCCAGCCAACCCCCCACTTCGCCCGCAGCGCCCCACACGCTGCGAGCACCTCACTCACGGCAGCAGTATTTGGCTGCATAGCTCTCAGTATTTCCCGTGCATGCAGCGCATGCATCCACAAATTTTGTGGATGCATCCACACACAGCCTGGAGCTCCGAAGCCCTGCATGCAGGCCTGCCTGCAGTGGATGAATGCCTGTATGCCAAATCGAAAATCCATTTTTTGACATTTTCGGGCATCCCTGGATGCCGTGGATGCATGCATGGATGCATCCACACCATCCACGGCCCCACTGAGAGCTATGTTGGCTGTGAGTCAAACACTACTGCCTCTACCTGAGGCATGTTTTGTGTCGCAACAGTTGCGTCACATGTGTGACGCATCTGTGTGGAGTGTGTGTGGTTGTGCACGTGTGCGCTGCGGTATGCTCAACCACCTGATGGGGGCGGAACACAACTCTTCTTGGGAGCTGCCAGGATCTGGCAAAAGGGGCGGGAAAGGGGCGCCGTATTCACAGCAGTGGTTTGGCAATGAACTCACCCCAGTTCAGAGACCGGTAATGAAGAAGATGACTGGGAGGCACACACCATGTCCCACCCAGCGGGACCCCCACACCCCCACCCACCCATCGGGACCCCCCCTCCTCGGGTGTTCCAAAAACCCTTTCTTTTGAATATTTGGAGTCTGTGCGGATCGCAGTGGGGTCATTTTGGCCATGGGGTGCCTAATACCGCACATTCCCTAAGGGAAGCAAGGCAACCCTCCCAATCCCAAAAAATCCGGCGCGAGTCGGGAGTCGGGAGTCGGCCTTATTTACACCCCTGGAGGGGGGGGGGGTGAGAACAAGGCGAGGGGGAGGAGGTGGGAGGACGTGGGGTGCAGTTCTCTGATCTCTCATCAGGAAGCGTGGGAGGAAGGGTGGAGTGTGGGGTGGTGGTGGTGGTGGTGGTGTATTGTCAGCCGTTTGCTGATGAGGGAATTACCCCTCCCACCCCCCCCTCAGCCCAGGCACCCCTCCCCCCCTCAACATCACTAACAACATCTCCTTCTGCCCCCCCCCGCTCCGCAGGATATCCTCAACAAGCCGCGCCTATCCGCCACATTCACCGTTTCTCAGCTGGACCCCCACACCCTCGGCTACTGATGGGTGTTCCATGGTGCGTTCGGCGGGTCCACAGCTCGCAAAGCGTGCCTCTTGCGCCTTGTTCCCCACCCCATCCCTCCCTCCCTTCCCCCGAGAGCTCTAGACCTCTCAGTGCTGGGATGCTGATATGACGTGCCCCCCCCCCCCTCCCTTAGACAGCCGCTGTAGCCAGAAGTTACCTGGGAGTAACGGTGTATTTTCTTCTTCTTTCTCGTTCTTTCTCTCTCTCTCTCTCCCAGCAGGACTCCTCCCCCCCGAGTAAGTTACCCTGCCGAGCTTCACGCCCTTTTAAAGTTTGAGAGGACGGTCGAGGGAGTGGTATTCCCAGTGGGAGGCCTTCGCTCTATAGTGGGCCTTCTATACGATGCGGGTTCGCTAATCCAACACAGCAAACGCTCTAAAGTGCAGAAAAGTGGGCCGCCTAACAATATAGGTTGCAACCCTGACACACTTTGACACAGAGCGAAGGCCCACAATGCCTCCAATCATTCGCTTTACCTGGCGTCACTCGTTCCTATGTATTTTTTTTGCCCCATCTCAGAGCAGAGTATTTGTCACAACACAGGCGTCGCAGTGGATCTTTTAGACACAGCCTGCATCAAGAGAGGGGAGAACATGCAACACAACAAGTCTGTGAATCTCTGAATGCAGGGGGGGGGGGTTGGGGTGTGGGAGCTGGGTCACGGAAGACATACGGAGTGGATCGATACGGGATTTAGAGAGCGAGCGATCCTGGGTGACCCTGCCACCCCCCGCCCAGACCCATCACCCCCCCCTCCCGCCCCCATCCTTTTGACCAGTCTTTTATTGGACACGGCAAGAATAATTTCGTTCCGTTTTCAGTTTTCAATTGTTTAGAAGCCCACCCCCACAAAACCCCCTCAACGGCGGGGGCGGCAGCCAGGAGGGAAGGGGGGGGGGGCAGGGCCCTGTTTGTTTGAGCAAACTACTGCGATGCGCCCTGCGGCCCGAACCCTGAGGCTCGTGGCGTCGTCCGCAGCGCCACGGCAGGCACGGTGGTGCGCTGCGCCGGGCGGAGGCGGGCATGCAGGACCGACTCCCACCGAAGGGAAGGGGCCAGCCCCCCCCCTAACGACACCCCCGTCGATATGCGACTCGGCAACGGTGCTGGGGGGCTCACAGGTGGTCGGCGATGTTCAAATGTCCCCGGGCAGCACCGTGTGGTACAACGTGGTGCTTCGTGCGGACCTCAACTGCATTCGCCTCGGAGCGAGGTGCAGTGTGGGCGACGGGGCCTCCGTGACTGTCTCGGAAGCCCATGGGGTTTCGATTGGTTCTGACAGCGTTGTGATGGCGAAGTGCGTCCTGCACGCTTGCCGCATCGGCAGCAACGTCTACCTGGGGCAAGGTTGCATCGTGCTGGAGGGTGCAGAGATCGGCGACAACGCCCGAATCGAGCCGGGCACTGTTATCCCAGCGGGGGCAGAGGTCCCCCCAGGGACCGTGTCGGACGACACCCTGCCTGAGGCTGCTGCAGTTGCGGCGGATCACCTCGCCCTGTGCCAGGTGCACAGGCGACGCGTCCCGGACACATCTTTTGTCTACGGCATGCCTGCAGTAGAATAGGCTGAGCCGAGGAGGAGGGGGGGCTGTGGCATCGGTGCAGGTGGGGGCGGGGGGAGGGCGGGGGGTGGTGAGGTGCGGCAGCACCAGATAGTTGCTCCTGAGCAGGCTGTGGTGGGCTGGTGTGGAACGGCCCCAGAGCACTGATGTGCAGAGGGTGCGATGGGGGGGGTTGCTGGGGGGGGGGTCGTGTCTGTGTGTGGAGGGAGGAACTGGTGGGCGCACCCTGTTGTGCAGGATAGTGTCTGGGGTGTTGTTAGTCGAGAAGGTGCATCCTCTCGGAAGAATCGGCGGTTTTCGGTGGCGGCACAGGCTTGCTATCGCTTCACGATCAAGCGGGGCTCACAGAGGTGCTGCAGAATTGTTAAAATCTGCAGCATAATCCTTGTCGACACACACCGCCGATATTCATTGCAGTACACCACCACCTTCATCACCAGTTTCACTTCGCCTTTTACACACAAAATGCCTTTCAAGTCGATCGAGCCGGAGACGGTTGACAAGGACCGCTCCGAGAAGATGAAGGAGATTGCCGCCAAGAAGAAGAACGCTGTCCGCCTCGCCGTGAAGGCGATCAAGGACAAGGAGAAGGAGAAGCGTCAGGAGAGGCGCGAGAAGAAGGCGGAGAAGAAGGCTGCGGCTGAGAAGGCGGCCAAGAAGGGCAAGAAGAAGACGACGAAGACGACGAAGAAGGCTGGTAAGAAGGGGGCGAAGAAGGGTTCCAAGTAAGCACGGTGACTGCTGTGTGTCTTGGCAGCTCCTTGGAGCTTGCCCAAACCCTCTGAGTTTGATGTATTGTCTTTTGCTGTGTGTTGTGTGTATTGCGTGCAGCCTCGTGCTGCCCGTGGCGGGACTCCCTGCCAGAGTGTGGCTGAGTGTCGGCCTGACAGCAGACCTAGATTCGACGGAGGACCCACGCCCACACCCCTTTTGCCGTGCTTCCAGATGCCCTTGCCTGCTGTATTCAATCCGCTTTGCGTACAATTCACACCACCTTCATCACCAGTTTCACTTCGCCTCCTTTTACACACAAAATGCCGTTCAAGTCGATCGAGCCGGAGACGGTTGACAAGGACCGCTCCGAGAAGATGAAGGATATCGCCGCCAAGAAGAAGAACGCTGTCCACCTCGCCGTGAAGGCAATCAAGGACAAGGAGAAGGAGAAGCGTCAGGAGAGGCGCGAGAAGAAGGCGGAGAAGAAGGCTGCGGCTGAGAAGGCGGCCAAGAAGGGCAAGAAGAAGACGACGAAGACGACGAAGAAGGCTGGTAAGAAGGGGGCGAAGAAGGGTTCCAAGTAAGCACGGTGACTGCTGTGTGTCTTGGCAGCTCCTCGGAGCTTGTCCAAACCCTCTGAGTTTGCTGTATTGTCTTTTGCTGTGTGTTGTGTGTATTGCGTGCAGCCTCGTGCTGCCCGTGGCGGGACTCCCTGCCAGAGTGTGGCTGAGTGTCGGCCTGACAGCAGACCTAGATTCGACGGAGGACCTACACCCACCCTCCCACCCTCGTAGTTGTCGTGCTTCCAGGTGCCCTGTTGCCCCCGTGGTGAAGTCCCTGCTCCAGACCACCCAGACCGCCACCCCAGCTGGCCCCGCATGTGTCCCGTCTCCCGTCGGAGAACGTCGTTTCGCCCGAGCGCTCGGAAAAAATGCAAAAAAAGCCCCAAAATTAACATTTCTGTTCGAAAAAAGGAGTCGTGTGCTACCCTGAAGTGTTGTTCAAAAGTCCGGGGTTTCGAGATAGAGTGCAGTACACCACCACCTTCATCACCAGTTTCACTTCGCCGCCCTTTACACACAAAATGCCGTTCAAGTCGATCGAGCCGGAGACGGTTGACAAGGACCGCTCCGAGAAGATGAAGGAGATCGCTGCCAAGAAGAAGAACGCTGTCCGCCTCGCCGTGAAGGCGATCAAGGACAAGGAGAAGGAGAAGCGTCAGGAGAGGCGCGAGAAGAAGGCGGAGAAGAAGGCTGCGGCTGAGAAGGCGGCCAAGAAGGGCAAGAAGAAGACGACGAAGACGACGAAGAAGGCTGGTAAGAAGGGGGCGAAGAAGGGTTCCAAGTAAGCACGGTGACTGCTGTGTGTCTTGGCAGCTCCTTGGAGCTTGCCCAAACCCTCTGAGTTTGCTGTATTGTCTTTTGCTGTGTGTTGTGTGTATTGCGTGCAGCCTCGTGCTGCCCGTGGCGGGACTCCCTGCCAGAGTGTGGCTGAGTGTCGGCCTGACAGCAGAGCTAGATTCGACGGAGGACCCACCCACGCCCACACCCCTTTTGCCGTTGCTTCCAGATGCCCTGTTGCCTGTTGTACTCAATCCGCTTTGCGTACAATTCACACCACCTTCATCACCAGTTTCACTTCGCCTCCTTTTACACACAAAATGCCGTTCAAGTCGATCGAGCCGGAGACGGTTGACAAGGACCGCTCCGAGAAGATGAAGGAGATCGCCGCCAAGAAGAAGAACGCTGTCCGCCTCGCCGTGAAGGCAATCAAGGACAAGGAGAAGGAGAAGCGTCAGGAGAGGCGTGAGAAGAAGGCGGAGAAGAAGGCTGCGGCTGAGAAGGCGGCCAAGAAGGGCAAGAAGAAGACGACGAAGACGACGAAGAAGGCTGGTAAGAAGGGGGCGAAGAAGGGTTCCAAGTAAGCGCGGTGACTGCCGTGTGTCTTGGCAGCTCCTTGAAGCTTGTCCAAACCCTCTGAGGTTGCTGTATTGTCTTTTGCTGTGTGTTGTGTGTATTGCGTGCAGCCTCGTGCTGCCCGTGGCGGGACTCCCTGCCAGAGTGTGGCTGAGTGTCGGCCTGACAGCAGAGCTAGATTCGACGGAGGACCCACGCCCACACCCCTTTTGCCGTGCTTCCAGATGCCCTGTTGCCTGCTGTATTCAATCCGCTTTGCGTACAACTCACACCACCTTCATCACCAGTTTCACTTCGCCCTTTACACACAAAATGCCTTTCAAGTCGATCGAGCCGGAGAAGGTTGACAAGGACCGCTCCGAGAAGATGAAGGAGATTGCCGCGAAGAAGAAGAACGCTGTCCGCCTCGCCGTGAAGGCAATCAAGTACAAGGAGAAGGAGAAGCGTCAGGAGAGGCGTGAGAAGAAGGCGGAGAAGAAGGCTGCGGCTGAGAAGGCGGCCAAGAAGGGCAAGAAGAAGACGACGAAGACGACGAAGAAGGCTGGTAAGAAGGGGGCGAAGAAGGGTTCCAAGTAAGCGCGGTGACTGCCGTGTGTCTTGGCAGCTCCTTGAAGCTTGTCCAAACCCTCTGAGTTTGCTGTATTGTCTTTTGCTGTGTGTTGTGTGTATTGCGTGCAGCCTCGTGCTGCCCGTGGCGGGACTCCCTGCCAGAGTGTGGCTGAGTGTCGGCCTGACAGCAGACCTAGATTCGACGGAGGACCCACGCCCACACCCCTTTTGCCGTGCTTCCAGATGCCCTGTTGCCTGCTGTATTCAATCCGCTTTGCGTACAACTCACACCACCTTCATCACCAGTTTCACTTCGCCCTTTACACACAAAATGCCTTTCAAGTCGATCGAGCCGGAGAAGGTTGACAAGGACCGCTCCGAGAAGATGAAGGAGATTGCCGCCAAGAAGAAGAACGCTGTCCGCCTCGCCGTGAAGGCAATCAAGGACAAGGAGAAGGAGAAGCGTCAGGAGAGGCGTGAGAAGAAGGCGGAGAAGAAGGCTGCGGCTGAGAAGGCGGCCAAGAAGGGCAAGAAGAAGACGACGAAGACGACGAAGAAGGCTGGTAAGAAGGGGGCGAAGAAGGGTTCCAAGTAAGCGCGGTGACTGCCGTGTGTCTTGGCAGCTCCTTGGAGCTTGTCCAAACCCTCTGAGTTTGCTGTATTGTCTTTTGCTGTGTGTTGTGTGTATTGCGTGCAGCCTCGTGCTGCCCGTGGCGGGACTCCCTGCCAGAGTGTGGCTGAGTGTCGGCCTGACAGCAACTTGCAGGAAGCCCCACCCCATCACTTCGCGCATTGTGATTCCCGCTGAGCCTGAGATAGAGTGCAGTACACCACCACCTTCATCACCAGTTTCACTTTGCCTCCTTTTACACACAAAATGCCGTTCAAGTCGATCGAGGCGGATGTGGTGGACGCGGACCGCTCGAAGAAGATGAAGGAGATTGCCGCCAAGAAGAAGAACGCTGTCCGCCTCGCCGTGAAGGCGATCAAGGACAAGGATATCGCCAAGCGTCAGGCCAAGAAGACCGGGAAGAAGTCAGCAAAGAAGGCCACTAAGAAGGCTGGGAAGAAGACTTCCAAGTGAGCTCTTCTACATGGTTGGGCCTGCGTCAGAGTTCTTCCCTTGCTTACCCTCCCCTGTGGTTTTGCCTTTCTGCAGGCCCCCATCGAACCCCTCGACGCTGAGAAGCGACGGTGCAAAGCGCGGACCTACCTCGCTTTCATATGTCATTGACTTTCCTTATCCGCGCGCTTTCCCCCAGGGCCCTTGCGCTCGGGGCAGCACTGGCTGCCATCCCTGTGTTCGATTCACTCCGAAGCTGCGCTCACTCCCTACCCCACCCCACCACCCACATATGTATGCCTAGAACCCCTTTATTGATATTTCGCGCATTGTCACTCAGCCTCTCTGCTCTGCATCACCACACGCACATTTTCTGATTCGCTCTTTTTATTCGGCAGAGTTTGTGGGCAGGAAACCAGCAGAAAGTGCCGCCACCACCGCACATCTCTCTCAGGCGTGTCTCACCTGCCTCATCCAGGTGACTGACATCCCCCCTGATGCATTGGACACGCCTGCATCCGAGTATCGATAGGTAGATATTTGGCCGCTGTCCCCTGCACCCCCCCCCCCAAGGCACGCGTCGATGTCGCATCGAAACCCAGCCACGGTGCTGACACAGGCGAAGCACTTTGCCGCGAAGGACCCTCGGTTCCTCTTCTTCCACTATGCGAAGTTCTCAGAGCTTGTGTGGCGCTGTGCGGCGTACCGCACCTGGGAAGGCCTGTCCCTCCTCGACGACAGCGTGTGGGGGCATTGGTTCAACCCCACGAGGTACCGCTCCCTCTCGCCGCGCCTCCAGCGCAGGGCACAGTGCTATGCCACGGAGATCCTCTTCCGTGCTGCGCAGGCGGCAGACCCGAAGCTGCCTCTGATGGCTCCATTCTCACAACCCACACACATCCACCTGCGGCTGTGGGATCGGTTTTACGGATTCATGATGGAGTTTGGGCTGGATGACCTCCGTGCCGTAGAGCTCTGCTGCTTGGTCCGAGCCTTCTCAAAATACGAGCAGCTTTCCGGGATCAGCCGCGACAAGGCGTCAGATGTCCTCCGCCTGGTCTGGAAATCATGTATCAACAACAACCTCCTCCCCGCGATGTGCTCCCCACAGGTGCCCCTGATGTGCGGCGACTTCCTAGTGCCCTTCCTCATGCCACGCTACTCGGTGTCCCACCTTGTGGCGGGGGCCGCTGGCAGCGCCCTCCACACTCCTCCCAGCCCCGACAGGGGCACGCCGCTCGCTTTGAATCTGCCCCGCTCCAAACTGTCCGCCCTCATCCTCTTCCCGGAAGAGGTTGCCAAGGTCAGCCCTGGTGCACTCCTGTCGGTGCTTGGGGGGGAAACATTCACCCACACCCCTGGCAACGCCGGCGCGCATGCTGCGTCTCTGCGGATCTACTATGCAGCTTCAACACAGCGCGCCTCCAGAGTTGAGGAAGCCGTTATCTCAGAGATTGCGCGACGCGCCCTCCTGCAGGGATTCTTCTCCCTGGGGCTGATGAAGACATTCAGCGCCAAAGGACCTGCCGTGCTGCAGGAAGCCTTCGGAAGGGCTAGCCTCTACGTGTTCCGCATCGTGTTCCGGCGTGGTGGCGTAGCAGGGGCAGAGCCGGGGGCTGGAGAACCGGGCGTGCTGTACCCCTCCGAAGCTGCAGACCTGCTGCTGCGCGCCCTACCCCCCGCCTTCCGCGACACACCGCCTCTTCTCCCGAGGCTTGGCAGTGGTGGTGTGGAGGGTGGCAGGTCCGGTGCGGCACCCCCCTTCGGTGTTGCCGTGATGCAGGTTGTCACGGTGCTGATGCTGGAGGCGGCTGTCGCGGTGGGTGGGCTGGGGATGGAGGCGTACCTCGCCCTTCTGGCGATGCTTGCATGCATGAAGGACCATGTGGCGCAGTCCGCCACCACACACAGGGAGGTGCGGTGCGCATCGGCTTTCCTGAGGAGGGTTGTGGAGCGTGTGCAGGACATCGACCCGTCAGCCTCCAGCCTGGATGACTTCAGCGGGGTGGTGGCCGGCCTGTTTCGGGTTAACTCTGTGAGGCTCCAGACCTTGCCGGAGGAGCAGAGACGCAACAGCCGACGCGGTGCCCCAAAGCCGACCCTCAAGAGGCTTGTTCCTGTGATGCACAGGATACACAGCGCCCTCCAGTCGGTTCGTGAGGCGGAGTGCACAGACCTGCTGCTGCTGTCGGGCCTCGGCATTGCGATCGGCAGGTTAAAATCTGAAGAGCATGCCAAGTTCTGGGCTTTCTTCATACGAACCGTGGAACGGAATGGGCTGCGCGATGCAGGGAACGCCGCCATGTCTAACCTTGCGCGCCTCCACAGCGCCTTCGTTTTCTGGGGAAAATCAGACATCGACCTGATGGTGTTCGAGGAGCTCGCCAGGCGTGGCGAGTCACATCTCAAAAACCTCCCGTCAGGCATGTTGCTGCATGTCGGGGCGGAGAAGATTGCCGGTATGGAGTCCGTGATCCTGCAGCGTATTAAGCCTGCCTCGCTGAACGAGCTGATGCGGCTGGTCCACTTTGCGGCTGCGATGCCAGAGGTTTCGGCACAACTGTCAGCAGCCTTCCGCAGACAGGACGTGACGCGCCTCGAGCCGCACCAGCTGGCCTTCCTCGTGTCACAGGCGAGCGTGCTGCAGTGGAAGGACACCCGTTTGCTCGCGAAGTTGCAGAATGCCGTGCAATGCTCCTCCTTCACACCCGAAGGTCTCTCCACAGTGCTGAGGGCATTTGGGAAACTCTCAGTGTCGGCGTCTCTGGCATAGTGTGGGGTGAGGGTGTCGGCGAGGTGTGTGTCTAAAAACACAATGCTGACACACAGTGGGCGTGCGGCATGTGTACTCTTGTCAACCCACTGACATTGCGCAGGTGCGACATGTGTGCTGCAGATCAACCCATGGTGTACACCTGTATCACTGTGGACCCCTCGAGGGAACCAGCTTTGGTGGGCCCTTTTTTGTCTTGTCTTGCATCCGCTAGAGCTGCCACCGGGTGAGGGCCGTCGGTCCCCCGAGAGCATGTGGTTCAATGCGTAACCAGGCAGCGCAACGACACCTCACAGCCCCACACCCCCCCTACCCCACCCCCCCCCCCCCCACACCTCCCCCGCCAAACGCTCTGCCTTTTTATAGAAGGATATGCAACGCACCGCACACAACGCCTCCCCTCCCACACCACCACAACACAAAACTGCACACAGGGGCACAGAGGTGCAGGGGCTGGGCGTTGCTCCTGCATATCTCGCCTCGTCTCATTCAGCGGGGTGTGAGTGGGGGCGAGGGGGGGGGGGATTTCCCGCACCGCCGCTGCCTCTTTTACTTTGGCCGCAAGGGGAAGGGGAAAGGTGCGCCTTGCAGTGGCGTTGGGTGTATTGGAACGGAGCGCCTCCGGGCGCGAGAGGGCCGCCAGCGAGAGCTCGTCCAATGCGGCCCCTGTTGTGCAGCGTGTGATACCATGGGAGGAGGTTGCACAGCACTGCACCCCGGGCGATGCGTGGGTCGTTGCCAACGGGTTTGTGTACGACGTGTCGCATATGGCTGACCATCCCGGGGGTCAACCGGTATTGGCTGCCTTCGCCGGCAAAGATGCTACACAACACTTCAAGCATCATCGCCGGAAACGCCAATGGGAAAAACGCCGACTCGGAACCGTGCCATCATCATGCAGCATCATGTGAAATCATGCGGGAGCGCTGAGGTTGCTTGTCCTGTCTGGTGCGGCTCTGTTGCAGTTTAGTCATAGGGGGGAGGGGATGCGTTTTGTTTCTACTGTCTGTGTCAGAACCCGCTGGGCTTTCCGAGCCCTGGCTGGGGGGGGGGGATGGGGATGGAGAGAGAAGGTTTTTGTTGTTGTTGAAGTGTATAATAGGCATTGCATTGGTCGCCAAAGGGAGGGAGATGGGGTGTGTGTGTTTGGACACCAGGCATGTGTGCTCTGCTGCCTCCTTAGACGTGGGGGGGGGTGTCCCTGGCGGTGCCGGAAAAAAAACAGAGGGGTGGATTGGGCTTAGCTCGTGAAGGCTACTGAAACCAGAAATTTCAAATAAAAATTTAACGACGGGGCTCGCAGGCCGTACTACTGTACCATGTAGAGGCAGCCACACCACCCCACCCGTCTGGCCTGGCAGGAGGCTGTGGGGAGGTTGTCGGTGCCACAAAAAAATATCTCCCCCCCCACCACCCCCACCCCCACCCACCCTGTGGGACTGTACCATTCAGCCTCTGCTTTGGCGACTCTTCGTCACCCGCCCTCCCCCTTCCCCCCAGTCCGGCCAGCAAAGGATGGTGGTATGTCTTGTGTCACCCAGTTCGTGAGATAAAAGGGCTGTTGTTGCCGCACGACCAGGTCTGCCGGACATTGCCCAGAACCCCCCCCCCCCCCATCCCCCCAACCCCCGGTGACACAAATGACAGGCCTTGTTGGTCCTTTGGTGTGAGCACTTCGCACACAGCCACCGACGTCCCCCCCCCCCACCCCCCCTTGTTGGTTCGATTTGAAGGAGCTGGCTGTGTTGTTTTTTTATTGCCGGCGTTCCTTGCAGTGGGGTGTGTGGTGTTGCAGCGGCAGGCGGGTGTGGAAGTGCCAAACGCATCAAACGAAGTACAGACAATAGATGGAGGAGGGGGGGGGGGGGGAGTGAAGGGCTGAAGTGACACTTTGCACCGCTGCCGCACCCCTCCCTCGCAAACCTCGCGCTCCTTTTGAAGGGGTTCGGGCCAACTTCCGTTGGCCCCTAAGAAGCGTGGCTAGTTTGATGAATTATATGGGGGCTCTCGCTACCAGGTGTGACTCAGTTCTCGTGCGTCGTCTTTCGTGGGCGTTCTGTACGATGCGGGTCCACTGATCCAACATAGCAAACGACTCAGTGAGAAAAGGTGAGCAATAGCCCCACTTCCCTTCACTGACTGACGAGCTGTGACTGGTAGCGAGGGCCCTTATGGGAGGGGCCCTTCATTCTGTGGCAAACTGTGTCAGTCCGTCCCCTCTATTGTGAGGCGGCGAAGAGTCACTTTTTCTGCACTTCTGAGTGAAATCCCCTCACCCATGGTTTTTTTTCCCTCCACGGTGGCCTGCCCTACGTTACCGGGACCCTTGAACACCCCAGTTGGGGAGAAGTCGCGGACGAACGAAGGAAAAATCGCCGACAAACAACACGGCCTTGAGACAAGAAGGATCTGCTCACCCACAGATGCTGGGGCAGCGCGGGGTGGGGGGGGTGGGGGGTGTCCTCCATAAATCGAAATGAGTGTGATTGTTACCATGACTGACCACCATCTCTTCTCTCTCCCACACACCTCCCCCCCCTCTCCCCTCACGAAGAGATCCTCTCTGAGTGCCTCTCTCTTCTCTGATCTGCAATCGCAGGGGAGTGTGTGTGCCCGGTATCGGTGGAGAAGTCCGGCACGTGGTTAACCCCCTCCCCCCCTCTCACCGGCGGCTGTCGGTGACCCAGTCTGAGAAGGCACTGTCCCACAAGGCGGGGGTGGGGGGGTGGGGGGGGGGTGTGATTTTATTTTGATTAATTTTGCCTCAACCAAAAGGCCACTCCCTCTCTCCCTCTCTCTTCTCCCGCGGTTTCTCGGGAAGCATCAGGGGGCGGCGGGGGAAATAGAGTAAGCTGTGGGGGGGGGGGGAGGGGGGATCTTCGCTACGGTGCATTTCCTGTTGAATTGGCTGAAAACTGACGAAGATTGACGAAGGACAACGACCAGCGAAGACCCCCTGTGTCTTACATTTGCCCCGCGGGTGCCTTCCACCCATGTCGTAGGACAAACTCCTGAACACGTGTTGTGTCCGTTAGGCATCCGATTCTTGTTGGGTGAGGGGGGTAGGGCAGTGAGTGGGAGGCGGAGGGGAGGGGAGGGGGGGGGGGGGGCTTGCGACAGGTCTGCCCGTGCTGGCGCTGATCCCCCCAGGAGGCTCGTTGGTTTTTGAGCCGCAACGAAGGATGCCCTGGCACGCCTTCAGCCCTGTCGACACCCCCTTCCCCCCCCCCCCCTCCTTCCGCCGTATTATCTTGCCTACTCCATATAGGGGTGTTCTGTGGTAATGTGTGCTGACCACTTTTCTGATTGGGTGGCCAGGCCCCTGCAGGGTCATGGCCCCACTTTTGTTGTGCGCATGTCTCATGTGATTTTCTTGGAAAATGCCGAACCTTGGCACCGGAAACTGCTTCTTGCTCAAGCGATCACACTGTGCTGGATGTGTGAGCCGTGTAGGGTGGTGCGGGGAGGGGGGTAGACGGGGGGGGAGTAACACCCGGTGGTACCGTTTCTATCACTCAGATGGCAAAACGGGTCACGGGGCCCGAGCTGGCCTGTACAGGAAAGCTCTTCGGTCGTCAAAATCGAGCCCAAAGCATGGCAAGACAGCGCGTTGCTCTGGCATGAATCCGCCCCCACCCCACCCCCTCTCGAGACTCAGACACAACCTGCATAACGAGTGAAGGGTGATAATTCTTGTGATCCCTTCTACTTCAGTTTCACTACCCACCCCCTCTCGATCTGCTGACCGATCTGATCCTGGATCCTGGTTTGGCTTGACAGAGATGCTCTCTATTGTGCGACCTCATTTGTTGTAGATCTGCCGCCACCACAATGCTAAACCCACACCGCCACACAACAGGATCGAAAAAACTGCGTCACTGCGTAAATAGTGACACATATACCCACACACACCCACACCCACGCACCTTTTTTTTTCTGAGAGCATTCCAAAGCCTCGGTAGCTCCCCCCCCCCCATCCTATTTCCGGCGGTTTAGCCTATACCTGCTAAACTCCCAGGCCAATCCATACCTTGCAACCACACGACACACACACACAACACCGCCCAGCCTTGAAGAAGGCGCCTTTCTCGCCCCCCCACACTCCCCCACTCTTGTTGTGGGCTATACCCTTCAGTTTTCTGTTTTCTCCTCCTCCTCCTCACCCTCTTTGCTCTTTATACCCACACCACCCCCCTTTTTTTCTACTCTCCTTAACACACCCCCTCTTGTGTAGGCGGGGTGTTTGGCTGTTGCTGTCTCCACATGACAGGCGATGGCTCTCTCTCCTCCGACGCCCGTTCTGGAGACCAGGCGCGGATCGGCGTGATCGCAAGCCAGCCCCGCCCGGGGTCTGGCGGGGAGCGCGCTGGCATCCTGCCTGCCATCAGCCCGAAGATGTCTGCAGCCCCGCAGCAGCGCCCCAGGAACCTTGCCGGGGATGCTGTGAGGCCGTCTGTTGGTGTGGCTGGCAGGATCAGCCCGCCTATCGGTCTGGCTCAGATCGCACAGGCGCCCAGCGCAACCCCTCTGAAGGCAGAGCGCCTGGGTCAGCGCAGCCCGCGCAGGCCGTCGCAGCTGCCAGGCGTCAGCCGCCTGCTGGAGCAGGAGGGCGGGAAGACGCTCATCACCCTCGCTGAGACTCTCACCTCCACCGCGGAGCACAACCGCTCCGTGGGGGTGCACAGCGCAAAGGATGCGCGCAGCGTGTTCGAATGTGTGACGGTGCCTCCGATCTCCATCTGGAGCTTCATCAACAGCGTCAGCCAGATGGTGCCTGTGGCGTCGGTGGACCACTGGCTTGTGACGGGGTGTCTGATTGACAGGCTGTGCATCTACACCAACACGCCGCTGACCCCCTGGAACATCCACCGGGTCATCCTGGTGAGCTTCACCATCGCGATGCAGGAGGATGTGCGGACAAACTATCTGTCCACCATCGCGCGTGCCGGAGGTGTCGCGGTGCAGGACATGCATGACATGATTGTCACATTCGAGGGTTACAAGATTCCCGAGACGGTGTCTAGCCGCATGATGAAGAAGGTGAGGCAGTTCCTCAGCAAGCCGGTTCCGCTGTGCAAACGGCTGCACGAGATGCAGGGCGGGTGTGTGGCAACTCTCCTCGGGACGAGCGCCCTGTCTTCGTCGCGCAGCAAGCTGATGGCTGCGAAGAACTTCCCCTCTGAGCTGACTGTGGTGACGGAGGCGGACGCCGATGCTGGCGTGTCCTCCCCTTCCAGCAGCGCGCGCTGCTCCACCACCACCTCCAGCGGGGAGGGGACCAGCGGAAACAGCTCGCCGTCCGCCCTTATCTCCCCCACGCAGGGGACCACCGCATCAGGCACACCCACCTCCAGCAGAGCCACGCTGAAGCAGCTCTCCCCTCGCCACCCACGGACCACGGCGGAGAGGGCAGCAGTGTTGCTCTCCTCGGCAACCGCAGTGTCACCTTCGGAGTGAATGCTTGAATGCTTCGGAAGGGCGTGGGACGTCCTGTCTAAAACGACTGCCAAAGAGGTAAACCAAAAGGAAAAAAGGGGTGGAAAAAATGGGGAGGGGGGGGGGGTCGTGTGGTTTATTATGAACCACTCCCTCGTGTACATCAGCACCGAGCCTTGGGGGGTGTCGTGGGGACTCTCGTGACAACCAGAGGCTGTGTGGGGGTGGGGTGGGGTGGGGGGGATGAGAAAAGGTTTTCGGTATGAGGAATATATGGAACGAACTTTGGGGTGGGTGGGGGGGGGGGAGGAGGGGGTGGGGTGTCAGTAGTGATCGCCTTCCCCTTGTCTGTCTGTCTTTCTCGTTCCCTCTCTCTCGCTATCTCTCTCTCTCTTCCCTCCTTCCCCTCCTTGTGCTCTTGGAGGGTGGGGGGGGGGGGGAGGTGGAGGTGGAGGGGTTCAAAGAATGTCTATCGACAGTCCACCAAATATCGAACTGCATAAAATGGATGTGCAGGGGTGGGGGGTGCTGTGGCAATGCTGTATAGCGTTGTCTGGCAAAGAGAGCAGCGGCGGAGGCAGGCTGGGAGGAGAGGCAGCGTCACTATGTGCTGGCGGACATGAGTCCCTAGCATAAAAGGAGATGCGCAAAAAACCCCACCTGCGTCGGCCCGCCTACCCCCCCCACCAAGCAGCCACAGTACGACAGGACGCGCTCAGGCACCGGGCCTCGGCCCGCCCGCCCGATGCCCCCATCGCACAAAATGCAAAAAAAAATACAGCCTGAAGAAACCATGCTTCTTCTCTTTCTGGCACATTCCGACCGATTCTTTCTCCTAAAACGGCCAATATGCTAAGCTGTGGATATGCGGAGAGGGGGGAAAAGGGGAGGAGGGGGTGGTCGTGTCCTACACACGGCTCCCTCCCGCCCCTTCCATCCCCTCCCGCCCCTTCCATCCCCTCCCGCCCCTTCCATCCCCTCCCACCCCCCCCCCCCCCCTCTCCCCTCCTGCCACACCCGCCCTCCGATGGTGAGTGATTTTTTTTGCTTCTATTTTTGTTGCGTTGTGTTTTGTGCTGCGGCAGCAGGGGATTATGTCTCCCCTCCTCCCCCCCCCCCCTTTTCCTCGCCCCCCCCCCCCCCTCTCTCTCTCTGTCTCAAAGTGTGTCCCTGACTCTGTTTAGGCAACCCCACTTTGATACCAAAAAAAAACACGGTGCGGCAGTCGGGGGGTATCGGGACTGCAGTTTTTCAACGAGCCTTGGCGAAAAAACGGCTTCCCCCCCCCCCTCCATCCCTGGCGAATTATTTTTGAGCAAAAATATAAACTTTTTGCGCAAAAAGAAGGTAAACCAGCTTGTGTGTGTGGGAGAAACCCTTATGGGGTGTTTCTTTCTCTGTGGTTACCTCATCCCCTCACCCTCCCCACCCCTCCTCCCCCCCTAACAAACCCTCCCAACCACCCATTGGTTGACTTCGAGAGGGTGCGGGTGGGTGGGATGGGTTGCGTACGAGGGGGGTGCGTGAGTAAGCAACATGGCAGCGGCATCAAACGGGGGGGGAGAGGGGGGTGGTAGTGGAAGGCTGTGCCTGTCTTTTCTTGGTCGGAACGCCCGGGTCTGGGCGTTCCGACAAAAAGAAACGGGGGACAGCATGGACGGATGGATGGCTCGGTGGATTTTTTTTCGTTTTGATTTGTTGCCACATTTTGCTGTCAGGCTCGCTACGCCAGGGGGGAGGGGGGGCACACATCGGCTTTTTTTGGACTGTGTTTTTTTGCCATTTTTTTCTCTCCTATTCGGGCAGGACGCGACGAGAGGTGGCGTGGTGTCGCTCTCAGCCCATCCAGAGAGATCTTGCGAGGGGTGGGCCTATTGCTTTGTCCGACATTGGTTCCTTTTTCGTCACCTCACTCCCCACCGACTGCTCCCCCTCCCCCCCCCTGCCTGTCTCGATAGTAAAGACACGCCCTGAAAACCTGAAAGCCTGGGTGTGAGGTCTGGCTCGTGCGGGGAAAATGATTCCCTGAACAGACTCACACGCCAGCAAAAAAATCACCTGTCCCCTACCCCCCCCACCCCCCGCCAACTTCCAGATTCATCTTTCTCTGCAAAGAACAATTCTTCTGGCTGAACACTTGATCATCCTCGTATTCTTCCCATTCTCAGTAGACGTTTCGCCGGCTCTGCTTTTGGCGGGACTCTCGTTTTCGTCGCCAACTGCAACCCCGCAACACCAACCCCCTCCCCCCCCTCTCTCTCTCTCTCTCTCTCTCTCTCTCTCTCACCCCGTACTGCATGAGAGTGCCTATGTCTTCTCTCTTTCTCAGTCGATACAGGTGTTTTGTGTTGACTAAAGTTTCTGTGATCCATGCCACTCGTCTGCTGCCTGGCTCGAAGCAGATTTATATTTGCTGTAAAAAAATTGCATACAAAATCTACCACGATTTTTTTGGGCCATTGGGTTTTGTTGATATTGACGTAGTTTCGCCGGAGTCGCGGCGGTGCCTTATATATAGGCCAGAATTCAGGGCCCAAATCAAGTGGAAGAAAACATGCAAAGAGCCGCAAAAGTTGTACCTATTATTCCTGCACCACTCGTCTCTCTCCTCCACCCTCTCCCCGATGTGATAAATTAACCGTTCTACACAGAATATATCACAGATGTCAGCGCAAAAAAAAAATAACCCGACGATTTTTTTTGCCCGGGTTTGGCGCACAAAAGAACGCCTCATCTTTTTTTGGGGTTGCCATCTCTGATATATGATATACCGTGATCCCTCCACCCTGTCGCCTCTCTTCTCCTCTCTAGCGCGACAAATAAAATGGGGGGCGACAATATTTTTCTTTTTTACGTTTTGCTTTTCTTACGGTAGTGCATGGAATTTGTGCCTTGTCGCAAATCCTGATTAGATGTTGAGTTTTGAGTTGTTCTGAAGTAGACCCAGCAGGAATCTATGGTACGGCACCTCTTACCGCTATATGATTCCGGTTGGGCGTAAGGGGGCATGTCGGGAGGGGGTCTTCAGGGTTTGAAGGACACAATCC
Organism: Rhynchopus euleeides; assembly: GCA_963210315.1. Taxonomy (NCBI): domain Eukaryota; phylum Euglenozoa; class Diplonemea; order Diplonemida; family Diplonemidae; genus Rhynchopus; species Rhynchopus euleeides. The sequence continues at coordinate 1,894,717 of OY723267.1, forward strand.
CCCCCCCTGTTTGCCTCCTTCTCTCTTTGAGAATGTATTTTTTTTGGGTAGACAAATCAGGTGTATTTCTAGTGGGGGATGAGGATGAGTCTTTTTGGCATCCGCCCTTTTTCCGGTTTTTTTCCAGCCAAAACCAGGTTTTTTTTCCAGCAAAAAACCGGTTTTTTTTGCTATAACCTGCTCAGGTCACGGTAAAAAAGACTGTTGGCAGCGCACGTATGGACACCCATACACGCACAGGTGCGCACAAACAAAATCTGGCTTTTTTCCAGCCAAGAGCCAGACGTTCACTACCGTGGCCTCCGGCGGCTGGGGGGCGGAGCCCCCCAGACCCCCCTGTGGCGGATATCTCGTACCCAAGTCCTTCGATTCCCATCAGGTCAGGAATCCAACAGCTCCGGTAGCCTCAGGAGGACGCAGCCAACTCACACAGAATCTGTACGCCCACACTGAACAGATGTTCACTACCGTGGCCTCCGGCGGCTGGGGGGCTCTGCCCCCCAGACCCCCCGTGGAGCGTGTGTTTGCCCGTCTAGTAACCGCAGCAAGTCCTTGGGCTGTTTCAGCTGACATATCGGGGGGTATCGTCGGAATAACGGTCCCGAAAGCCGTTTTTTTGGGGGTTTCCTCCAGCACCCGAGGATGGCGCGAGCGGGAGGAACCGTGGAAGGAACCCATTTGGTACAAGACCAAGGGCCCCACACTGGGGAGGAGGGAAATTGAGTACCATTTTTTGCTGGAAAAAAGCGGGGATGAATCGGGGATTTTTGGCTGGGAAGACCGGGGATTAAAAACACACCTGAGACAAATGTACAGTTTACGCAACTCCCCACCACCCCCACCACCCCCACCCAAAAATAGCGACTTTCGCGCGGGAAAGCTGTCATTTCGGTTTCTGCTGAACTGTGCCGTGAGATCCACCACCAGCTCCCTTTCCCCCTTTAGAGGGGGAAACGTGTGTTGATTTTTTTTGTGGAAAAAAATCGCCAAATAATACCACACCCCATCCCTCCAGACGAAACCCCCCCGGAGGGAAGATCAGCAGAGCTGACGCGGCACCTTTTTCCCATTGCACGTCACCCCCCTTCCCCCTTCCCCCCTCCTCGTTCGCCGGCGTCCTCCTTCAAAGGTGGTTGCTAATGTACTCCTCGCACCACTCCCTCACAACACCCCACCCCCCACCACTCCCCGCTAGTCGTCTCACACGGCAGGCTGACGGCTGTTGATGCCAAACGCCACAAACGCAGTCGTCCCTCCCTCCATCCCCATGAGGGGTAGGGGGGGGGGGGTGGGGGGAGGCTAGTCCTCACGGTGGGATCTTGTAAATTTTACATGTATAACTACAAGTATAATACATGTATTATACATGTATAATACTTGCATGTCAACTATTATACATGTATAATACATGTATATGCCTGAAATATACATGTAAAATACATGTATATCAAGTAAAAATACATGTATAATACTATTATACATGCATTTTTACTTGATATACATGTATTTTACATGTATATTTCAGGCATTTACATGTATTTTACATGTATAATACTTGTCATGCAAGTATTATACATGTAAAATACTTGCATGACAAGTAAAATGCTTGCATGCAAGTAAAATACATGTATTTTACTTGCATGCAAGTATTTTACTTGTCATGCAAGTATTATACATGTATTTTACTTGTCATGCAAGTATTTTACATGTATAATACTTGCATGACAAGTATTATACATGTAAAATACATGTAAATGCCTGAAATATACATGTAAAATACATGTATATCAAGTAAAAATGCATGTATAATAGTTGACATGCAAGTATTATACATGTATTTTTACTTGATATACATGTATTTTACATGTATATTTCAGGCATATACATGTATTATACATGTATAATAGTTGACATGCAAGTATTATACATGTATTTTTACTTGATATACATGTATTTTACATGTATATTTCAGGCATATACATGTATTATACATGTATAATAGTTGACATGCAAGTATTATACATGTATAATACATGTATATACTTGTAGGTATACATGTATAATTTACAAGATCCCACCGTGCTTGCCTCCCCCTCCCCCCCCCCCCCCCTCATGTCTATTTTCTAAACGCCATTTTTTGTTCGGTTGTGCCGTGTCCCCCTTCTTTCGAGCCATCCCCTGCTGCCTTCTATCATCTGTGAGTAAGTATCATCTCCTCTACCCCACCCCACCCCCTCTCCTCACTACTACCACCACCACCACCACCACCACCACCCCACCATCCCCCCCCTTGCTATGTTTCCTGTATCTGTCTTGAACGATCTGAACGTTTCATCATCTCCGGTGTATTTTTTTGGCCTTTTTCGCTTTCCCTTTGTCGATAGCCCTCCCCATATTCATTGTGGCTTGACTTTTTTTATTGCGTTTTGTGTTCCCCCACCACCACCACCCCCCCCCCTTCCACCCCTCCACCACTGGGTGCCCCACCCGTGTTTGGTTCCCAAACTATCGCACGGGCATGCTCCCTTCCCCCTCCCCCCCCCCCTCTCCCTCTGTGTGTTGTCAAATAGGAAACGAGTTGAATTTGCCAAGCAACCCTTTTTTTTCTGCCTCCCTCTCTCCCTCTCCCCCACACCTTCCCCCATTTTTACTGATGGTGCATAAATCTTGACGTTGTTATTTTTTTTGCCTGCCCATCTTTCCTGACGTGTTATTTTCCTCCCTTCCCTTCCCCCACCCCCCCCCCTAGGGCAGTGATTAAATAAACGTTGAAAACGTTTAGCGTTTATAAACGTTTAGCGTTTTTCAGAATTCTGAGCGGAAATAAACGTTCAGATAAACGCTTACCTACCACCCCCCGTGTATATGTCACCCCCCCCAGGTGCAAAAATCGGGAGGGGGGTGACATGAACACACCTTTAAGGGGGGTGACATATACACGGGGGGTGGTAGGTTAGTGTATGTCACCCCCCGCCAGGGCCGCTTGGGGGTGACATAAACACACCCCTTTTGGGGGGTGACATATACACGGGGGGTGGTAGGTAATAAACGTTTCCCTGCAGGCTCTGCCACTGAGTCACTTTACATCATAATGCATCATGGCCAGCGCACCACACCCCAAATTCCAGGGCGGGGGGGCACCGCTGCGGTGAGGACAGCAAGATGTCGAAGCGCAAGGTCGAAACCATCGGCGCTATTTCTGGCCACTTCTTGTACCCGTGCCTGCTGTACCAGGTGCCTGTTCCAGTCAGTTGCCTCCCATCAGAGGAGGCATCTGAGAGACTCTCGTATGGCGTCCCTGTGCCACATGATCACAGGTGAGGCACCACACCCGAGGACGCGCTCCCTGACAACGGATGCGCCGTGCCACAGACCCAGCTGCCGTAAGCTCCCAAGAACAGCGTCAAATGGGACGCGAACTGTACCATACTTCTCCCACAACTGTTCCTGGCGCGATTACCTCATATTGGCTTGCCTTTTGGCCTCTGGAGGGCACCGAGAAGCTGTTATGTTTCAGAACAATCAAGGACAACAGTTCTTCTGCGCATCTGGCAGGTTGAGGTGTGCTTGCTCTGCTTGATGTGTCCTGTGGTGTGCAGCCCAGGTACAAGTTCTGTCCCAAAAATTTTGGTTGCTAAAAACGGCATGTCGGGGGCATACCACCCCCTGGGAGTGGGCGGAATTGAGTTTCCGGAGCATATTGGGCTCTTTCTGCCACCAGAATCGTGTGGGAGTGTGTGAGGTCAGATTATGTGGGTGGGGTGCGGGCACAAGCTGCTTCGCTAAATAAACGCTAAACGTTTAGCGTTTATAAACGTTTAACGTTTATTGAAAAACGGTTTCTGAAATAAACGTCGTTTATTGGGTTCACTGCCCTACTGGGGGGGGCTAAATAGAAGCCCCCCCCCCTTGTATTCGGCGTAGGATCGAGTTTTTTTTGGGGGTTTTCGAGGGCCCAAAATTTTAGGCAATTTTTGCAGTGGGTGGCCAAATAGAAGGGGGGGGTCAAATACAAGGGGGGGGGGGCTTGTATTCGGCGGAAGCCGAATTTTCCAAATTTTGGTGAATTTTGCCCCAGGTGACCTTGTGGAATCGCGATTTTCGCCTTCCATTGCACTATTCGGAATCTGTGCGGATCGTGGTGGGGTCATTTTGTGGGTGGAGGTGCCAAGTTTGACCCATGAAATGTGGGTCTGGTTTGGGTCCTGATAATGGGAGGATATTCCCGGGAGTCAGCCACCTGCGAGGACCCCCACACTGGTGTCCAAAAACCCGTTCCTTTGAATGTTTGGATTCCGTGCGGACCGCAGTGGGGTCATTTTGACCATGGGGTGCCTGTTATGACTGGAAAAACAGGTTGAAAATTTGAAATTTGGCTGAAATTCGGCTTCCGCCGAATACAAGCCCCCCCCCTTGTATTCGGCGAAAAATTTTATGGATTTCGAATTTTCAGACCCCCCCCTTGTATTTGACCCCCCCCTTCTATTTAGCCCCCCCCAGTAGGGGGGGTCAAATGGGGGTGACAAACACGATTTTTCAAAAAACCGGCGCAGAGGCCCCAAAGCCCCCGTAAACCCTCCAAACCCCCCCAGATCGGTCCGGAAACCCATCGAACCCCACTTTTCCACCATTCCGGGCACCTCAGGTGCCCGAATTGGGGTACCTAAATTTTGTGCCACCGTTTGGTACCGTACAGTGCCACTGTGTGGGAGGTTGGAAAAGAAAATGCCCCAACACACCACATCTGAGGGTTGCAATGCATGTTGCTTGCCAACCACGTCATCCGGTGGGTGTCAGGCGCTATGTAGGTGGCATTAGCCAGGTCTTCGATGTGTTCTGGCTTGTATATATACCTCCCTGCCTGCGGCACAGGCACTGCCTTTGTCCCCCACACCAGCCACAGAGAGCGTATTGTACTCGGTCCACGGTTGCTGATTCATTGTGATGCGTTGTATCCTCGAGTGAACGTCACACACTAGTGGCACCACCACCCGCCATCCGAGAGCTGTATTGACTTTGCGCGCTTCCGTTGTATTCACCTCGCCACGCATATTGCACCGTTCAGTACCAGTGCTCTTGGGCCAGGCAAAGTAGACCGCAGCAACTACCAATTCTGGCACAATGGGTACCACGACAGCGCACTTCATGTGTTCCCGGAATGTACAGCTCGTGTTGCAACAGTCGTTGTCAACACATCCCGGTTGTGGAGCACTGCTGCACAGGAATCACACGACCATCTGGACTGTTCCGTACCTACAGGCAGCCTCCCGGTGCATGGTGGCAGGGAGGTATATATACAAGCCAGAACACATCGAAGACCTGGCTAATGCCACCTACATAGCGCCTGACACCCACCGGATGACGTGGTTGGCAAGCAACATGCATTGCAACCCTCAGATGTGGTGTGTTGGGGCATTTTCTTTTCCAACCTCCCACACAGTGGCACTGTACGGTACCAAACGGTGGCACAAAATTTAGGTACCCCAATTCGGGCACCTGAGGTGCCCGGAATGGTGGAAAAGTGGGGTTCGATGGGTTTCCGGACCGATCTGGGGGGGTTTGGAGGGTTTACGGGGGCTTTGGGGCCTCTGCGCCGGTTTTTTGAAAAATCGTGTTTGTCCACGTAAAAGGGTGGCATTTGACCCCCCCTACCCCCCCCCCCCCCCCGCCCCATCTTCACACATCCACATTGCATCGTTTTTTCTTCAGCTTTGGCATTTTCCTCTGTATTTCAATTCTTCTCGTCTCTCTCTCTCTCTCTCTCTCCCCCCCCCCCCCCTCTCCCAATGTGGTGTAGTTCTTGTGTAGGCCAACCCCAGCAAATCACACTGCCTTGTCAGGTGAGTGCTCGGCGCTTCAGCTGACTCTGCAGGCCTGTAAGGGTTGGGCTTTGTATTCATCACCGTCGCCCTCACGCCCATCCCCCCGCCCCCACTTCACAGTGTCCATCTCCCATAGTGGCCATCGTCTACCCCCCCCCCCCCTGCACAGACCAGCCCACCGTCCTTTACCTTTTCAAAAAGAACTGTGCCCGCGGCTGACCGTGCCCCCCTGACCCAACTGTCCTCGCCTCACCCCCGACCCACCCCTTGAGGTTCAGGTTCGAGATTCAGGTTCCAGCTGGTGTTTTGAGGAACGCCGGAAAAAAATGGGAGCGTTTTCTTTTTTGCATTGGATTGAGCCCTCCTTGGCCCCCCGGCCCGGTACTGGCACCACGGATCAGCATAATGCATTGCCATCGTGTAGGTCGGCGACATTCGTTGAAACTCGTCGGACGTATGCGATGTCGTTTAGGGTTTGTTTTTGGGGTGGGGTGGGGGGCAAGAAAGGGGAACTGTAACCCAGCGTAAAAGGCAGGCAGGATGCTATGTAAAGCAATGGCGTTCATGTGTCCTGCGGCATGCCTGTGTGGGAACGGCCCCCCCTTGCCCCCACCACCCTCCCTCCCCTCACACACGTGCCTGCCTGTGTGTGTGTGTGTGTGTCCCCTCTTGAATGGAACACCACTGAAAAATCAGGCAATCCGTTGTCACACATGGGGTTCTAGGATTTCACTGACTTTTGTCCTCAACAACATGGCGTGTTTTCGGTATATGTCAGCTTCCGGGAATCAGTACTCTTATCACGAGTATACTTTTGTCAGCGGTCACTTTTGACTTGCGCTGCCGCACATCTGAAACTGGTTGGCCACCCGACCGTTCCTTGTTGTCGTTAAGACAACCCAGCCCTCCGAGGGCCGTGGTTCCCTTTGGGGGATGTTTCTTCCACCGGGATTTTCAAACATTGTTCGAACACAGCCGAGCTATGGAAGAAGCGACGACTACTAATGACTCACCGCCCCGTGCAACGAATAACCTAACCGTGTGTCAGCTGTGCCAGGACCCGAATGAGTACTCCGAACCAGGGTTTGCGTTTGTCAGAGGAGTCACTTTCGCCGTGCAGATTCTTACGAATACTTCACACGCCTGGTCGGTGGGGTGTCCAGCATTCGAAGATCAATTTATACCTGCTCTCTGCGGGTTCTGAGGACGGGAATCGCTGCAAGATGGTCCCGTTCTTGAGGGACTGCTGCTTCTTTGTCATCAGAGACCTGTCCCAATCGTTATTCGATTTTCTTCGGGCTCTCTTTTTTTTCTCGATCATTCTCGTTCGCCAAGAAAAGAACGCGGTTTGGATTTTTTTCCCAGCAGTGGTATTCGCCAAACCAGGTATACAGCGCACACCCCCACCCACCCCGCCTCCACTGCAGTGCCGCCAACCGCCCAGCCTTCTTCGCCCTCCTCTCTTACAGGGTGATACGGTGCCCCCCACCCCTGCTGAAAGGAAATCACCCACCACCCCTTCAACACGCGGTTCATTTGTTTCCGTGTTTACTCAATTTGCCATGATCAAGATCCCCCCCCCCCCCTCTCCCCCCCCGTCTTGGACAAAAGCCAACATCCACCTTTCTATGTCTACCCACCCCCCACCCCACCCCCCGTGCCTGCAATCGACCGGAGTGATGTTGTGTTTACGTATTTACCCTTTCTCTGCAGTCCCAAACCCAACCCTGGCCCTGACCCACCACCAGATGTGCTGGTCTGATCTGCTTTTTTGCTGGCATGACTGCGTCACACTGCAATGTTTCTTCTGCTCCCCCCCCCCCCCGTAACTGTGTTGTGATGAAATGAAATCCCAACGAGAAGCCCGGAGAGAACGAGCTTTGTATTTGCCATTCTGTCGAGTGTTTCCGACTGAGATGGATAGTTTTAATTTGCAATCGGCGTCTTTTTCTGAGGGTCTGTGGGGCACCACTGTGCCCGTGTGTGCTGACCGTGTCGTCGCAGTCTCCCTTAATCATTCCTCTAACACCCGTCGTGTCAGCCGACACCTATCTCATGAATTCAGGAGGACCGGCGGCAGGTTTGGTGTCACTGCCCATCTGTCTTTCTCGTGAAGGCTCCGCTAATCCCTGTTTTCTTTTTCGCAACAACTTACAAGATCTGCGGAGCGGGAAGTTAGTCTTCACGAAGCTCCAAACCAAAGGCACTTTGTTGACCCCCCAGGGTTCATGGGTTCACCCCTCGCCTCGCCCTGCGGTGCCACAGGGTGTCACACACAGGCATCCCTGAGCCGTATTGGCACTTGCGAGGTAACCCTTGACTCATTCGTGGGTGTGTCCCCTTGTTGTTCGCCCTGCAGGAAACCCCAGCAGGTGTGCAGACCAGTTTGGCGTGACGGCTTCGGCTTCTGCATCTGTGACTGCCGATACTCAACACACTAGAATCGTAAGAAGGAAAAAGCAGTCTCTCAACACCGCAATAAGTGCCGATCCAGACCGATGCGGGTGCCGGACCTTCTGGGTGCCGCCCGCAGACATCAGGTTTAGTGATCTTGGACGCACTGACGTGTGCCAAATACAAAACAAATCCCGTTCTGGAGGCCCGTCTCGTGTGGGCGTGTGCAATGTCAGATACATGTGCAAATCAACAAAACTCCTATCAATGCCTGATATTTTTCCTTGTCGAGATGAGGTTGAAATTGAACCAGAAGAACGCGTGGACGCAGTGATCACATAAATCCTCGGCAGGTTGTGCGCATGTGGATGTCTCAGTGCCCATATATGCGCTGGCAACAGTCGTTTACTGTGGCCTGAATCCGGACAAAAACTGTTCCAAAAATGTCGCCTGGATGTGTGCCATTTGAAAGCAACCACGGCCCCCTCTGTGCTCTCTTCACAAAGCCTCCCTCTTGCCGGTGAGCCTGTGCGCATTGTGCATGTTCTCGTTGTTTGATACCAAATTCACAGCCTTGCCCTCCGACCAGTTGCAACCATATATCCCAGCCTTTCAGAAGTTACCTTTTCAGGGTGGGCTTCCAAGTCGTCGCGGTTTCCGGGGAAAGCCGGATTTACTCGCTTCCAGGTTAATGCTGTTCTGACCTGGCGGCTTCCGAGAGTTCCTACTGAGAAACACCGAGTCTTGGGGGCCCATGAGAGATCCGAAAGAGAAAGAACTCAGTTGCCCGAAATGAATACATGAAATTCAAAAGTCGAAGAAAAAACACCACCCGCCTGTGTGATTGTGTTAAATTGCCGATACAGAAGCCCTGATGCAGTAACAACGCTCTTTTGGCGATGTATAGCATTTGACACCACCTGCCTTGTGTTGTGCCAGGTTGCTGTCGGTGATGTAATTGTTCCGTTTTGAAGGAACCAAAGGCCACGAAACCCCTCCATATCCCCAGCCCCTTCTTGCACCCGTCCTTCTCTCCTGACACATCATCAAATATCTTTGTTAAACATGGGGCAGTACAATGCGATACCAACGCAATAATGTACACGGTGCGAGTCGTGACCATGAGCCGCATTTTAACTCGGAAGGCTTGTTTCAGTCAGTGTATGTACAAGTGAGTGGTATTCCCGGAATGTTACAAGCAGAATCCTGAAATGCGGGCATGTTCTGCTGCGGGGCCAGTTGTGGTTTCGGCCAGTAACCGCATCAACAAGTGCCATCGACTTGTGTGCCGTTGAGGAGAAAAAATGCGATCGCCCAACTGCCAGCCATTCTTTCAGGCAAGGACTGCCCAAATATCGAATTCGTCGAATCGAATCGAATCAAAGCCCTCTTTTGCACAGGCGGTGCAGCCTGCTCATGCAGCCGTGTGGGCTGCATCCTCCCATGATTCCTTCTGCAAGGTGTGCGTGGCGTTTTCATTTTGAAAAACCACAGCGGTTTGCATGCTATATGGCCTCCTTGCCGAGTCGGTTGCGACCACTTCAAGAACGGGCAGGTGTTTGGCGGGTACTGCGCCAACAGAAAAGATGCACTTGTGTGAGGAGCCAAGTATGTTCGCATTCACCAGCACCCCATGCATTTTGAAGGTCGTTGGGAATTGCCAGACAGTTGCGGGAGACACAAGCATGCATACCCGTGAGTGTCAATATGGAATGTCCCCACACCATAATGTACTTCTATGTTCTCATCCAACCCTGCCCACATCACCCATTCGCAGGCAGTCATTTCGTGAACAAAGGAAGGATATCAACCAAAATCTGAAAAACCGTATACTTTAGTCGTTTACTTGGGCAGCAGCAATTTGTACATTTTTTTGACAATTTTGAGTTGTGACCCCACCGTGAATTCCGCGGTATACCTAGCAGTCAATTCCGCCCTGTTTCGAGTTCCGGAAATGCAGTCTGTTGGGTTCAAATTGGGATGCGGATGCGCATCCCAATTTGACTGGTGAGGTTCAGGTGTGGCTCTATTTTGGGGGTATTTTGGCCAATTTTCGAAATCCTATTTTGGTTTTTTTGCACTTTTTTGGGTGCTTTTTTGCACGATTTCTGTGCCTCAGACACAGATTTTGGTGTGATTTTTGCGCTATTTTGATTCACTCGGCCTGACCGATGCATACGATTCGAAAAAATGGCGAAAAAATCGCTATCAACAACGGTGAACGAATGGAGGTAGATGGGGAAGTGGAAGGACACAGCACGCCCTCCCACTGCTCGCCATCTGTACACTACCTCTCTGTTCAAGGCGGTCAGTGTCACTTGATGGCGCTGCACACAAATCACTGCTACATCCCAGGGCGCCTTCCCTTGTGAGAATAGCGGAACTTCTGCGGTTGCAGTTTGGTGGTTGAGGCCGGCGGTGATATCACTTTGGTGACTGTGCTTCCTTCCCCCTGAGCTCGATCAGATCCAGGTCGACCTGGTGCTGCGTGGCTCCTGGTGTGTTATCTCTTTGCTTCCTCGCACACATACACGTGGTTCCGCGAATCGCCACGGATGCCCACCAAGTCGAACCCGAAACATGATCACGGGCCCACGACGACCCTTTCGAGATGTCATGGCCGCAAGCCCGCAAACCCGATCGCATTCGCAAGGTGGTTCGTCTCTTAGAGATCAGTGCTCGGGCCCAGCCTCCCGCGAGGGTGCTGGAACCGACATGCCGCAGCCCCGTACGCGCAAGGGCTTGGCTCCAAGACCAGGCACATGCCACAGGGGGGTGTGGGGGGCGGAGCCCCCCAGCCGCCGGAGGCCACGGTAGCGAACGTCTGTTGGCCTGGCTCCATAGTCGCATACGCTCAAGTACAACACAACTGACAGATAGCACATGTCGCATGGGGGGACGATAAATTGTCGCGCAAAGACACGCCACAGGGGGGTCTGGGGGGCGGAGCCCCCCAGCCGCCGGAGGCCACGGTAGTGAACATCTGTTGGTTTGAGCTCGAGAGCAAGCCTCTCACACCACCGCCCTCCGACCCCCCTCTCCACCCCCCAGGTGCAACATTTTTTTGCACCCGGAAAATGTGTTCTTTTGACTGTTTGAGCACATCCAAGACCGGGAACATAAAAGAATTCTGCCAATGCCAAGTAGGGTCACAATAAAACCCAAAGCAAAATGGTGCAAAAAAGTAGTGACCACCACCCCCATCCCCACCTCCGGGTGCAAAAAATTTTTTGGCCACGGAAAATGTGTTCTTTTGAATGTTTGAGCACCTCCAAGACCGGGAACATAAAAAATTTCTGCCAATACCAAGTAGGGTCACAATAAAATCCAAAGGAAAAAAGTGCAAAAAAATAGTGCAAAAAAATATTTTCCCCCCAAATTCCTATTTTCATTCCGTGAAATAGATACACGCCTGGTGAGGTTGGCCGGGAAATTTTTTTTTCCAAAAAATCTCGGAAAGCTATGGTAGCAACGGAATCAAATGCGGCCAGAATCGGGGAAAAAGGTGTAGTGGAAGACAATTTACTCCCAGATGCAGTTCTCACCCCCCTTGGTAGGCTTTTGTACAGTGCTTTTTTTGCTTCTTATTGCCTGCGAATCCACCACCTTCCATGCACAGGAAAACTCATCTGAATCATGTGAAACACAAACATGGCCTGCTTCAAATGCAAGAGTTCATGGAATGTCATCAACATCACCCTGCTTCCCCGGGCAGTGCAGAATGGCCTGAAGGCCCCCCACCCAGTGGTCTCGCTGGGGGTCGGGCAAACCAAAAAAGAGGTAGGGCACAGGGTGGGCCGAGCTCGCTCCGCAGGGGAAAAAGTGCAGCCCAACCCCACTCCGATTTCCCGCAGTATGATGCAAACAGGGCCACAGAACGTTTTCCCCCCAATTCGAAAGGCATCGGATGCTGCCGCCTTAGATCGTCCTGCTGGACCAAAAATCAGTAGTCAGGGGGTCTTGGGTTGCCATTGAGCACTTGCAAAACTGCAATCCCGAGTAACTTTGCCAGCGCGCCGTGTTCAGGAACGGCAGCAAAGCTAACAGGCTACAGGGGGGTCTGGGGGGCGGAGCCCCCCAGCCGCCGGAGGCCACGGTAGTGAACATCCTAAAATCCCTCGAAGGCTAATCCCCACACCGGTTGGTGCTGTTGCACATTCCAGGCGGGGATGATCCTTCGCTTGACCTGATGAGTGCCTGACGGTGCGCTTCGATGAGCACCACCAAGCCCCCAGCACTTGGTACACCTGCTCATGATGGCGTTGGGTTTTCATACGCTGCGCGTGAAAACTCGGCTACAAGGCTGAACCCAAAAGCCCCAAAATCTGACCCATCCGCAAAATTCGACGGGGAAAATATTGAGGTAGGGCCAAGGTAGGGCCATGCCACCCCTGGCGGCCCACCCTCCCCAAAAATTACAGAAAAGGGGAGGTGGGGCCGCGGCCCCCCCTGCCAGCCCTGGCACGAGATCACTGCCCCCACCTCTCCCCTGACTTTCTCAATTGCTCCAGGATTTCGGCTATTTTCGGCTATTTTTGTGTACTTTGGGACCCCGTGTAGGAGGCCTTATACACCGCAAAAGTCACCGATTTTTTTTTCCTGGGAAGGTTCTCACTAAAACTACACAGGAATCACATTTTTGGGCCGGAAAAATTTTGTTTCCGGCCCGGACGCCTCCCTGAGACGGACCCATTTTTGGGTCGATTTTTGGGGGGATTTTCCTTAGGAAAGTTGGTAATAGTGGTTGGGCAGCAGTAAATTGGACTCTACTCCACTAAATTCACCGATTTTTTTTATGGTGTAATCTACGGAGCTCAACTCTCAAATTCCGTCAAAAACCGGGTCTTTTTGTGGCGATCCGCGGGGGTGAAATTCCGAAGAAAATATCGGCAAAAAACAGTTTTTCCGAATTTCTCCACCCAAAAAAAAATATTTTTTTGGAAAAATTATTGTCCTGAAAAGCGCCAATTCCGTACGTTACACGATAAAAAAAAATGTTGAAAAAGGTGTAGCGGGGTGCCATTTACTCAAAATTTTGAAAAAGTATACGGTTTTTCAGATTTTGGTTGATATACCGGTTGGATTAGCTGGCAAGTATTTTCCTGGTCAGGGTTGCATGCGCTGCACCACTACCACCACCCCCCCCAGAAACCCAGAAACGTACTTCTAAATCCACAGAACCAAAAACAAGGCGCAAAAAATGAGCCCGCGATGCTGCAACAACGGCGTGCAGTCACCAAGCCAGCCAATTTGAGCCCTTCCCTTGCCTGCCCCCCCCACACACACACATGCTCGCCTTCCACCTTCCCAAGCGCGTGGTGCGGGAAGTCACTTCTCCAGAAAAAAAACCCATCCTGCGACTGCGCAATGCTGTGGTTCGCAGTGTCTGTTATTGTGTCCTCGCATCGACCCTTGAAACATGCTTCAGGCCGTGTTTCGGGTATTATACGTGCTTTTTTTTGAAGAATTACCTCTGTGTGGCTGCCGAAGAGAGCACGCCAGCAGGTCGTGGGAATGAGGGTGGGGTACTGGACCGGGTGGCGAAGATCCTGAAGAAAATAACTGGCCTATACAGCTGCCGGGCAGGAGTTCTTCATACAGCTTCGTGGCCCGATCCGTCACCCGACCCTCGTGGCCTGTTTTGATCTTCCATCCCCGCCACCTATCATCGGGGGAGGTTTGTTGTTATTCCCTGCGTGGTGTGCATCTGTTGTCGTGACGTGATATCTTTTATCTGCTCGTGTGTGCCCATCCGGATCGTCGCCATCGTGACCCCCCCTCCACAGCCCGTTATCGATTTCCCCAATTATCTCCCGAGAACCAACCCTGGGTCGGAGACTGTAACCACTCCCTGATGGTGTGCCGCCGCTGCAGCAGTGCGCCCTTTAACTTCCTGTGGTGTCTCCTCGAAGCCAGAGTATCGTTGAACAGCCTTTGAACGCTTTGGAAAAGCTTTCCAGAGGCGGGACGGAGTTTTCTCAAAAAAATCTCAAAACAGATCACGCGTGTGTGCACTCTCCTTTTTTTTCAGTCGTCCGTTTTTTTAGCACATTCGTGATTGTCTCGCATGTCCGATACACCACGCACATCAAGGCCTCGGGCTATTTGGGTGATGGAATCGCCAACGCATGAACGAAGGAAAACACAGCTGCGCTGCACCACTTCTGTGTGGGCATTTGGGGGTCACCGAGCCCCCCTTTCCCCGAATACAAAGCCCGGCCTTTTTAAAAGGCGTTGGCGTTCCATTAATACCCATGGGTGCATACCATCCTTGTCCCCCTCCTGTTTTATTCCCCGGTTCCTCTTTCTCCTCGTGGCCTCTCAGTGGGTGGCATCACTAAGTGCTTGAAAATACGCCCCACCCCCTCGTTTTTTTGCTGCAACAGGGCTCCTGTCAGTGTCAAAAAGAAAGACGGTATGGTGCCCCTGAAAATCTTCTAGGAACTACGTATGAACTACGTAAATCGGCCTTTTCAGGGGCACCAAAATAGGCAGCGCTTTTGGGCAACAAAAACAGCATATCCATCAGGGGGTGTTGATTTTTTTTGTGTGGGGTGTTCTCGCGATCGACGAATACCCTTCGGCTCTTCTATTGTTTCCCTTTCAGATTTGCACGAAAACACAGTTTTGCCCAGTTTTTTTTGGCGCGGTAGACAACAGCCTTTGTCTTTTTTCTGCCCTTGCCTGCACTGCATGTTGCTGCCCTTTTTCTCTGCGATGAACCAAAATAAAAAAAGATGCAAAGACGGGGAGGGTGATTAGACACAGCGTCTTGGCTATAGACCCTCCCAGGGGGTGGCCATACGCTCGTCTTATTCGCCCCACAATCCCCACCGACACCCACCCGCCCCCCTCCAGGGGGTGTGGGCGGGTGTCAGACCGTAAAGGCATTGAAGCACCAGAGCACGCTCGGTGTAACCCTGCACGATACAAACATCTTCACTGTGGGTGAGAACATCTGTTTTTTTTGCTCATATTCGCTACTATCCCTGTCACTTCCCTCCCCCACCACCCAGGGGTAGGGGGGTGGTGGTGGTGGAGTGGGGGGGGTGTTTTGGTATTTCGAGGAAGGTCATGTTGCTGT
This sequence comes from Rhynchopus euleeides, assembly GCA_963210315.1. Lineage (NCBI taxonomy): Eukaryota > Euglenozoa > Diplonemea > Diplonemida > Diplonemidae > Rhynchopus > Rhynchopus euleeides. Next base: position 1,910,017 of record OY723267.1, read on the forward strand.
GAAACAGCCTGGTCCACCCTACCCCCCTCCCCTTTTTTTCTGTCTGTCGAGTTTACCTCTTCTTCTACTCCGCCACCACCACCACCCCCTTTTTTTCCGTAAGGCAGTTGGCGTAATAAAGGTCACCGCTGCGGTCTGCCAGAAGGCCCCTTCTCCCCCCCCCTCTCCTCTCCTTTTGCCCCTGCCCCTACTTTTGCGTCGTTGCTCGGGGTGTGTTGGAAGGCTTGCTTTCCGTTCACTCTCGACGTCATACCCACCCTGCTTTCGCGTAGTGTAGGGATTTTTTATAGTCGTGGGGGGCAGGCCTGGGCGGGGAACGAGCCCTTTTTCCAGGTTTTTTGGGTCGGGGAACCAGGTTTTTTCTAAGAATTTTTACAAGGGATTTTTTGCTCGCCCCCCCACAGTTTCCAGGCGCGTGCCCGTCAGGCGGGACTTTTTCTCTGATTTCTCTCCGCGTCATCATGTGACAGCTCTCGAGTGATGCCCAGAGATGCCTGCGGCAGAGAGTGCCCCTCATGCGCGTTACAGCTGAAAATGAATGAGGATCACCTGGCGCTCGTTCTCATCGGGGGTTGTGCTCCGCAGGGACTCAATACACCTTGGCACTCTCGCAGGGCTGGACATGCCAGCAGCTGGAGGACAGTTACAAAGCTGCCACTCCCCGACGCCACCCACCTGCTGGCCCCTTCAGGTCTGAAAGCCCAAAAGCTCCCGGGGATTTTTGTAATGGTGCGCACCATATTCAGCGCAGTAGGGTGATCTCTCCGATTTTCCAAAACTGCTGGTTTACTGGTTTGGGGAACGGTCGCCGGCAGACCGTTGAAATGCCCGTGTTAGCAAGGCACACTCACGTTTCAGGTAGCGTGTCGCGTGTCACGCCTGTCGCGAACGCGGCAAGTGTACCTCCCAGGTGGGGAAGCCCGACCTCCTGTCCGATGTCAGTCAGGCTTCGAAGAAGCGCTTCATGGATGCGGCGCTGACCTCCTACACTGCACTGTACCCGGGGAAGTGAGATAGATGGACGGGCACACGCTACGTTGGGGGTCTGGGGGGCGGTGCCCCCCAGCCGCCGGAGGCCACGGTAGCGAACATCTGTTCGTGTGGGCGTACAGATTCTGTGCGAGTTGGCTGCGTCCTCAGAGGCGACTGGAGTGGTTGGACCCCGACTTGATGGGATTCGAAGGACTTGAGTACGAGACGTACGCCACAGGGGGGTCTGGGGGGCAGAGCCCCCCAGCCGCCGGAGGCCACGGTAGTGAACGTCTGGCTCTCCAGTTGGCCAGCAAGGCGAACGGTACGTGGGACAGACTTCCCTTCCATCCTTGTGCGCGCCCTGTCGACTGGGGAAAACTTAGAAAAAGTTTTTTCCTCTGCGAAACAACCTTAGAAAAAAATTCCCCTAACAAAACATGGATATATTCAGACCTTATTACAGGGGGGGGTCAAATAAACGTACTTACATGGTTTGACAAGCCGCTTAAGAATCTTGTTGGATTCTTATGGATTCTTACGCTTATTGGCTCCGAACACTTACGAAAAAAAGCCAAGAATTCTTACGATAAGCCGTCAAATCTTATAAGACTTGTAAGAATCTGAGAAAGTCTTATAAGATTTTGGGAAAATCTCATAAGATTCTTGTAAGATTCCGGAAAATTCTTGCCAGAAATCCGATAAGTCTTATAAGACTTGCGGAAAATCTTATAAGACTTATAAGATTTTCCGTAAGTCTTATAAGACTTACGGATTTTTCCGATAAGATTTGTAAGTCTTATAAGATTTTCATGGTTTGACATAAGACTTACTTATTTTTACGCTTATTCCGTAAGATTTGTAAGTCTTATAAGACTTACGGAAATCTTACGGAAATCTTATAAGACTTATAAGAATCTTACGGATTCTTATAAGTCTTATAAGAATCTTACGGATTCT